>VZRI01002270.1:167844-412955 GCA_013397515.1 Upupa epops | reverse complement strand
GGCGGCGGCTCCGGGCCCGCAACGTCTCCGAACCGAGGCTTAGCCACCCGCTCGCATGAGAGACCCGCTTCCGGCTCCCGGCGGAAGTCCCACCTCCGCCGGCGGAAGGGATTGGTCGGCGGCCCCGCGCGGAGCGGGCACGCTCGTCCGGCAGAAGCGNCCGAGCCGGGATCCCTCCTGCTCCTCCTCCCTACCTCTCCCCCGGGAACCGCCTCGGGTGGGAAGATGGCGGCTCCGACCGCCTCCCCGGTGCGAAAGAGTGGCGGAACGGCCCGGTATTCCTCCAGCTCCAGATCCACCGATCCCACTCACACTGGGGGATACTGAGTGCAAGGGGGGAGAGCAACGGCCCAAGTGGACCAGGCTGCTCGAGGGCCCCACAAGCCCCTCTCACTCACCTGTCACCAGCGGCCCCTGCCGCCGCCGCCGCCCTCGGGACGGACCTCGCTAGAGAGAAACAGGCGGGCACCGCGATGTCTCGGCCGCTGTCGGGGCCTCTCACTTCTGCCGAGTTTTCCGCCGGCGCCTCTCGCTGCGCCGCCGCCGCCGCCGGGGCCTCGCCGCCGCCGGCTACTGGGAGAGGAGAGCGGAGAGCGGGACGGGGAAGGTGGAGGAGCGGGCGGGCGGCGNGCGCGCGTAGCGTGACGCGCGTGCCAGCACGTGATGCACCTGACGTCAGCCAGTGCGAAGGAACGCGCGCGAAAGCTACCAGATGCCGCCCGCTCGGCTCGAGGCAGTTTGTGCCTTCGGGGGTGCCGTAGCCCCGCCCGCAGCTGGCGAGGGTCTCGGCCCAAGTTCTATTAGCCAGGCCCGGCAGCACTGTCTGGGTCCAGCGGGGCCCGGTGGGTTCGTTGTGGCTGAGCCCGTGGGCCTGGACTGCCCTTCACTGCGGCTACTCCGGTCAGAATATCTTTTCACACGCGGCAGGGACAGACGGGTCCGCACAGCCCCTGTCTCCAGGCTAGGCCGGGCCTGACGGAGCCTGTCTAGTGCTGGGTTCTCCTGCGGGTTCAAGACTAGGAACACTTGGAGGCCTTTGCCTTGGCTCAGGGCGTGTTCTTGCTTTCTGCGTCGATGTCATAGCTGCTGTGGAGGAAATCTGAGTAGCTGTGGCTTCAGGACGAAGTGATAAACACAAATAGGAGGATTTTAGGAGAAGAAAAATTGTGAGAGCCAGGTGACTGCTCTCTCAATAGGACTCTTCTGACTTCTTGGCCTCAACTTCACTCGAGTCTGTATTCAGTTTTATATAACTGGTGAATTTGGAGAGATTTGGGTTTTTGTTTGACCAAAGAACAAATTAGTCTTTTCAATTACTTACTTAGTACAGATCATTATTTGTTTTTAACTGCAGTTAATTAGGCAAATGGAAAATGTGGGTTTTTTCTCAGGACTGAAAAACCAAAAAATGAAAGAAAAATCATTCACATTTGCTCCCTGTCTGCAGCTTGCCTTCTACCTCAAAAATTGCCTGCAGCATGCATTGCTGCCTATCTGCATCTCGGCTAATGATCTAAATAGACTTTATGGATTCTGTTTTTAATCTTTACTGATAAGAACCACATCCCTGTGTTCTGGGTATTAGCTACATGGAGGCAATACTGCAGTTAGCTTAGAAGACTTACTCTGAGGACACCCAAGTGCATTTGGGAGCTGTTCTGGAATTTGCTGTATTGTTCCATATCCTGAGCTGGCAGAGGCAACAGAACACATGTCAATGCCTGAAAACAGGTCCCATCGGAGGGAAGCTTTACACTTCATCCAAGGGAAGTGTTACCTCAGTCTTCATTGCTGGGCAAACAAGCGCTTCTCCAAGCACAGGTGATACTTTATTAAATGTTTTTCCAGTTTTACAAAACTGTTATGAAAAAGAAACTTTGAGCAAAATAAGGTAGTTAGGGTAGAGCTTGATCAGGAAAAGGAATAAAACTTAGATTTCAGCATAGGTATTTAGGAGAGACAACACCTCTGAGTAGAGGAAGCATAACTGATCCATTAGCTGGTGGTCACCATGGAGCTGCTATAGAGTTAATTACTTAGAAGTCTAAAGCGGTGAAAGAATGTTATTCTTAATTCTGTTACTTTAAAAAGGAGCTAAATATAACACTGTTCTTTAATGATAGACTACTTTTCAGCAGACTACAGTTCTTGCGAAGAAAAGTTAAAAAAAGGTCTTATTTTAAGCTCTCAAATGTCGTGAGGCCCCTTAGATCTGTGTTGCAGAGGGGCCTCATAATTCCTGCCTATGCTTTAGACATGGAATCTTCGTGTTTCCTTGAGCCATACCCCTACACAACACTTGGGCAGAAAACCAAACACTTCAGTCCATTTAGGACACTGCACTGTATCACTGCCTGCAAATCCAGGGTTTATGATTGCAGAGCTCATCTTCCTTTCTTTAACTGGAGGAGTGCAAGGGAGAGAATGACTGATTCCTGTTCAAGACCAGCACACTGAGGCAGCCTCATTGAGATAGGAGATTAATGGATAGAATTTGTTGTTTGGTTTGGATTTTTTCCTCAAAACAGTTTAGCTGTTATTAAAAGAGAAAAATACTCTGAGACTAATATTTTTAAAGCCCTATGTTATAAAGTGTTATATTGCTAGACATGTCAACTTACATGTTTGGTTTATGATTTTTTTTTTCCTTATTGTTAAGTGTGATTGTGGTTGAGTGGCAGCCAAGCTAGTGAAGTGTTTTCATACAATAATATGAAATTTATACTTGCCTGGGCTACTTCTTTATTTCTTATTTGTGTGGGGGATGCAGAGCTTAATACCCGAATGTTGTATTTTTTTTTAATGGTACATTGCTGAGGTAAAGACATTTGACATTTTTTCGTGGTACACCAGTGGCTGAGGAATGTGTGCATAGATGCGAGTAAAGTACTGCATATCAGCAATGGATGCTGTACCACAAGAGAAACTGCTGTTTCTTCTTCAGCTCAAACTCTGCAGCCAGGACAGAGAATGCATTTCTGAAGGAATAATGTGAATGAACATCAGTATTGTTAGTCCACAAAAGACAAACACAGTTAGATGAAGTAATTACTTAGGAAGAGAAACTGCAAAAAATATAGTATTATTCTGTAATAATGAACCTAGTATTGAGCAGTCAAAAACTCAAACTCTAAAAAAAATCACTGAATGTACTGGAATGCTTTTATGATTTCCTCTACATGTAATACAAAGGATGTAATATTTTCTTCCTCATGAGAGCAAGTAATTAATGATTAATTAATGTTTGTAAAGCACTTGGATGGTGTGAAAAATTTTCACTGAAACAGGCTGAGGTTTTGGCTTTGTAAGAAGGTTCCTATTTTGTGGTATCGTTTTTAAATTTTCTCTTTCTATTTCTTTGAAACACACTCCAGCAGTGGCAGTCTCAAAATATTTTATCCTGCAGATCTAGGGGATAAGGCTTTGTGCATTTGTATTTAAGAATTGCTGAGCTAGAACACTTGCCAAAACCCACAAGCCTCTCATACTTAGCAGTTTGTGAAATTTGGTGAGCCAAGTAATATTTTATAATTCCTCATACTGTTATGCAGCTCTGCAGGGGGAGAGAGATCTTTTCAAACATAAAATGCTGAATGATTGCATTCAGTGGGCTATTTCTGTCATGAAACTGCAACTTACATAGAACCTAGTAATCATTCTGCATTGCATTGATATCATGAGTGGCATTTTAATATATATCAATTCTATATCAGTGTCTTTTGTAGGTCACAAATAAATGGTTGAGTATGTAAAAGACAATCCCTATTTCAAGTAGACTCACTAGTTAAAGCAGACAGAGATGAGGACAAACTAAATACTTCTTCCAAAGGTGGAGGTGCAGAGTTTAAGTGACCTGACAACAGATTATACGGGCTGTCTACATCTGAGTCTCTGCTCTGTGTGGAACCCTGTAGTTAGTGAAATGTTTGGTCTGCCCTTATAGCTAAATGAGTGGTAAACTGATAGAAGTTCTTTACTAATTATGGAGATGTATAATTCATGTTACTCCTGTCTCTAACTGTGGGAATGATCTAGGTTCAGGTAACTCAGCCAGAGATGGATTCCACTATAACTTTTCTTTTTATTTGCTTTTTAATGGCATAACCTTAATTTCCTCTAACAAAGTGCAGACATGTAATAGAGTATTCAGTCCTGCTGAAACAGGTGTGATCATTTGGATATGTTTCTGTTCTAGTTGAATAATTGATTGTGGTGTGGTGGCAAGGCTATAATGAGACATTTCTTAGTTCGGTGTCCAGGGAATTCAGTTTTGCTGCAATGATATTCCAGTGCACAGAGAGCAGCACCGAAGACCTGCATGTGTGATTGACAGCAGGAACCGGTGCACTGAAATTGGCTGCTGTTTGTAACAAACCTCGTAATGTACTACATAGGATCTGTTCAACCAAAACCACACTTAGCAGAATTTTTTCACCTAAGCCTTGGCCCTTCAGCAGGTAAGTCATATTTTTTAGGATGTAGAGACTATTTTAAAATAAAGTTGTGGTCTAGGTGCCAGCGGTTGTTAAACCTTGGTTTTTAGTAATGCAGTCTAAAAAAGTCTAAACTGTGGACAATACTATGACTGTTAAAACTGGTGTTAACAGCAGCTAATCACAAACTTCAGGAGGTGGTTTTACAGTAATAATCACTGTTAATTTGGCATAATCACAAGTCTGATACTACCATTCTATTTCATGGGCTTTACACTATCATCAAACTCTGTAGAATACAAGCCTACATGTAGCAAGGCTATAACAGAGCCAGAACTTCAGATCTTGAAGACAAGGGGCTGAAAGTTTCAAGTTTATAATAAAAAGCACTTAAGAGAGGCTGTGGTAAATGTACAAGAAATTCAGGCACAATTTAGAGTTTGGAGTGTATTCCAGTTCGGGAACAAAAGTGGGGGATAGAGACCAGGTTAGGAATTCTCCTCCCCCCGATGTATGTGACAAAAAAGGTTCGACACCCGGAATGCAAGTGAAAATAACTTTATAAAGGAGGCTCATTAAATAACAATGCTAACAAAACAAAAGTGATTCCTCTTCCCAACATCAAAAACCCTCCGCCCCCCAAAACCTGAAAGGGGTCAATGTCGGGTGCCGGGGAAACAGCAGGAAGTAGAGCGCTGGAGTCTGGATGAAACCCGTGGGGCTGAGCGGCTGTAGCGAAGCGGTCGCGGAAAAGCGCAGGGAGCGGCTCCCAGGGCAGGGTCCGGGAAAGGGCTACTCCAGCGGGGCGAGTGGCAGTAAGTTAGCAGATCCAGGGGAGGGAAAGGCAGAAGTCTGTGGCGAACAGCAGGGGGGTGCTGAGGGGTCCTAAGCGGCGAAACGCAGCAGCCAAGACAGCACCCGAAGAAGGCCGAACCAGTCCCCAGAAAGCCCCTTGACTTGTCACGACAAACCGGTTCAGAACTGAACAGATTTCCAGCTCAAATGACTGTTCTGCCACAGAGTGCAGAACTGCCGCTCGAAAATAATTTCCAGTCATAACGCCAGAAACTCTCCCGCTCGAAACTAAACTAAAAATAAACCTAAAAAGTTTTCCTGCTTCCCCGGGAGACCCCCCTCCGCTCCCTCCTTCGTGCGGCTTTGTCCCCCAAATGGCGGTGCTTCACCTGCTGCTGGGGATGGAGCACACCCGCGGCAAGGAGTCGTCCGACAGGTTCATCCCTTCTGGCTGAATGAGGAGGAAACACCGTTCTCACTGATGAAAAAATTACTTTTGCTGGAAGAGGTGATTAGGAAGGATAGCGGGAATGGTGGCGAGAAAACTCCGGTTGTTGCATTCATCAGTCAGGACTAGAGGCCTTCTTGGTGTGTTTCTTTCCATCTATCATTTTGAATTATACACTCACTGCTCCTGAGGCTGCACAGCTCAAGGTGATTATTACCTAAGTCAGAAAAAGGTGTCATTGTTCCTATGAAATGTCTAAAAGTCAATTCTGTTGTAAATCACCTGCACTCTGCTATCTAAGTGAAAATAGGCAGTGGAAGCTTAAGCATCACAAGTATGGTTCACATCTGTTTCCAGGTTTTTATTTTTTGGGCCAGAGATGCCCACTAGCCTCTGCCTGCTGACTGGTAAACCAACTCAGAGTTCCCTGTAACTTTAAGGAGAGGGAAAAAAAGGGACAGAGCAGGGTGGGTTGCCTCTGAGGTCCTTCTTAAGAGGAACCCTACCCATGTTATTTGGGGTGGAGTGGCACACTGGCTTTATCTCTTCTACGAAGACTGGACATGGCACTTAGTGCCATGGTTGAACTTATTGTGGTGATGTTAGGTCATAGGATGGGCTTGATAATCTCAGATGGTTTTTTCCAGCCTCCGTAATTCTGTGAATCTGTGTTTTGGTTAACTTTGCTTGCAAATACTTCTAACTTGTTAATCATTGTAATTACTTGGGATTTACCTAAGTGGCTCCCAAAAAACAACAGCAGCTGTGACGATTGAGGGCACAGACTCCAGAGATGCATCTGAAGACAATTTATTGTGTGTAAAGTGCCCTTGTGTACCCTCAAGCTGATAGCCCCACATGATGGTACATTTCATTACACCCTCGTGGTTGGTATGTTAGTTTTCCAGAATTCACTACAATTACCTTAGGTGCTTCAACTTTCCTATCTCCTGTTGTATTTATCCGTACTGCATCTCCAGGCAGGTTGAGCTAACCTAGGACTTTTCCCATGGTTTAGCGAGTACTGTTAATTTGTCATGCATTTGATTTTCTCCAGCTTTCCCCACATTTACCTCTTTCTTGTTTTACAACTAAAATAGCCTGAACTGACCTATTTATTAATCGTGGTACGCATTATAAAAGACATGGCAAAAGCAACAAAATACAAACAATTCTACTAAGACTACCTTTACAAGACCATCCTGTTATGCCCCAACAGGCTGTCAAACAACCTAAATCCATTATCTACCTTTATTATTTTTGTAATGTGTCATGTCTGATAGAATCATTATCTACTGAAAGCTCGCTTAATGCTTTTGATGTGGTATTAGATTGTCTTGCTAACCAACAGTCAAGCTTATTAAGTGTTGCCAAGGCCTTAGCAGCTTCAACTCCAGGGGTAAAAAGATGCAGCAATGATTTTGTCAGGGCCTCAGAATTCCAAGTTATCTTTACAGATACTATCATAAGCATGCATGCTTCAAATTTTCCTTGCTTTTACACTAGCTCTTTTGAGGTGTGCTACTATCATAGATGTGCTTGGTGTCAGTATTGTATGCCATCCTAAGCTATGTGGACCTCCTGTTATTCTTGATGGTATAGCTGGCCAAGCCCTGTCACCACATATCCAGAACTTGCCTTTCAGCAGACTCAACGGCCTGTTAGATGATTTAGAGACATATAATTACACCACAATGAATTATTTCTGTAAGCTATTATGCTAGCATTAACACATTGATTAAGACTGCTATCCTTTCCTGTATAATTAAAGTACACAATAATCCATCTTAACTGATCCTAATAATTCTAACTCTTGTGCTTCCAATAGTGACTTAGGTAAATACAGCACCCAACTGGCCTGGTTATCCACTGGATTTGTCTCGGTTAACCGTTGCATTTGTGTGGATACAAGCCAAGAGTCCAAGAGTTATCCCACTAAGGTAGTGAAAAGGTTCTGCAGCAATGCTGTGGACAAGCAGATGGTATCTTGACCCATATAATTAGCTAATGTGATCCATATATTTAGACAATGTACCAGCACCCTATTCCGTTAAACAGTTGCTGTAACAATCTCCATGTTCTGCATTTTTTACAAATCACAAATGGGTATCCAAGTACTCATAGTATGTGGCCCACTGCCAGCTGTTAAAGTGGTGCAGCTTTTCTTCTGTAAGATGTCCATGCGGATTACAATGAAATCAAGTCTGTCCTTTCATGTGTGCAGCAGCAAAGGTGGCAGCCATCACCGCATACTTGGGTTCCACAGTCCCAATTCACAGTATAATAGTTTCACAGTAATGATGAGGCTGGAAAAGATTATTTCATGTTGTGCATAAGTTGTAATGGACAAAGCACACTTGACACAGAATTATGCATTGTGTCTATTTTGTTCCCAGTGTCTCACCCAGCCATCTGTGATCAACCTGGCGGCTCTCTCCCCTACTGCTGTATGCTGTGCTGGGTTCTGTTACCATTGCTCTATCACCACAGTCACAAGCTCACACAGGGTCACCATTTGTGGCAATTGAGGGTACGGACTCCAGAGATGTGTCTGAAGACAGTTATTGTGTGTAAAGTGCTCTTTTATACCTCAAGCCTGCAGCCCCACGTTGCCGTAAGTTTCCATTACATAGTCATGGTTAGTATGTTAGTTTTCCAGAATTCACTACAATTATCTTAGTTGCTTCATCTTTCCTATCTTCTGTTCTATTTATTCTTACTGCATCTTCAATCAGGTTGAGCTGACCTGGGACTCTTCCCATGGTTTAGTAAGTACTGTTGTCAGACATTTGATTTTCTTCAGCTTTCTCCACAAACAGCTACCCAAGATGCAGATTTATTACAGCCCAGCACTCCAACAGGTCAAAGTAAATCATGAGTTCAGATGTCAGGTGGGAATGTATTACTACACATCTAATTCATAGATTTATGAATATTCTTTTTAGAAAGATGAGCCACACTATGTGTACACTCTTTCATAAAGGCAAAACTTCCCAGTCAAGGGTACCCACAAGGGAGATCACTCACCCAAAAGGGAGTGAGGGCTTAGTCAAGGATACATCCAGAAGAAATACTAATTCACCAAAAAAGGGGAGAAGGTTGAGGACTCAATCAGTCTTGGGAACTTACCTTAGGTGACATCCCTATCCAAGGGGAGAGTCCCCAGCTGCAACTCTAACCTTCAGAAAAGGCCATTAGCTGTAGATACTCTCTGAAGTCATGTCTGATTGTTCTTTACATTTATTTCCCTTCACTTGGAAAAGATGATTACTCCTTGGAGGCCTATAAAAATCACTTCATGCTGCTGAATCCTAGAAACTGTTGAGATGATCTATTCAGTGCAGCCTTAGGACTCACTTTCCCTGTTGCAGAGCCCTTTTCAATGACATGGGGATTAATTTCTGATTTTCAGCCAGCAAAAAGATTCCAGTAAGAGGGAGGGCTTCCACACTTATTTTCTAATGCTCATACAGGAGTGCAGTTAAATTTTGAGAAGTTACAATGCTTTTTATTCTCGGCTTCAGGTAGTGGTCTTGTTGTCTAAAATGTGTTTCTAAACCAGAGGGGCTTGATCCTCAGAATATTTTTCAGAGGAAATGTTTTCCAATATAGATTGCTGTGCTGTCATAAAAATTCCTGACTGATCCATTTCCTCATCTGCAACAGTGTAGTGCTCAGACTGCTCGCTGTTTCACAGACTCGCAAAGAAAGCTCTTCCTAAAGCAGCTGTCTCTAAGGAGGCAGGGCATCAGAGTGTTTTCCTCTTGCCTTCTTAATGCTTCCTTGACTCAGCAGTGATGACATCAACTCCCACACCTTCCAGATTGTGATGATAATACTTAATGGCAGCTGCTTCAATTGAAAACTTACCTTTCTTTCAGTCTAGAAGTATTCTCCTTTGTAGGATCTTGTGGAGGTTTTTTCAATCACATTGATGTGTCCATTCTTTAATCCATGTCTTGCTTCTTCTCTGTCATACTTTATGAGAGTGGATGGCTCCAAACAGACCAAAGGGAGTGTTTGCTGCTTGATCAGTATTTGTAGCTCCTGCTTGATTCATAGAATCACTCAGGTTGAGAAATACTGTGTTTTAAATCATCCACAGGTTGAGCAGAGCCAGGCATTTGCTCATGCCCAGACCTGAGTCGTTGTTGCTCATGAAACAAGGACATCTGATCTACATACAAGAATTGAGTTTCTGTATCGTCACAGTTTTCATCCCAGTGCATCCAGATAAGCCAAAATTGAAATATAATAAATCAGAAAAGATACACTGAGATGGAAGTATGTCTGGGTGTGCCAGGCTGAGAGCTGTAGCTGTTCCTGAGTGGATTATGTGTGCCAGATTTTGGGAGTGGAGTGGCCTTGTAAAAGGAGCAAGAGCACAGCTCCATGAATGACAACTGCTACTGATGCCTCCTTGTAACATACAGACATGTTGCACATCTAAACTGGCTTGTGCTGGCTTTGACTGGAGTGAATTTTGGACTTGTGCTGGAAACAGTGTTGATATCACAGGGATGTTTTAATTGTTACTGAGCAGAGCTTACAGAGTTAAGACCTTTTCTGTTTCTCAACCCACCCCATTAGTGAGCAGCCTGGGGGTGCACAAGGAGTTGGGAGTGGACATGGCTGGGAAGCTGATCCCACCTGACCAAAGGGATATCCCTCACCGTTTAGCATCATGGTCAGAGGATAGACCTGCAGGAAAAGGGAGAAAGGGGTGGTGTTTGGAGCAAATGCCGTATGTTTTCCCACATCACCATTATGTGTGATGGGGCCCAGCTTTCCTGGAGATGGCTGACCATGACCTACCCATGGGAAGTAGGGAATGAATTCCTTGTTTTGCTTTTACTGGATGCACAGCTTTTGCTTATTAAACTGTCTTTATCTCAATCCACAAGTTTTATCACTTTTCTGATTCTCTCCTCCATCCCAGCAGAGAGAATGAGCCAGCAGCAGTGTGGGGCTTGGGTTGCCAACTCCACTTAAACCACAACATGGTTATACTTAGGTCAGTGTGGAAATCACCATGCACCTCAAGGGGCACATAAAGACACTATTGTTTATGTAGGGATTTTGTGCAATACGAATTCTGACTTCCCTTCAGTGTAAGAGAGGAAATACAAATCTGTTTAAAAAGCAAGACCAGTTTACCCTAGAAGCAGCATGAATAGCAAGCCCCAGCCAGCTCTTCACTGAGCAAAATGCAACATGGAAAATGCAGTGTGTTAGGGAAAGAGCATAGCTTTAGTCTCCTGGTGGCAGGCAGCCATGCTTCTTGTTACTGGCATGGCCAGCTAACACTGACTTTGGACACAAACTTAGTATCATTCATCCTTTTGGTCTTGCTATATATTGATAACATCACTGAGAACTATCCAGTAGGCCAAAATGCACGTTAATACTGTTTTTTTCTCTTCTATGGCTAGGTCATTTCTGACTTAGGTCTGTGGGGTTGGGAGTATATCTGGTAGCTTCTGTGAGATGTGTGGGTGGTGCACTGCTTGCTGGACAAATATGTGCATTGAAATACTCTGTCTTACTGCCAGGCTCTCTGGCAAAAGCCAGTGCCTGACAGTGAAAAATAAGTCCAGGTGAAACAAATGCTCTATGACCTTTCATCTAAGAGGTGTTTTCTTCACAACCATCTGTCTGGCACAGAAGCAAAGTGTTTCCCTCCAATCTTCTGTGTCTCTTTTGTGTCTGGAGGCAGAAGAACTCAAAGAGTATGAGTGTGAAATTTGAATGCGATGTTGTTATGGTTTAATGTGACGTCTCCGGCATACTTCTAGCTCCCGTTGGCTTAGGGCTCTTCTTTGAGGCTACAGTAGTGTCAAACGTGGAGGATAAACAGAATTCCAGACTCTCTCTCTCTTTGCCAAAGGCTTAGGAGATCAGTATTTGTGAGGCTTCTCTTAGCTTCTCTCAGTGGCAGAGTATACAGGATCTTTGCCAGCCTGGTGGGGAAAAGCCAACATGGCCCTGGTTATGTGGAGCCATCCCTGTTATGGCGTATAGGGTTTTCAGGGTCTTGTCCAAGGTCTTTCCACAGGCCTTATGCAGAGCCTTTCCTTCTCCTCCCCTGTGGTCAGGCACAAAAGGAGGTAGAGGGTTAAGAGCTCACCTCTGGTGTATTCAAAGGCATTTGCTGTAGTGCGCCCTTAGAGGAGTTGTCTTGCTTCAGCCTGGTGCCAAGGACAGGAACAAGCTGGTGCGGCTTTTCTGTATCTGAGCCCTCAGTGAAAGAGGGGAGGGCTGCAGGTTCACCCCCACAGAAGGGGGTTTGCAGGTACGGAGACTGGCTTGTCTGTTTGGCCTCTCTGCGTTCCAGCTCCCATGCAAAAGAAGGCTGAGGCTACCCCCGCAGCAGAGCTACAGCCAGGCTTCCACCCTTCGGTGGCAGGGGGTTGAGAGGCATTGCTCACACCCCCCACCCTTGGAGGGGTGGGAGGGAGCTCTTTCTCTCCTAGAGGAACTGTCTCAGAAGACATGTCGCAGCTGAAGACGACAAAGATGGCGACGAGAAGGAAGAGAAAAAAAAGGAGGAAGTACCTTTCCTTTAGGACTCTGTCCACCAATCACCTGTAGAGTCCAGACACTGACGCAGGAAGTCTGCTAGGAAAGCTACCTGCAGCTTCAAAACAAAATGCTTTTTCGGCATAAAAGCAACACAACTATTTGAAAATTTGGTATTTTTCAAACCAGCACAGATGTGAACAAATGCAGGTAATGTACACTGAAACCCTGATTTTCATACACAATGATTTTTTAAAATCTTAGTGCTGCCTTTAATGCCTTTTGTACCAGGAAAGGGGAAAAGAGATGTGAATTCAGCGTGCAGGTTTCTTTGGGTTGTTTTAAGCATACAATTTAAAAAAATAGAGCAGGATAAAAAATACTTTGCTCCTCCTGACTTTGTGACTAGTACTGTTACCTCTTTTGCCCATTAACATTCTTCTTTTAAACTGCTGGCATCTTGTTTTATGATTAAATTGCAAGCTTTTCAAGGCAGAAGCTATATTCAGGTATGGAGCAGTAAACACCCTGAAGCAATAAATACTTATCCTGATTGGCAATATAAACACTATGGAAATAATGAGAAAGACTTAGAGGTGCCAAGTTCCAGGTAAACACTGTTCATTTCCAGAAGCTTACATTATAGTTAAATTAATTCTAACAGTATACCAAACATTGCAGAACATCAGCTGAGCGCAAGCTGGATGCTGCTTAAAGGTATGGAAAATCATGAAGAGCTGGGTGAGTCCCTCTGCAAAGAAAGGTGTTCTGAGGAGAAGTTGATTTGGAACGTGGAACCAAACTTCCCACCCTTTGGGAAGGAAATATTTGACAAACAGGCCTCTTATGTGTTTCTCTCATGGGTTAAATATCTGTGTCTGAGATACATCCAGGCTCCCAACACAGACAGTGAAACCTGCGGAGCTGTCCTGCTGACTGACACGGTTACCCACATATATTCATCTAGTGCCCTTTGAGTGCTGGGGCCTCTTTGAAAGGAGAAAGGTCATGTTTAATATTTGGCAATTCTGTTTGTAAACATTTTGGACACCACAGGTGAAGCTATCACTAGACAGCTCAACTTACCCAGTTAGTTTGTGTGCTGAGATCTGTATTTTGGGGTGAGGAGGGCAGATCTCTGGACTCCACTGACTGTAACAAAAGCCTGGACATCCAATTCATGCAATGATACCAACCAGTCTATGGGTCCAGATGGGATTCATACCAGGGTCTTAAGGACTTGGCACAAGAGCTAGCTAGGCCACTCTCCATCATTAATCACCAGTCCTGGACAACTGGGGAGGTCCAAGATGACTGGAGACTGACCAGTGTGGTGCCTATCCACAAGAAGGGATGAAAGGATGATCTGGGAAACTCCTGCAATTGGAATGCTGCAACTGATGAGTATCAACTTTTCAGAAGGCAGGGCATGAAGCTGCCAGGAGAGGGTTAGGTTGGATGTAAAGAACCACTTCCTCCTGGAAAGGGTAGTCAGACACTGCAATGGACTGCCCAGGGCAGTGGTGGAGTCGCCATCCCTGGTGGTGTTTAAGGACAGACTGGTCATGGGTCTGGATAACATGGTGATGCTAGGTCATAGGCTGGGCTTGATGATCTTAGAGGTCTTTTCCAGCCTAAACAATTCTGTGATTCTGTGATAAAGAATTGATTGATGCTAACATTGTGAAAGTGCTTTACCCTTCTTTTAAAAATTGGTGTTCTTAAAATGAGCTGAAGTTGCATGTGAGAATGTAGGCTTGAAATCCTTCTTTCCTTTGAATTTTGAAGGGTTTTTTCCTTAGGATATGAATCCACTGTAGCAACAACAGTCTGTTGCCAATGTGTCAGCTATAATAATTCTCATATTCACTTTAGTGCATTATATTATATACAAAAATTGGGTGTTTGAGTAGTGCCCAGATGGTTGCTGTTTATTGTATATGGAGGCAAAGGTAGAAAAGAAACTATGTGACCACACAGAACTTCAGCGTAAGGTGCAATTGTACAGTGGGAATGAGAAGAGTATTTAATATCACGTGTATGTTGCCTAAATGTAGGAGCAGGACAGATGGACTGACTGTCTCTGTGTTCCCAGATGTTTTCAAAGTGAGCAGGAACTGAGCACCACTAAGGGTTTTTATCTGAAAGTCAGTACCATTATGTTTTTTCACCTCATATAAACAAAGAAAAATAAGGGTTTGTTCTGCTTCACTGGACAAAAAACCTGAAACTACAATAGACTTCCATTCAGGCACACAAATAGCAACTGTTCTGTGACTTCTGTTTGAATGGGTCTCCATGGCGAGATCTCTATGGCTTTCGTTGGGTGGCTGCAGAATGATGCTGTGGATCACACTGCATACAGGAAGGAAAAGAAGGCTGAAAAATTCCCCTTACAATTAATGAATCAACGAGTGAATCAAGGCAATACAATATTGAGTCACTATTGCATCTCACTGCAAAAGAAGATTCCTGTATTTTCCTCTGCTGCTTTACCATCCCTCTACTCTGCTTTCCAGGCCCATTCCAATGAAATGCAAGTCTGTACTTATAGGAACAACCTGACCAACAGATGGCCCATAAATAGGTGTAAAAACTGCAGTATTACAATGGGCTTCCTTCCCACACTGTGTTTCTTGCCTGCTTTCTTCTTTCTTTGTTGGTAGTTGGGATTAGTAATCTGCTCTATGATATGCGAGCCCAGGTCAGAGACCTCCAGGGTCTTGCCTGGCTCAGAGCACACAAGGATGGCCTGGTACTGCCAGATTGTCAGACTTTTTGAACAGCCTGTTTTCTGGGCAGATCTACATAAAATTTGGGATACTACCAGTATAGTTGTTTGTATCATCAAGGCTGTTTGTATCAGTGATCCATAACATAAAAATGAAAATGAACTGTATTCTGAGCCAATGAACAGTAACTTTCTGGTGTTGGAATAATTGTTGGAATTGTTCACAACAAAGTCCAGCTCTTCTCCCAAACACATGCACTTAATATCATGCTTGCAACTCAAAAATTAATAAAAAATGGGTTAAGGAGTGAAATATGAAAATACTAACTTTGACTTGTTACTTATATTCTGAATTAAAATACTGATAGTTCACACTTTTGAGGTCTTGTCTCAGCTAGAGTGCTCAGCTAGAGCACTTTAAAATGTCATACTCTGGTAATACGTTGAATGTAAAAATCCTTTTATAGATCATAACATTCACCATAAAATTATTAGCAATGCTAATGCTGAGAACAAATTGGAAGCTACTGATACACCAGTGAAAGTGCACTGAACTTCAATGTCATCGAAACTGGTAGGATAGCTGTTCCTGACTTCAAGTGAGATACAGATCTGACCTACGTATTTTTAAATGTTATGCTTAAGTGATAATAATTGTGAATATTAATAAAAATGGATTCTTTCATTGCTGACATTGCAAAGCCGAAAAGGCGTGTGTATATGCCTTTTACCATTCATTGTTGTATTTTGCTTCCATGTGAAGACTAGAAATGGGCCCATCAGGAAGCATTTGGTACATCCAAACCAAGTTGGGAGTTAGGTGCTAAGCCCAGCCACCACCAGTGCAGCAGCTATTGAATTGTAAACACATGGCTAAAAAGAGCTAATTTTAAAAAGTGTTTTCCTGTGGAATCCAGCCATCTTTTGAAATCAGACTTTCACTGTCTTCACTAAGCAATCCAAATGCTACAAAATCTGGAAATAGAGCTAAGGAATCTTGCCAGCCTCCCTGTGCAGAATTATCATCTCACATGGTTTCTCCACTTGGCTGCCAGTGCATGCCCGTGTAGATGCCTGTGGCATGCTGTGGTACTCGCTTTTCTTAGGGAGCAGCTGAAGAGCTGCCCCTGCGTATCTTTTAAGTCTGTGATCTGGAGATGGGCTCAGCACAGAGTCTGTGGACAGGCAAGAGCAAGTTCAGGAAATGGCAGAACTCAGCAGCGCTGGCAAAAAAGATGAGAGAGAAGAAAGGAAATTTCATATTGGGGATTCTGAAAGGACAGGGAGAAGCAAGTGATATATCAGGAGGCGGAGGCAAAACAACCCAGGCAGAGGTAGAAGCTTGTGCAGTCCTGAGGGAGAGTGTGGGTGTCCACATGCATGGAGGCACAATGAAGCACGAAGAAAGTGCCAAATGGGTTTGCACTGCAGAGGCACAATCAATGGCCTGGGTGGTTTTGATCCAGGCTTGGGAAGTGGATGCCTGTAGAGTTAGAAGCAAACTGTTGTGGTTTCCAAATGTTCATATTTGGCATTCTAGCAAGCTAGAGCAGATGGCAGGTCTAACTACCCTGGGCCCCATTTCTGGGTAGCGGCTGGAAGCCCTTCAGGCCTCTTTGAACAGTGGTGTGGATATGCCTGCTTAAGGAATGGCATCTTGTGATTTTCTCATCCCTTCCACTGTCTCTGTTTAGGTTTTATACCATGCTCAACACTGTGGAACGCATGCCCCATGCTGATGCCACAGGCTGGGGACACCCCTCTGAGTCTCAGTGGGCAAGCTCATGTGCCCCAAATTGTTCAGCAGAGGGACAGTGTGGATCTGGTTCCATGCCACTGCTGCTCATGTGAAGACGTGTGAGAGCAGACTTATCTGGACTGTTTGAACGCCTTCCAGAAGCTAAATCATCCATAAGCTAGGCTGATGTGAATTGAGCATACTCAAAAAGTAGGGCACGGCTGGTTTCCTATCCCCATTCACCCCTGGGAGCAGAGCAGAAGTTTCAAAATAGCCTTGGTCACCAGCTGGAAGAATCTCGCAGCTGAGAGTCACCATCAAATGCACCCACCTTCTCAGTGTGCCTGAGGAGCTGAGACAAGCAACACGATTTTTATGCTTTGGCAATGTGCATGTAACTTACACGTTCCTTTTAAAGGGATTGCTGAACTTCACTCATGAACTTGTAAATCTCAGCTTACAACAAAGCAGCTATGTTTACACAAGTACTGTCTCCCCAGATCAGCCCTCTGACGTTCTCCATGTGCTGCTAAAGGTTCCATATGGACTTAGCACTTAGGACTTTCACTCTCTGTAATGTATACTATGCCTCTAGAGACAACTGAAACAAAAATTGTCCATTATACCAGTGTGTGGCAAGTAAGCCAGGTACTTGGCTTTCATTCAAGTATGTATCACAGACAAAGAGCAGAAGGAGAGAAAAGCAGGAAGAACCTGTCAGAAGAATTGAAGGGGAAGCTGGTCAGTCCACCTTTTTACCAAATTCTGTGTTGAGTAACCTGAACTGGTAACTGAGGTCACTCAGTCACTTTGAGGACTACACACAGTATGGGGCTTCATGATTCTGAGAGAACAACCTGATGAAAAGTAACTTAGGAAAGAGCACTGTCATTACTAGGCAAGACATAGCAAATGAAATAAAAGCAAAATAAAATTATGAGAAGTAGAAGGGACCTATTGAAAGCTGGTAAGCAGAAAAATCATTTCGGCCTGAAGCTACCACTTGACCAGAAGGAAATCAGAGAGGTTCTCTCAGGAAAGAAGCAAAATGCTCAGAAATCCAGGTTTCAACAGTGAAGTTCAATGTGAGCTAAAAATGCCTCAGGGGAATGGCAGGCAGATCAGCAAAGAAGGAATTAAAGAAGTGAAGTCAGGATGTAATGAAAGCCTCAGTACCCCTTTGAGATAACATTTGCTTTTACCTGGAGAGCTTCCTGAGAGGGTTGTGGGAGCTTACAAGAAAGCACTAGCTCCAAAATTGCAAACCTCAGAAGCAGGAAGAAAATAATTGCCTCCCAAAGAAACGCGTAGCTAAGAAGATGCCTCCACTGGGAGAGGTCAAGTCAGTAACAACCATGTCTGTAGTCATCACTGAAGTCCTGGAATCAGAAAGGCAGTCATGCAAGACAAAAAAGAATTGCTTTAAGGGCTAACATATTTTTTTCACTATTACAGATGGGACCAAGCTATGAAGTACAGCTCTGACTTGATGTCCAGATACAAAATTTACAAATGATTGTATCTGGGATTTCTGTGCTGGGCAAATTCATCTGAACCTCTCAGAGTTTGTGAATGTTGAGTTCTGTGGGAGTTTTTGGCTCTGTTTTTATTCCAGTTACCTAGACACAGACACAAAATCCTCTGCAGACCTGGGGCCCTTCCATTTTGTCCACTTACACACCAGTTCTTTTTGTGCTCTGAAGAGCTGGAACACCGTCATATTGTCACTGTGCCTATGCTTATTCTGTGTTTTGCTGTTGTACCTGTATGCTCATGCATCTTTATAGGTATACTAATAGTGGTAATTGCTAGTAAGCCTTTGGGACCAAGGGTGTGGATGGAAAGCTCGCTTTCCTCACTAAACCCTCAACTAAACTCATCTTACTGGGAACAGTTTGTTCCTTGGAGGGTTCATCACAGGAAGCTGTAGCACAGAAGAACAGGAGAGGGCAACAGGAAGAATCACTCACCTCCTGACCCTCTCTGCTTCCTTGTGTGGTGACTCACATTCATCAGTGAGTCCATTTTGGGTTCCTCTGCTTGTTCCTGTGTATTAATGAAAGGGAGAAATGCTGCTGATAAGCAGAAAAGGCTGGAGGCAAAGATTGTATGTTCCCACAGAGGAGCCAAAGAGGAAGGAACCACACCATCAAGGTGGCTTAAGGGACACACACTCAGCATTGCTGACTAGGACATATGACTGGTATAACAGGTAGTGCTACTAGTGCTACCAGCAGCATTAGAGCCTAATAACTGTGGCGTGGTTTGGTACCATGTCCTTTCAGAGTTACGGCCCTGCAGGATGTCACCTGTCACTTCTGCAAAGCTTCTGACATGCAGACAGGTTGTGCTTCTGTCACAGAGCACGTGAGCAAGCCCTCAGGTGCTAAGCACAGAGGCAGCTCCATCACTCATAGGCTCACTGACGTTACACCAAAACATCCTTTTATGAATCATACTGGGATATGGCTCTACTGGAAGAGCTGTGGCCTAGGCCTGCTGTGGCACATGGAATGCTGGAAGCCCTTGCGTTGTGCTGGTGGTGGGGTGATCCCAAATAGTTCCCACAGAGGATGAGGAACAAAAGCTGTGATAGCAAATACCCACCTGAAAATACATTAAGTAGTGCTAGAGGAGGAAAGGGGGCAGGGGGGAGGAAGTAGGAGAGGTGGTTGCTAGAAAGGTCAAGATATGTGGATAGGAAACACCAAGATTTAAGATTTGTTTAGAATATCCTCATCAGTTTGCTCTGGAGAAAGGCCTCTTTTCTAGGTGAATTTGAAATGTAATTGATTAAAATTTCCTTTTATATAAATTCCACCAAAAATATCAATGAACAGCAGCTGCTCAAGTCCTGTGCCTCTCTGATCATTTATGGCTTGTTCTTGCCATGGGTATTTTCAGACGCATAGGAAGGAATTCTTTCCTACATTCAGTCTTACCAGAAGACTTTGTCCAGGCATCTGCAGCATGTTTGTCTTCTTAGACAATAGGCTGCAGCAAACAGATTTCAGTCAGAGGTCAGGGTCCTGTTGATCAAGACAGGATATTTTCCCCAGAATTTAGTTCCTGCCCCAAAGAACTTACAGAGACAAAAGAAGACTGTGGCCCAGCTGATGGCAGAGAAGTAGAAGACACTAGTTACAACTTATAATTAATGTCGTAAGGATCAAGCAGGTGGCATGAGTTGCCTACCCATTGTCAGGTAGTTTTGTGGGCATTTCAGTAACAGCAGGATTGTAAAGAGAAATGATGGGGGTAATAAGCAATGAGTGCTTCCAAGTAATACGCAGATGGTGTACTGCCTGTTTATTGAGTGCTGTGATCTCCTATCTAATGCCCACCTAATGCTTTAATAAGGTCCCGCTTCCTGTGCACAGATTCAGTGTGCTCATCCCATTCATACCTGCAATATGTGACTGAACCACAATTAGACCTAGTATTTCTAGGTCTAGAAAATGCAGGTGCTGGATGTTGCAAGCAGAGAGTTTTAGCCAATGGAATTCCCTGCCTTTCAGAAGCAAACCTTCCAAATTGTCATTGAGATGTTCTGGGAAGTGCCATCCAAATTTCTAACAACAGATTCTAGAATACCTCAACTGGTACCTCTGCATTACATTCACTGCCACTATGTAGTGAGCCAGATATTGGTTGTGGCATTTCACCTTGCCATCTCCACAGGTTTATTTGTAATTTTTCATGGGTGAATTGAAATCCTTTTGCAACAGGGAATGAACATTGATGCATAAATTGTAGTAGCTTGAAATGTTCATTGAGACAACTTTGTACTTACAGAATCATAGAATCATCATGGCTGGAAAGGACCTCCAGGATCACAAGACCAGCCCTCATCTCATCTCCCTAACTCCTAGACCTGGNTTTCGCTATCTCTGGCAGTGGTGGCCAGGCTGAGTTCCAGCTGAGCCTTTGCCCCCCTAATGTCCTTTCTACACAGCCTAACTAAATCCCTTAACCCTTCTTGAGTAGCCTGCCTCTTCTTCCTAAGGTGGTAGACTCTCCTCTTTCTCCTAACTCGGAGCAGAACCTCACTGTTCAGTCAGGCCGGTTGTTTTTCCCACCAGTTTGTCTGGAGATGCATGGGGACAGCCTGCTCCTGTGCCTTTGAGAGCTCCTTCTTGAAGAAAGTCCAGCCTTCCTGGACCCCCTTGTCCTCCAGGACTGCACCCCAAGGGACTTTCTCTGCCAGTGTTCTAAACAGGTTGACGTCTGTCCTTTGGAAGTCCATGCTAATAGTTCTGCTGCCCCCACTCCTTACTTGGCCAAGTATTGAGAACTTCTGGTTTAACAAACCTCTAAGACAATCTAGAAGGGACATTTTCCTTTAGTATGTTGTATCAAAACCAGAAGAGACCAGGGAGCCATATGAATTCACTATTCCTGCATGATTCAACCTTCATTATTCTTTCCCCTTCATTGGAGACCCCACAAGCATCTTAACTTACCCCAGGCCAACAGAAGTTTAATCAATACAGGCAGTAGACCACAAAGCATAAGTTGGGGTCCAGTTTGGGGACAGTTGCATCTTACCCTGCCTCATATGCTGGTGGTCATATGTATTCAGTGATACAGCTGCATTTGGGTTGAACTGAAACTGCATTAGCCATTGTGTATTGTCAGCAGATCAGGGAAACAAAGTGCTTATAGAAGTGTTATCTCTGCTGTTGCTGAGCTCACTGTGGCAGGGCTGTAAAAAGCAAACTCACCAGCCATGAAAAGCTGAAAATCATGTTGCATATAATTAAAGGTCATTTCCCCCTGTTTAGGATGAAAGGCACAGACCCTAAACCTCAGAAGGTACAATAACTTGTGAATTGTTCATGCTCTTGTTTCCAGGATTAGTGCATCATTTAATTTATTTATATGTAATACAAAAAGGTTGAATTAATGCAGCAGCCTAAAGACATACAAAAAGAGCCACACACTACATCCATATATATAAAAAATGTTATCTATTAATAGATCACATAACATGCTAATATGCTTTAGGCTAATATTGTTTAGTGAAAATGCAAGCAATAAGTACTTTTCTCTAGGGCACAGAAAATGCATGCACACCTAAAGCTTGTGTCTTAATTATTTATTGTGTCCTTAAAGTCAGATAATCAATATCCCTGACATGGTTTAAGCTACCAAGGCAAATGAAAAAGCTGTTCTGTGCTGAGCTGATTGCAGATCCATGGCTGTAAACATTTTTTGTCTGTGAATAAGAAAAAAGGAAGGTGGGAAAAATTTCTCAGCACTACTTCCTTGGGTTCACAGGAATACTTTTCCAAAATCACAATGCTTTGTCTAATACTATAAAGTAGACTCTCAGTGTGTGATTTGGCTAATTCTTCTTTGCCCATATGTGCAGTCCAATACCAGGTGATACTGAAATGGGAAAAACTATTCAGCTCAGTGGCTAAACAGTTAAAAATGTCATTCAACAATTTGCCAGGTCACCGTCACAAATATGTTGCTAGGTGACTGTAGATGTTATCAGCCACTAAAATACATGCATTTTCCAGAAGTCAGCATCAAATAATTTTCAGTTGTGTGATTCTGCATGACAATAAAATTGAATGCATATTTAAGGTCTAAATACTTACAAATATATAAGCTGATTTGAATTATATTGAAAACTATTCTCTATTGAGAAAGCAGAGAAAAGAGATCCAAATTGGGGGTGATTTGACCAAGGGTTTCTAGGAAACTCCTAGGAACTGCAATTTTATGCTATCCTATTGGGTTTTGTGAGTTCTGTGCATACCTAATGCTCACATTCTACATCTAATTATTCTACAGCTGATCCCTGTTGGTTGACATTTCTATCAGCTAGTGGGATGACTCATTAACCCCTTTGGAGAGCAGTCTTTCAAAAGTTACTCCACAGTTTGAAACTTCAGGCTGATGTGATACCCGGACACAAAAACACCTGAATTTCATTGAATTTCATTGAACACATTGAATTTCAGATGTCATTCTGGGAGCTGATTTTATCATTCGTTAGATTAGTTCACTTTGCAGGTCAAGACTCCAAACTTGGGCTAGTTTTCCAAGCTCCCATTCTTGGCAGTGGCAATGCACTCCTCTGTGTTACCAGTGATGTAGGTGTCTATGTAAGGGTGAGCTGAGGAGCTCTCAGACTCTGCAGTGTACTAGCTGCAGTGGCAATGACCATAGCACAGGTTTACTCAGCTGAGGTGTAAAAACCTGTGTTAACGGGGGTTAATCTGCAAGCTAACTCCAAATAATGGATGCAGTAATTGGATATTTTTGTGTGGAAATCAGATTAGATGATCTACAGATTCTTTCTGGCCTCAGTATCTGTCAATATATGTTCAGTAGATATGAGGTAGGGTTCAAAGAACTTGACATACATTTCTCTTCGAGCTTGTAACATCTGTGTATGCTCCCTGGTTCAATGTTTGTCCAGAACAATGAAGAGATTACTTGGAGTAGTTTGATAGGCACTTGCAAGATCACACTTCTCTTCTCTGCCTAACCTGGATCAGAAGTACCTAGATGTGCATGGATTTAAGTGTGAACTGTCCATAAAGAGTAATTTGCCAGTATTAAATTTTAAAGTATTTTGTCTCAGGAAGTTCTTGGGCCACTAGGGATAGTGAACTGATTACTCGGAGAAAATACCACTATTTATTATTTATCTCTATTCTGCAAATTTTTCCATCCACATTTGGACTTGTGTTGGACATGAAATACTGCACCAGATGCATCTTGCCCTGATCATTGTGGCCATTTTTATGTTTTCAGGTCTCTGCAGCACCATCTGTTTTGTTCATGAGAGCAGAGGTGACATTGGGATTCCCAGCATTACGTGGCGTTCATGACATTTGTCCCCAGGGGCTAGTAATAGGTATGGGAAGAAAATACAATGGGAAAAGTCTTTAATCTTTCTGGTGAAGCTGAAGGAAGGACAACAGCTTCTGAGGTTTATGGTTGTAGATGCACTGTTTAAACACAACTTACTACCTGTAGTCGCTATGACTAAGCTGAATTTGTTTTTACCACATCAAAAAAATGTTTAGTCATATATAACTCCTGATGTAAAAGTGTGCTACAGGCTGTGCTGTTACGCCGTGGTTCCAGGGAGAGCAATTCTTCTCATAGCTTCACTGTAACAAGAGACAGTGGCCATGAATTATGGCTTGGGATGATTAGGCTGGACTAGGTGACCTCTTGAGGTCCCTTCCAATCAACATTTCTAGAGTTCACAGAAGGCCTACACTCATCTGAATCAGTAACTCAAGGCAACCATTTCAGAGCGTCCTAAATGGCTCCAAATATTTATGTGAGGACAACTGAATCATGCCCCCTAGTCAACACAGTTAATGGGGAGTGCTGCAACTCCCCGGCTACTAGACTAACTAGCTGTTTGACAGTTCACCAACCAAGCGGGTGGGTATCATCAGCACCTTTTGGGATAATCTAGTGTATCTGACCTACCCAACAGATGTCACTTCAGAAGGACATATTTCTGTCACAGGTTCTGTGTCGCATCAATGCAAGCATCTCGGGTGTCTGGTGGTGTCTGTAGAGGCACAACACACTTGCGTTTAAAGTATCAGTGACACCCTGGATGTCTCCTAGAGTGAGCAGAAGGGATTCTGCTTTTTCTTCTGCAGCACAGCAGGGTTCAGGATATCCTCAGTGGCTTTTTCAGCTTAAACAATCGTTTTCTGAGAGGCTGTGGTTGGTACTTTTAGCTTGTAGGATCAACAACAGGTGGAAAAAAAAATGCAAGCACTCCACTGCACGAGTGTTGATTTGGGATAAAGCCCTTCTGTCAGATTGTATTTGTTCAAAAAAATGCAGTTGCCTAACCAGGGCCATAGATCAGTCATGCTCACAGTAACTCATTTACACATTCTTTGGGTTTGCCTCGTTATTTTTACTGTCATACAAACTGGAACTGGGTGGAGATACTGGGCCTACTGGTTTTATGGGGAAAAGCCACACTGTAGCAGCTCCCATGGTGGCAGAAGTGACACAACCCGTGTCCCATTTCCATATTGATATTTTAGCACAGATGCAAAAGGAACCTGAAATCTGCAGAAAGGCCAAGCACAGCAGTATTGCACTACAGTGACAGGAACGTGGTCTATGTGTCCTGGAAAAGGTTGGTGGAATCACGAGCATGGATGTCTGCCTTATTTTCAGCAGATACTCCATGGATGCACATTTGGATCCTGGAGGCTATCTATCACTTTTGGTGAGAAAGAGGGAATAGGTAGCACCAATGACTGAACTGCTGTCCCAGATAAAGCCACTGTGCAGAAATAGGAGATTTCCACCAGTCAGCATCTTTTCTAGTAGCTGATATCTAAAAGGTTCACACCACAACACGCAATACCAGCACACTTATGTGGAAATGGAACCACTATTGCAGGTACAGCAACTAGTTCCATGGGCCAGCCCATTTCTCCTGCGAACAAACTACCTGAAACTTGGCTGCTGTTAGCAGAACCCAGTGGCCACTGTGCAGGTTTCTTCTGTTCATTTCTTGCCACTTCAGTGAACAAGGGGACAATACCTGTCTGGTGAGAACAGTGGTATCCCTGGGAGGAATATTATTTCATTTTATGGCTGTAGGAGTTAAGAGTCTACACTGACTCTGTACTGTGACAAAGTGCCAAGCACTGATGGGAATCTTCTGACACTTCAAGAGTTTTGAAAACATAATAGCAACAAAGGATTAATACAGCTTTGCTTGAAAGCAGAAGTTAAACAAAGTTGTTTAGCAGAAAGCAGGCTTATTTCTTTGAAGTACAACTTCATTACATGAAAACATCATGAACTAACATTTCTTTGGAAAATGCTACTTTTTAGCATTCCCAGACAATAATATTTTCTAGAATATGTATATTCTGGAATAAACTATTGCAGTTCTGGGTGATAGGATGACTGGATTTCAGCTGGGATAGAGTTAATTTTATGCTGGTAGCTGATATAGTGTTGTGTTTTGGATTTAGTATAAGAATAATGTTGATAACACACTGATGTTTTCAGTTGTTGCTAAGCAGTGTTTATACTAAGTCAAGGATTTTTCATCTTTTCATGCTCTGCCAGCAAGAAGACTGGAGTGGCACAGGAAGTTGAGAGAGGGAACAGCCTGGATAGCTGAACCTAACTGGCCAAAGGAACATTCCATACTGTATAGCATCCTATCTAGTATATAAACTGGGGGCAGTTGGCCAGGACAGGTGGACCACTGCTTGGGGACTGGCTGAGCATAGGTCAGCAAGTGGTGAGCAACTGCTTTGTGCATCACTTGTTTTCCTTGGGTTTTGTTTCATTCTCTTTTTTGTTATCTTCCAAAAAATACTTGGTGTTCAATCCTTTGCTGGGGTTAAGCCATTATATAGGACCGATCAGGAAACTACCAGTCTGTATGCTGAGCAACAACAAAGGCAGTAGTAGTAGCAACAATAAAATCAGTAATAATTGTAATAACACTTTTCTAAGTTTTGAATATAACTCAAAATGCTGGAAAAGTTCAGTTTATGTTTTGCCTGCTCTCTTTGTGTGACAAACAGGACTGCATCATTTGTTCCTGCCTTACAAGCTTTTTCAGTATACTGAGATTTACAGGGATCTGTTTAGTTTATCCCCACTTTGAGCGATGGCTTGGTTACAGTATATCAGCATTATCAGCGGAACAAAACTCTGGAAGCTAAGAGATGTTTAATCCAGCAGAGACCAAAACAACATGGAAGAAAAGCAAAGACTTAAAGCCTTATTAGCAATGAATACTATTTTAACAACATGTGCAAAAAAGATCAGAACAGATTACCCAATGAAAATGGTGTCTTCTCTGTTACTTTTTGTCTTCAAAACAGTCACTTGAATGTGTAAAGCAAAGGCAGAAGTTTCCTAAAAGAAATTTAAACTGTAGAAATCTGCAGAAGTAGCAACACTTAAGGACCAAACTTGCCTACTGTACCACTGACAAATGACTTCTGACATAAATCAATAAACTTTCGTCACTCCCGCTGTGCTGGAAGTGTGCTCTCCAGTGTTCCCACTGCATCTGTCCGTCTGGTGAATTTCATTTTTCTCTCAGCTTTACTTATCAGCATTTTCTTGCCTCTAAGGCTGATTCAGCCAGAGTGGCAAAAGGCTGGTTTTGAGCTCACACATGGTCCTTGTGAACACCGAGAAAGTCCCTTGGGGTGCTGTCCTGGAGGACAAGGGGGANATTAACAAAAAAAAGAACCAGGGAGAGTCTCCATCCTCTACTGGATGTGTGTGTGTGTGGGGGGGACATTGTTACCAAGGATGAGGAAAATGCTGAGGTACTTAATGCCTTCTTTGCCTCAGTCTTTAGTAGTCAGACCAGTTATCCTCATGGTATTCAGTGCCCTGAGCTGGGAGATAGGGTTGGAGATCAGCGTTGTCCCCTTGTAATCCAGGTTTAGGGGTTAGGGAGATGATATGAGGGCTGGTCTTGATGATCCTGGAGGTCCTTTCCAGCCATGATGATTCTATGATTCTGTGGACTGCTGAAAGCAAAAGAACTAGCATTGGCTTAGAGTTTGGGGCTTCCTAATATGCTAGTGTGAATTCAGCACTAGTGGTGAGAATTAGGCCAAGTTAGTGGAAGGTTACCTTTTGGCTTTGAGGTTCTCTTAGGTAGACTAGAAAGTGTGGGACTAGAGGCATTGCACTGGCCTACTGATGTTCTGACAGACAAAACATACACTTCACATGTGGCATGAATTTAGTGGGATTTGTTTAGCTTTTTTTTCCTTTTATTTCATCTGACTTGTCTACACATGTGTAAGCCTCAAATTCCAAACAAGCTTTAATCCCTTCTCCTCCTTGGAGCCCTTGGAGGTAGAAAACAAACCTGTGGTAAATCATATTGTCAGACTTTAGTAGCCAATGAACAGTAGCAACATTATTTTCTCCCAAGGGAGTTATTTAATGTTTAATGAAAATACCAATTTGCATATTTCACATGCAGCATAAAGGTCACCATTAGTTTGTCACTAGGATAACAGTATAATTACTTAAGAAACTACCTTTCCCCCATAAAAGAATGTTGATTTGTTGAAAAGGGAGGACAATTTTAAATGATTGTAATTTAATCTTTATATCATCTATATTCTGTTATTAAGAAGGTCATAACTTGTACAGCTCATCTGTTAAAGCTGTGTATCACTTCCTCAAAGGCAGTGGACACTGAGACCAAGCAGACCAGGCTTCTTGACTAGCTCCTAAAAATCTTTGATTTGCTCCCCTTTTTTCCATCTGATTTGCTCACCTTCAGTATTTGACAGCTGACATCTACAAACCTGGATAGCAACCAACAACAGCCGTAAATATAAGAAGTCTGAGGAAGTTGGAGCACACCAGTGTACAAGAAGATGTCTTGGCCAAAGACACGGAGGTCCCACACTGTGTCACCTCCCAACATGGGAAATGTTCTTACTCTGTGTTGTGGTCAGGAAAAGCCTGTTCTAGGTAGACCACTCTGTCATACTCCATAATGAAACCCTGTTGGGTTGTGAATAAGTATTATGCAAAGAAGAGCCTGTTTCTTTTTATATTGTAACATAAGAAGAAATGAAGACGGAATCTTAGTGAAGCATAAGTAGGTCAACAGCTGGAAAACTGCTGAGCCTTTCCACAGTCAAGGACTTCAGATAGACATCCATACATTGACATAGGAGAAGGCAGCTTATGGAAACATCTGCTGAAACAGTCTGTGAAGCTCAGCTACCAAGTCCCCTACAGCTGCTTAGGGCTAAGTGCCACCACCATGTTGTCCTGGTTTCAGCTGGGATAGAGTTTATTCTCTTCCTAGTAGCTGGTACAAGTTCTCTTCCTAGTGCTGTGCTTTGGATTTTGTGTGAGAAAACTGGGGATAACAAACGATGGTTTAGTTGTTGCTAAATAGTTCTTTCAATTAAGGTCTTTTCAGTGTCCCAGGCTCTGCCAGCAACTAGGTGCACAGGGAGCTGGAAGGGGGCATGGCAAGGAGAGCTGACCCTAACTAGCCAAAGTTCACTCGAGGACATCATGCTCAGTACATGAACTGTGGAGAGTTGTCCAGGAAGGGTGGGTCACTGCTCTGACATCAGTCAGATGGTGGTGAGCAAATGCATACTACATTGTTTGCCTTGTCTTAGGTTTTGTTTTTCTGTTATTTTCATTTTCATTATGAATTTTTAATTGTATTCCAGTTATTAAACTCTTCTTATCTGTCCCGGGTTAAAATGAAGGCCTAGATCAGTTCTGGGTTGGTGCCAGCAATCCAAGCACACCAACCAGCTCTCACCGAGAATGCAACAGGCAATGAAGCAACTCTGCTAAAAAATTTATTGAACCCATCACCAATAAGAAAAGGAAAAAAAATCCCCAAACACGTAAATGAACCAAAGAAAAAACAGAAACTGTATCACAGTGTCTTTACACACACTCGAGAGAAATGGGAGACAGCTAGCACATCAGGGTTTGGCTTCAAATGAGAGCTCTGAGANGCTCTGGGAAAAGACAGTGTACACTAACACTCTAACCAGAGGGGCAGTGTGCCCATCCCCTCCATCCACATCATGACGCTTGTGGAAAAGTTCCTTTTCTGTTCGTCTTGCAGACACCAGCTTCCCCTGTACATCTCAGGCTTGCTTCTAACTCCTCGGGTATTGCGAGACTGCAACAGCATCTCAGATGCAGAAAGTCAACAGAGCCCCAGCCTCTTTCTGTTTGCCAAAGCTTTAGGAGGTTGCTACTTCGCGATCTCCCTCTCAGATCAGAGGCTTCTCCGGGTCTCTCAGTGGCAGAGTATACAGCGTCTGTGTCAGGCCCAGGTGTGCGGCAGGGCCATGCCTGCTGTGGTACACAGGCCAGCTCAAGGGCCCTTTCCTCTCTTTCCTCTTTCTCTCTTTTCCGTCTCCCAAGTGGTTACAGTGCCAAGGGAGGAAAAGGGTAAAGAGCTTACCGCCTTCTCTTGATCTTCAAAGACAATCAGGCTGCAGGTGTCTGGGCAGCAGCTCCTGGCTTTGGCCCACTGACAGGAACTGGGCTGGAGCCGCCCCGTGGCAGAGATGCAACTGCCCTGCTGCTGGGCCAGACTCTTTCCCGGGAGGGGCGGACTGCTTCCACCGCTCCTGCAGAGCAGCGAGGCCAGGCCCTTGCCCCCACCAAGGGGGCTGCAGTTTCGCTGTCTGGTGGGGGCAGGTGGCAGGGCTGCAGGGGCCAGGCCTTTCCCCCACCGCACCCTGAGAGGGGCAGGGGCAGGGGCAGGGCCGGGAAGGTGCTCTCCTGCAGAGGCAAGCTCTGTCTCCACCAAGAGACACGAGAAGGGGCAGAAGTGAGGAAGTCCACTCTCTTTTACAGACTCTGTCCACCAGTCACCCGTAGGGTCAAGACACTGACTTAGGGGGCTTGAGGGAGAGTTATCTCTAGCGTCAAAATAAAATGCTGCTTTGGCATAAAAGCACAAAATCAAGCACTATGAAAATGCTGACAGTTTTCAAACTACAACATTATCTTAACCCACAAATTCTGCTGTTTCTTTTCAGTTCTCCTACCCATCCCACTGGGACAGAGGAAGAGTGAGTGCGTGGCTGCAAGGTGTTTAATTGCTGGCTTGGGCTAAGCCATGACACACATCCAAATGGTTTGTTACAAGGATCCAGAAGGTGCATCCAGCTGCCAGCTGTGTTAGAGCACTCTGCATTCCCAAAGGAATACGTGTCAGGACTGGCTGTAACAGGGACTCCTTAAATTGCAAGTATGTGCAGTGTAGCCACGCTCATACAGGAACATTGGTGGCATTGAGGCAAATGGTGTCACTTTATACTTCAAATGATGTCCTTGTGTTCCTCTGAGGAGAATTCTGACATGGAAGACTTCTGACATGGAGACTTCACTTATGCAGCGCTTGTGAAGATAACACGGTGCATTAAACTCCTTTTGCCCCACACTGTAAAGCCAGGTTTATCTGTTCTGCTGTTGGATGCACCGTACGTGCGTCTTTAATACTGGAAAGTGTTTCTGTGAGTTACTGCTTGCAGAGGGACAGGCCTACTTTTTCAACTCAGCACAACAGACCAAAGCCACGCTGTTTCATTTAATGATGGCTCCTGCACAAAGCTTTCAGATAATAAGCACTAACCTATTTTAAACCTGGGCAAGTGAAACATTTCATTTGCTATTCACTTAACTCCTCTTTAGCTCATTAAAACCTCTGATGCATTGGAGAAGGTGAAGAGGGCTATATTAAACAACATGATTAGGAGAGGGCAGATGGTGTTTCTCTCAGCTAAAAGTTTAGAAATCCTCTCCTTTCCTTTTAAAAAATGCAGCGGGCAGCACCAGTCTCTCCTTGCCAGGCCAGGGTGGAGGTGAGCTCCATGAACCAGGTTTCTCTGCCCCTCAGGTACTCTGCAAGGTGATGCTTCAAAGATAAACTTTGCGTGGTGCGGAATAACCCACCTGTTACGTGCATTTCCTCAGAGCACTGTTTCTTCAGGATACGGTGTTGTAACTCCACAGCTGTCCTCTGATGTGATTCTGAAAGCATTTTATTGCATTTACATGAATAATGATCTGTATGCATGTGTTAGTCACCGCTGTGAAATGGAAGAGATGCAGTAACTACATTACTAAAACCCTGGCTGCTATGAGAAGATGGGAGATAAGCTTTGTGCAGGAGCCATCATTAAATGAAACAGCGTGGCTTTGGTCTGTTGTGCTGAGTTGAAAAAGTAGGCCTGTCCCTCTTCAAACAGTAACTCACACAATCACTTCCCAGTATTACAGACACACGTACGGTGCATCTAACAACAGAATAGATAAACCTGGCTTTACAGGAGTTTATTTTTAAAAAGCAAAGGACAGGATTTCTAAACTTTTACCGGTGCCTATTGTCTCTGCCACAGCAACAACAAGGTCCTGCAGCTGTTAGGGCTGATGATCTGGCCCCATTCTGAGGGAGGTGCCTGTTGCCCAGGGCTGGAGCTGCCCTCCTGCCCTAGCTACCCTGGTTCTTCGCAGGGAGCTGAGGCACCACACCGCCTTTCCATGGCCAAAGATGCAAGCATGTACATTCTCTTCTCCATTTGCATTTGATCATGAAATTTCTTTTTCCATCTCTTCCCAAATCAAGATGCAGGAGAAATGGTATAAAAGTCAATGCTGGATTAAGGCAGATTTGTGATCAGACTCCTCTGCATGGCGAGCCCTCCACCATCCATGGTGAGCCAGAGTATGACCAGTCCAGGCATAATTTCTGCCTCCTTCCACCTCACCAACTCATTTGGGATCTGTGACTGGTCAATTCAGTTTGGAATTTAGCTTCTGTGTGATTTCTAAATGAAGAACTCTCATTAAAGAGAACTGAAGCACAATAAAAAGGTTTTACAGGACTGGCCTGTCTAGTCAGTCAAGAAGGCAATCCAACAGCACAGGGAAAATGAAGGCCCTTACAGGATGGTATTTCTGACACACAAAGGTATATAAATACACACCAGAGGCTTTTTTGGTGACCTTCCTGGCAATAGCCAATAGCAGGTGCGCAGAAGACTTTCCCAACAGCAGCACTCCCTCACAATATCCAAGCCTTAAGACATCTGAAGTTTGGGTGTCCTTAAACCACAAATAGCATCTTTGTCTTTAAAACAATTAATGCAACTCATCTAAAAATGCAACTAAAAGTGATCATGTGGAGTCATATGCTCTCTGTTCTTTAGCATTTCAATCATGCCAGCTGTTCCACAGTGTCACAAAAACACATTTTGAGAAAGAAAAATATCCAAAAAGTTCCCTAGAGAGAAATATTTAAATGTAAACACAATCTCTCTCTCCTTAAAGCACAGAGCTAAATAATGTTTCAGAATGCACTGAGGGCTCTGGATACTCCTTGGTGCACAGAGGCCTTGAAACTAAACTGGTGAAAATCTGATTCTTCTCCAGAAGTGAGATGTTTTGGGGCAGTCCTCCCATGTATGCTAGCAGAGGCATAAGCACAGGGCTCAGAGCAAACACCAGAAGCACTGCTGAGGGACTGGTGCAATCCCTGCTGTCACATTGCAGCCAAGAAAACTCAGCTTCTAGCTGGAAATGTGAAGCTGGGGAGATTGTCTTCATTAGTTTTATTTATTTTTCCATCTTCAACCAGAAGTTTAAAGGAAGGACAGAGGCATGGCTGGACCTCAAATACTGTGTTAATTGAATCTGTAAACATGTCAAACCCTGTTCATATTTTGTTGCTCAGGTGCTTTCTAGGAGCCTCCATAATGACAAGAATAATGCCTATAATACTTAAATTATTTAATATAACAGCATCCTGTTCTTATACACTGTAACTTTATAGCCATTTTCCTTGGAAGTATATGAAGGAAATGAAGTTACGCCCAGACCTAGATTTAGGCATGCGTTTGTTCTTTGAGTACAAAAAGGAACAGGTTGAGACACCTTAATTTCAGTGGCCTTGATTCATAATTCAGTGCAAGCTCCCAAACTTGCTAGGTGTAGCGAACACTTCTGAACATCCAGTCAACTGTTGGTACCCAAGAACTGATGCGCCCTCCTTTAGGAATCCTGGAAGCATTGCTCTCAGAGAACGGCAGTCTCTAACACAAAACCCTCGGGAGGCTGGCTGGCTGTAAAACAAAGCCAGTCTGCGACATTCTCCAAGGAGGTAGAAGTCAGGCAACATCTTCCCTTACTCCCACCCACTTCAAACGAATTATGTGACCTGAAAGCTCATGCTTTAATTAGCTGGGAAATAAATTACACAGGCTCCTCCTGGTGGCTGATCGGACCAAGAGCAATCCGCAGAGATGTGGTTCTTAGCAATCGGCACTCAGCTTCATGTGCCTTGTGCTTTATGTTTTACTGCAGTGGAGTCTGGAGTCTTCCACCAAACCTACCCAGTCTCCTGTTGTGTCTGTCTCAAATACTAATGGCCACCACATCTGACCGCTGTTGGCTGTTGATAACAATGGGCTCCAGCATCACAGGAGATTGGGGGGCTGTGGGGGTAGAGCTTGGAAGGGGCTGCACATGATGGGCACTGCTGGGATTCAGCTATTAACATTCAACTCCACGAGGAAAACTGGAATACCACAGCAAAAAAGCTTACTGATGGCGGGGATAAACTTGCAGTCAAAAAAAAACCAAGGGAAAGCATCTGGATTGTAACTTCAGCCTGCTTGTGTGCCCTATGCACAGCCACCTAGGATTCATCTGTTTAAAGGCACAACTCCCCTCTGCAGTGCTGAGGAGACAGTGATCCCCCATCACGGGAGGTTCACCTCCGGAGGAGAGCGTAGGCATGCTGGAAGACACAGAATTTTCATGGTAACATTTGAATAAATACTCTGAACAAAAGCCAGCCCAGTGACTGGGTGTGCTGGCAGGCTCACACTGAGACCTGGCTGCTTTCAAGAATGTGGTTATAATTACTGTCACCACTGCTTGTGTCCAGAATTACAAACACATGACTTTGTAGCCTCATCACTTTTAGTCAGTGCTTTAAAGCTGCTTCTCTCCTATGCACACCCAGTGGCCTTCTTGACCTATATTGGACAGTAGAAAATTGTTTGGTTTTTAATCTAGACTTCCCCATTAACCATGATAATGCAATAAACAGGGGAATGGGAAGAACAGGAGAGAAATACCTGGCTCTGCACTCTCACCCAGACTATGTAACACAACAGGGTGCAGTCTTGGGTGTAAAGCTGGCGGGTCTTACAGAAAGACTTCTTGCTGAAAATGCCAACTGGTGCTACAGAAGGGGGATGAGTGTGTCAGATACTCTGCAAAGAAGAAAGTCATGCAAGTCAGAACCTGTTCCTGGGGGGAGATATGAGACCTCTACCAATCCCTTCTCAGTTGTTCTCTTTCCGGACAGTTGAAGTGCTTAGTAACTGAACAGTGTCAAAGGCGTAACTGTGTGTTATGGTGGAATACTGTTGCAGCTCAGGGAAGCATCTGTATTTGTTCTGGCAGCAGGATAAGTTATTTGGTTTAAGGCTGAACAAAAGGATCTGAGCTCCCCATTACAAGTTCATGTTCTGCAGTAACTCCAACACAGGTGCTGTGGAAACACACTTTATATACTGCTCACATTTAACATTTGTGCCTCAGACCTAACCCTCTTCTGTAAAGCCTCAGTGAGCCTCCATCCATAGGCACCCTTGACCCCCAGTGCTATGGACAGAGAGAGCTGAAGACAGAAGGAAGAGAATCAGGAGATTTCAATTAGCACTTAAAAAAGGAAAAAGACAGGATCCTCCCCATCCAAGAATGAGAAAAAAGTCCAGGAAAAGCATGAAAAACATAGAAATATGTACACATCTGGGCCAGGGACACCTGTGAATGCACCTACTAATCTTCTCTTGGGAAACAATGCTTTTACCTGTTTGGAGATCAGGTGAGTGATGCAACATATATTCCAAAATCCATAGAAAGGAAGGAGATTTGAAATAATGTAGATATATATTTTAATGCAGTAAATTGAATTTAAACATGAAAATATGAACATTAACAGAGGTAATACGTTTATGCCCATCAAGAAGCTCCTCAGAAGTTGGGTGCATCTGTAAAACATACCATCTTCCTGGCTGGTGCAGGAATGAACATCTCTCAGAGTGAAGCATCTCTATAAGGAACATGAACATAGGCAGCCTGGATTGGCATAAAGCTCTGTGTGCTCCTATACTCCCCCTATTTTACTATACAACAGCAGATCTCCAGAAAAGCTTGTAAGAACCAGATTATGTGTAGTTTTGCCTCCCTGAATTGAACATACTCTGGCACAGCCTCCAGAAATCTGCAGCTCATGGGGTTCCTGAGGCAGAGGTAGTATCTTTATATTAAGCAGTTGCTCATGGACACCTGGCTGAGTCTACTCCCACAGACCACAAATCCACACTATTGGTAAATAGTTGTAAATAATTGGTAAATAATTGATGCCCCACTGGTACTGCTTTCCTAGTCAAGTGACGTCTGCTTTATTTTCACTTTATCTCGGATACAAAGTCAGTATGGAATTCTTACAAAACACAGCACTGAAAAAATGCAAAGATTATTTCTATAGGTTTGAAGGCTCTAAAGGTGACAGTAGTGTATTTCCATGGGTCTGACTTTGCGTTTGGACCTGCAGAGCCCACTGTGAGATGACGTGTTATGTTTGGAACAGCTCTGTGCTGTAAAAGGTATCTTTCTCTTTTTTTGTCCAAAACATTTCTGTGTGTTCTTCCCTTCTTCTCCATATTTAAAGCAAACGGTCCATTTTCATATAATTGTTATGTGGAATCGGAGGCAAATATTGATAGATAGTGACAGGATTTAATTTATTTCTTTGCTGAAGATTGATTTTTCTTGGGCTTTGACAGCACTGGCTGCCTTCCCAGAAACATTTCTGAATTTATCATCGCTGGGTGCCAAACTGAGACAGAGGAACAAGTTTTAAATATAAAACTCCCCAAACTGTGGGGACATTTCAGTGTGATGAAACTCCAGCCATAATTCTGAACAACATAGAGTAAGGACAGCTGAGAGGAATTGAGGCACTGAATTAACATTGTAATGGAGGGATACCAGCCTTAAAGAGGAGTGTCCCTGTCTGCCAAGGGGAGATCACTCTTCCCTCCTAACTTTTGGTTCATGATGAGCATAATTTCCTTATCTGTCACAGTTGTGTCTAGGCAAGAAGAAATGAGAGCATAAACTAAGACAGTCTTGCCCATCTGTGATATTTTGCAGGCTCCGACATTCAGAGCCACTACAGGAATCCAGCTGTTCAAATCACTGACAGGCAGAAATCTCACTTCATACTGGCTAGCAGAAGAAAGCTCATGGACTTGCTTTCACAGTCTTCCCTGCTGACCAGCCTTGTGAGGTTTAATAGCTCCTTCCTGATTGCTGTCTTTGCAGAGGAGCAGGATGAAGCCCACTACTGAGGGATGCACAAGGTGACATTCTTAGGAAGCCCACAGAGATACAGTTGCTTATGTGATGTGCACCATGAATTCCAGCAGGAGTCAATGAAGTTGTACTCACTTGTACTCACTTGTACCACAAGTACAAGTGGCTTAGCCATGGTGCTCCTTGAGTAAAGTGTAGATAAATTTAGTATCTACTCTTAGCTTCAACCCACAAGATAAATTAGGAGCCAAGGCTTGAATTTTGTACTGAACTGAAAGCATTACAGACTCTATTGACTTCATTAGATTTGGCTTAGAGTGAGGATTTTTAGGCGTAGTGCCAGGATCCATGGTGCATAACTAAGGTTGACCAGCAGTGTGAGGAACAGGCTGCCAACAGTGATATCGGTAGCATGCATTGCACCATTTAGCCTGTGAAGTTAGCATGGCATCTTCCTGAATGAAGCAGGAACAGCTGCTCCTGTTCATTTGATCTGCCTGGGCAAGTCCTCAGCCTTCTCACCCTCAAGTCCATCCTTCGTGTAGATGTCACAGAAGGAAGATGTGAAGCAAACAGGAGGAGAGAGGAGAGACTGTAGTGCAGCGTCAGAGAAAATACCCTCTTTCATTGGAAAAGATCAAGAGGATAACAAAATTTTGCGAACCTGACCAGATCAAGCCAACCTCCACTATGCAGTCTGTGCAGAGATCTTGCCCTCCTTGCAGCAATGCTGTCTGAGCCTCTCACTCGCTCTAACATTAAACCATTCTTTAATTTTAAAAAGGACCACCAGTTGTGCTGATCTCTGGTTTCTTCCACGTCTGCCAAATATGGAGTGAGGGGGGAAATGAAAGCCCACAACCCAAGACTTTTTCCCTTCACAGGGAACTCTCATCCTGCTGAAGTCAGTTTTTCCTCTGAGAGAGAAGAGAGGTTTTAGAGCTGGTAGGAGAATTTGGTTGTCTGTTCTATCGGGTGGGAAGCACCTCCTAGCTGATTCATTTGGGGTTGAAGAGACACAGGCCTCTTTTTATGAGGATCTCACCTCTCTAAAGACTGTTCTTTATATTCTGCTCCCCTCTGAGCTTTGCAGTAGTGGCTGGCGTTGTGAATCAAAGCAGCCCTCACTAATAACGCTTGCACTCTGAATACCTTCCTTTCCTATGTTATCAGGAGAGCAAGTGTATTTCCTGCAAAAATTGCTTCTGGCTGCCAGGCTGGATGGGCTTTTCATGGACAGGAGAAGGGATACTGTAGAGTAGTGCTCCTATTAACTGTGGCACTGAATAAAGCAGCATTTAATGTGGGAAAGGGACAAAGGCAGTTTGCTACAGTGCCCCGAGTATAGGGCTGTTTCTCTTTCCCATCCATCTAACTTCTAAAGCATGGGGTAAGATTTCAGCTAGTTAGTTAACAAATATGTTTGTCATATAAAATACCCCATTGGCTTGCCTGTCTACTAGAGTGCATCTTTAGGCAGGTTTAAAACTGTACAAGACTTCTTACTGCTTCAGAAATCATATAAAACACTGTATGTGCAAGAACACTGGTGTAAAGAACTGGTAGTACACTGGAATACCATAGCAACTTTAAAAACATTGATCCTGGGCATAATCTCCCTAATATCTCAAAAGTTAGCCCTCAGAAATTACCACTAAGAGGGATAATAATTCACTAGCTATATCAGAGCATAACAAGTTCACAAGCAAAAATGCATCAAGGAAAAATTTCTTGATAAGCTGCAGTGAAAGTGACTGGCAGGATTCACACTTGTGCCCTTGAGATGTGTCACTTCTCAGGAAATTTAATACGAAATTTACTGTTATCAGACACCTTCTTCAGAAATAGCAGAGATAAATCACAGCTATGCTAAGCCAAGCCAGTACACTCAATTTATTTCCTAAATCAAGTCATGGTCTCAACCAAGTGAATAAATGGGAGCACTTGGAGCTAGCCAAAGGGGATAGACCCATGGCCAGAGACACTCAGGAGCCGTCTGTTAGCTCCTTGACTGATGCAGGGCTTATAGAAATGTATGGGCAAAAATGAAGTACAAAGTTTCCACTACAAGCTATGTGGAACGTACGGCAAAGCAGAAGAAAGCTACAGGGGGATGTCTGGAAAGGCTTTCTCACAGTGAGATGGCCAGTTGGACTATGGAGGAACACTGGGCATGAATGGGAGCCTTTTTCTATGCACCATGTGCAGCTGTCCCCACAGAGCTCGGCTACACGTGCAATACGAATTTCCCTTGTGTGCTCAAGGGTGATGCAGTAGCTGTTCCATCTTCCATCTCTAATGTCAGACTTTAAAATAGATCTTTAATTCCTTTTTCCCTCTGAGGTAGGCTTTACAGACAGGCACTGGTTCTGCTACTGAAAGTATTTTGTGTTCAGGGAGAGTCCTGGAAAAATTGTACTGTTGTCTTAGCACTAATATAGAATACTTGTTGATGTATTCATGAATGTATGAATGCATACAGAACATCAGGTAAAATCCTTCCTCTCCTGAAATCAGCTGATATCAGTAAATTACTTATTATTACCATAGCACTCAGGAGCCCCTAATCACATAAGCAGATAGACAGAGTTTGTTCTAGAAGAGGACCTGGCCCTTGAATTCAGTAGAGCCGGGATTTCACCTTAACTTTATGAGTTTCTCTTGATTTATGCTTTACTTAAAGGCGGAGAATATAGTTCTTAATTTATCAGGACCAAGGGTTAGGGCAGCTCAAAGCAAGGCACTCTGAAAATCTAATTCCCAGTGTGCAAAATGCAAAGTAAATGGTGGTGGTCAACCTCTAGGGTTTGTGAGATTGCAGTGAGGACAGTAGTATGATATTTCTGAAGTTATCAGCATAGGTTGTTTCTTTACTGTTTTGTTTCTGTTGAAGATGACTTTCCGACACAGGCTGTATGTTAAGAGAGAACTCCATTCATCATGGTCCATGCAGCTGATCTCATCATGTCTGCACAAACCTATAACCCAGAAACCAGTCTTTCACTGTAAAACCCACGAGACCTAAAGTGTTAAGTAACACTTTCTACTTTTGACTTTTGCCTGTATTTCTTTCTCCACTCTTGCACCAAGTTGCCTTTTCACCCTGTGGGTTCCCAGCAGAAGTCAGATCCATATTCAGTGCAGCAGTAGTCCTGCAAGTTGCTGGTTTTTAATACTGGGACTAAGCACGCTGAGCTTCCCAAACCTGTGCTTACGAAAAGGTTATGGACAAGTACAGTTATTTCTTTAAAGAAGATATAACTGGTAGATATTAGTCCTTCACCTTCAGATGGGAGATCTGCTCCATTCACAGTTGTTCAGCAGAGACAGAGTAAATCTCACCCTTTCTGCTGCTGTAACATGTTGACCATCCACTGACCTAAACCATCCCTTCACTTTAGAGAGCAAGAGGCTGGCTTTAGATGGTGGGAGATAATGCCAGCAAGTATAACATAGCTCCTCTCGGCACTGCAGGAGGTCCTTGGAGCAGAGGCCATAATTTCCATTCACTCCTAGATTCCTTTAGACCAATCAAGTACCATAAAAAAAGCACTTCAGCTTAACTTAGTGACACCCATCTGAGGTCCATCTCACTTAGAGGTAATTGAGCAGGGGATGTACTGAACCCATACAGAATTTAAAGTAAAAGCCACTACACTTCAGTGCTGTTGACTGGAAAATATTGTGCTCGTCACTCCAGCTGTTTCAGATTGCTAGTTACTAATGTGTGTTATGAAATATCCATTTATTCAGGTATTGTGGGTCACTTGACAGGGAAGATGATGTCATCAGATTTCCTTTTATTTTTCCCAAATGAGCAGTGTGGTGCTGTTGACATTAATACGCAGGCATTGTGCAAGATCCCTTTGCATGGACCTGTTGACCTGCACTTGAAAATGGACAGCATCAGCCACTGCTATAGTTGTTCTTAGAGGAATTCCTTTCATGTGGGCTTTTGTCGTGTAGATAGTGAAAGGTTACACTGAAATTTGAGAATTTGCTTTAACTTGTAGCCATATCCAGAATTTTAATTCAGATCTCTTATATGAAAATAAAACAAAGAAATAAAACCTCTAGTATGTTGTATTGCCTAGTCTATTACGTGGTAGTTAATAATTAAAACCATTCTGCAGTTGCTTTTATAAATTCACATTGCAGAGATGACAGATTACTGCCAGTTGTAAATGGACATGGAATAATTGCTGTATTTCAGCTACTTGCTAGTGAAGCTAAATCTGTGTCTTCAATTTTGATGATACAAAGGAAGAATTAACATCAGAAGTTGCCTCTCCAGTTGCACAATTCTAAAGTGCCTTTATTTAAAAGAAAATAAAACTGCATACAGTTTTCTAGAGCTTTTTCAAAGCCCATCTTAAGTGATACTGTTATACAACAGACCAAATCATCCCTTAAGTGCAACTGGCTGCCTTGGAGATTGCTGCTGCCAACATGACGTATCAGATCTTTCAGACCACGGGAATACAGTCTGATCCATCACGAAATCAAGAGGATTTTATGCCCTGAAATTTTATCTTTAGGTAACTTTATTTTACTTATGTCTGCAGATGAGCTGGACACAAGCTGGACACGTGCTCTTAGCTGATGTCTACAAGTCTGTGTCCAATGATGGTGGGGAAGAGGAAGATAGGGCCCACCTGGTCCTCTCCCTCTGTCTTTGTATGTTCAGCTGCTAGAGTGAGTGAGGAGTCTGAAATGGAAGATATCTCACTTGTCAAGCTCTGGCATTTAGTCCTAATCTAGTAAAAGGTTGTTGTTCATGTGAGGTACCACCATGGTCTCCCAATGGCACCCCATGCAGTTTGGTGCAAAAGCTGGCCATTCCTGGCTGCAGCCAAGGATGGTTTCTAACCTTTCCACATCTGTATACAGCTTCCAACGTTTTAAATGCAAACCAGCCCTGCTCAGTTGTAAAAAGCTGTCTCTGTGTCTGCTACTTTTTCATGTTGCTGCTGACGAATCTTGACAAAGAAGCCATGGGTGGAAGCATGGTCCTTGCAGATGTTGGCCACAGGCACAGCTGCTTTCCAGCCAGCCAGATGTGGCTTTTTGCAGTGTAACTCTGAATGTGAAGCATGTAGGTAATGGCATAGTGTATATGTGATTAGGGAGAGGCATGAGACACCATGAGGCTTGCTTTAGATGGCATAGAGCAGATAGGAAACGTCAGTGTGGGCTATTTCAAGCGTCACAGGGATGGCATTTTTGTGCTTTCTGGTCTATGTCTGAGTTTCCCTGACCAAAAGACAACTTATTTCTCTTTGAAGTAAGACTGGATGTGAACTAGTGTATGGGTGTATTAGTGTGGCCAGCTGACACTCTGCATCCCAGCTCAACAGTGTTCTGCTCTGATGTGCTGTGCAGTGTGGACCATAGGGTTTCATAAAGAACATCCTTCCTCAGGCTTGCAGCTTCTCCCACTATGTCTCATCAACAGTTACTCCTTATTCATTACATTTGAAGTCTCTGATTACACATCCTCAAAGAGCTTTGCTTTTAGTCTCGGTTTGACACCTTTCAGCTTCTATTCTTTTCCATATTAGCTTAGAGAAAACTCTAAGCTAATCATCTCTTTGCACAGGTGTTTCTAGGATCTTCTCTTTGTTGAGATTAGGTTCTTTAGATTTCTCATTGGAAGAAATTATCCATACCTCAAATAATTATTACAGATTTTTTCCCTACCCTTTTAAGCCTGCCAGCATTCTCTTAAGAAATAAATACTGCTGCTTCCAGTGAGAATTACACTGTTTATACCTGACATTTTTCTTTCTTTACCCCTGATACAACACTGCGAGCTCTGGTGCTCTTAGTGGCTCATCAGGCCTTCACAATTTATTCTCTAAATCATTCTTTCCCAAGTATTAGTCTATAATGATGATCTACACTTTTGTTTCACACATGTATGACCTTGCCTTAAACTTTCTTGCAACACCTGCTGTTCAGGTGAGCCTTAGTTTCCATGATCACATCACTTATGGGAGCTAACCGTAAGTAGGATCTCAGTAGGTTTTGTGTCACCTACAAACTGTTACAGCTAATGAAGATGTCACCTGACTTTTAGTTGTCTGGCACATACCGTTGCTGATGCTAGGGGTTAACTTACATTGTTACAGCCTGGCTGACTCTTTGGAGCTCTGGAAAAGCACTGTACTTTGGAGAAGTATCCCACACCTGGGCTTCCTGGAGAGGGAGTTGCTGAACCTTCATCCGTGTGTAGGCCTTTGAGTTTATAGCTTTCTCTTTGCAGTACCGGAAGTCATGTCTTCAGGTATCAGAGTTCACCCTGAGATTGACAGAAGGATTCAGAGACATCCTGCATCACCATGAGGCTGGCCTTGCAAGTGCTGTCAGAGCCATTCTGGAAGTGACTGTGGGTGTCTCTGCTTGCTCAGAAAGTAGCTGGACCCAGCAGAGAGCTCTGAAGCCTGGAGATACGCTGATTATGTGACTACATACTCACCCTAAAGCACACCATTTACAGTTTATGTGCCTGGCCTGGTTTTACCCTAATCGTAGCTCCAGTTTCAGTATACAGAGTGGGCTTCTTCACACAAGGGCTTGAGACTGCTTTCAAGTACAGAGTAGATAGACCCTTCTTGTTACCTTGAGTGTCTGAAGATGCCACTACTCTAAGGTAGTATCCATCTACCACACCTACCTTGGCATGGTGGGTTGTTCCCGATTTGTTATCAGCTAGTAGGATTATCCTTTTACTGATGAGCAGAAAAAGTGGATTCTGAGCCAGAGAAAGGCAGTGAAGGTGAACCCCTAAAAAATATGTTTTAGCCTAGTTTCATAAAGGTAGTAGGTCTTTGCTACCATACTACTGCCTGCCTCTATCAGGCCTTCCCATGACTGAGGTCTGTTGGTGAACTTAAAGTGAAGCTGACAGCGGGCTCTGCTGCTATACAAGCTCATTTCCCTCAAGCAACAAAATGTTGCACCAACAAAATGCACCAACCTGTTGAGCTTGGCTTGCTGCCTCCCATTTTGCTCAGAAAGAGCCACAGCACCTTCTGCCTGTCACACAGCCAAAGCTGTGTGGGGGGTGAGAGGGGGACAGCAGTTGTCTCATTTTAAATTAAACATTTCAGGATCATTTATCAGTGTCATGTGCCAGGATCCTACCCATTAGTGTTAATACACTGAAAATAAGAGTAATTGAACACTAATTACCCTTCTGTTTGCACTCTGTAGTCTAGGGGAGCACATGTTCTGGGTCAGATGACTGGCAAACTGCAGCACTGTTCCCTTTAGAATGCTCTTGTCTCTGGACCCCTTTGTTGTATCTCCTTTTGGGCTGTTGTATACAAGCTATTATTTAAGAATAGCACTTACTGTGCAGAAATATTGCAAAGATAAATTAATTAGTTTTGTTTTTAAAGCTGGGAAAATGAAAAGTGCTCTCTAAGTGTCCCTAAGTATTTTAAAGGATTATAGATTCACAACCTCAGGGTATTTGTTCTGATATTTCTTTGCAGTTTTAACTTCCTATCTCATACCCCACAAATGCCAATTATCAGTAACAGTCCAGGATATCACGAGCCAAATGATAATTGACAGAAGATTTGTGAAGTGAATTCTAAAAACCAGGTTGGTTTGTCATTGTGTAAGTATATATATAAATATTATTAAACATATAAATACAGATGCATTTATGAAACAGTGTGTGTATATATATATATACCCCCCCAAATATATGTATTACAAACAGATATGCACACATGTATGTGATATGTATGTATGGTTACAGTATGATAAAGGAATGCCTTTGTAAATCTTCACAGATGACACTTGTTATAATACATTCCCCCAGGAGTAATATGCAGGTCCCTTTACATCTACAATTCTTCTGTTTCTGCCACTACTTCAGTAGCAATGCATCATAGCAAGTATGAGATTATACAGTCAGCTATATGTATTAAATCAGTCACCATCACAGTCTGCTAACAAAGGCCTCACAGATTCACCTGCCATTATTTAAAGAAACCATGAAGACATTCAGGTACTTCTGCACGGCTCTTTAATAGCACAGTGACAAGGTGACCCTGTAGAAATCCAGACAAAAACTGTTAAGGAAGGGTTTTTTCTTTGCCCCGTCCCACTGAAAATGCCATCTATTCACAGAACAGCATGTTTGTGTGCCATATGCAAATACAGGAGAAACGACATCAAAGAGAAGCCCCAAATGCTCCATACCAATTCACATTTATGTGTTAGGGACTTTTGTTGATTTAATGGCTAAAAAAGAAAAAAAGAAGACACTCATTGAGCAAGAACCAATGAAAGATCAAAGAATCAAAAGCAAGAATCCAAAAAAAATGAAAAATTGAAAATGCATAAACCAAGGAGTGGTTAGAGTTTTCTTCAGAAAGAATGACAGTCAGCATTCATGTGATTGACAAGGGCAACGTTATGACTGACACATATAGATCTGTGACTCCAGGAATGAAAGATGTGGAAAGAAAGGCTTTCTGATGGGTGGAGGGACTGGCAGCTGAAGAGCTGTGGGACAGGAGGGTCAGGGAGCAGAGAGTAAAGAAGATGCAAAATTGAAATTGTGGAACTGAGACTCCTTTGGTGGCCTTGCATTCAGAGGAGGGGAAGCTCCTGTCATCTGAGGAAGGTTCTGTTTTGTCTCAGGAGAAATGTTCAGTTTTTTCTTTTGCCTCTGTGTCTGCAAGAATAGGGAACTGCAGAAATATTGCCATCTAGCTAAAAAACAGACTGAAACTAACCATTTAATGGTCATGATTACAGCAGCAACCCTTGGTTTACAGACCACTGAGGGCTTGGCATTGCAGAGTGACTTGCAGGGCCAAAAACCACTGGTGCTGGCAGACACCCTGATGATCCTTTGGTTGGATCTGCACCAGGTAATACAACCGACTGTTCTGGTACTTAGATAACCAGCAACTACTACCCAGACACACAGAGCATCTGAGACCCTCTGATCTCACGCATGGACCTAAGGATAGAATTTACATCCATGCCCAGTGAGTCGTTAGAACAAATTGTCACCGTATCAATAGCTCAGAGACAGTACTTGGCAAAAATATTACTCCTCTGCCTTACACTACAACGAAAAGATTTAACAGAACGCCATAAATCATCTTGGAAACTGGTGAGTTGCACACTGTTGGTTTTGGCAGTGTCACCTCGCTGCTCAAAAGCCCCACCTGCTGACCCGACACCGCAGCAGAGCTTTCCCAACTGCCAGCTTCGCAAAATCCCGCTTTCTCCGCTTGCACCTCATTAGCTGTTTCAGTGGGTTTAGCACTGTTTTTAAAATGTCACTGCTAATATCTTTTAACTATATGCTGAAAAAGATTTAGTGGCGTTATAAAACCTGAAACCTACTATGCTCAATGTGAGGATCAAGGCATAACTTTTGGAAAGGACATCAACTTCATTTCCCCCTTCATGTGGGAAATACATCTGTAGATAAGAGTGCATGACACAGCCAATCGAAGGGGCATTTAGATGTCAAACTGCTCACTTGCCACACAAAACAAAATAAGCATCTAAGAGCAATAAAATCTGCTTGCAATTGTGTTTGTCAGGAACCAATTACAGAGACAGATGTTGTCAACTGCATAAACCTAAGAACACTGGAAAAAAGAAGAAAGTGAATATCTACTGTGAGTAGAAAGCAATCTCTTTGTGCACTTCAAGAGGTATCCACTCAGTAATCTTTAATCCTTCATATACTTACACTTCTGAACATTAAAGGCTTTTTACGTCTTAAACAATGGCAAGTAAAATAATAATGACATACAACATTAATATGGCCCTCCTCTGCACTCCTTCCAACATTGCTGTTAGTGTTTGTTCTCTTTTATTCCCTTTCCTTTTCTTTTTCCTCTCGCTTTCACATGGAATATTTTCCTTGGCTGATTCCTCCCATCACTGTTCATGGTAGGCTTGCAGAAGCGGTTAGCCTTTTGTGACTGCAGTTTAATTGTTTGTGCAAATGCATTCCATTCCTTGGGCCTCTCTGTCAAGAGCCTCTGATCATGAACAGTCTCAGAATGGTCTCTGCCAACACTCCATTGGTGAGTCACAGACAGGCCAGTAATCTAGGATGCAAAGGAATATAAAAATTAGGGTGATAATTCAGTATTAGAAAGTGAGCTAGTGGAGCATAACCCCTGCTCCCCCCCTTTTGAACCTGAGTTAGACAATAGCCTATTGTGCCCTTCAGGTGCCTTGGATTGCTGTTCTGGGTACACTGTGTTGCGCTGTGCTTGGAGATCATTTTCTCCCAGTAAAGGAAGCTTGGATGAGGGTCCTTTTGAAAACAGCACCCTCTGATACCATTCTGCCAGGGCCAGGGTGTTGACAGGGTAACAGGAGGCACTATTTTTGCAGAGGAGTTACCTATTCCTTAAAGCATGCTGAAACTCTGCCAACCCCACGACCGAGTGTCCATATTCAGAAATTTTAGTAAAGCAACTATTTCCTGACCATAGTAATCACCAGACTACAGATGGTTCCTGAGGAATTTTTTTAACATCAGAAATTTATGGGGTAGTAAATGTCAGTAAGTCATCCGCTGAGCCTCTCCACTCTTTCAGTTTGGCTGTTGACTCCTTGGGAAACGTGGGTACGACAAGATGTTTCAGTAGCACCTCTTGGGGCTCTGTAAGGTTTTTGGAGGGCTCTCTCAGCCTGTATTGTTAGTTGAATGCCTGCAGAGAAGGCAGTTCTGCATGAGCTCTTCCCTGCCCACGTGCCTGACCTGACCCTAGCAGCATGCTGAGCCCCTGCTCATCCTGATGCTGAGAGGCTCCTTCCATAGGGTCATCACCTAGTCTCCAGCAGGTGCACCTGCCAGACACAGGGCCACCACAGCTTTCTGTACCGTTACCGTGGTAAATCATCTAACGAGCCCCATGTCCATTTTGGTAAAGCTGTCTCCGTCCTCAGACAACACGGTTTAGGGGTGACCTGGCAGTGCTGGCTCAGAAGTTGGACTTCATGATCTCAAAGGTCTCTTCCAAACAAAGAGATTCTGTGATTCTCGGAACTTCTGTTTCCCCAGCGCTGGTCCCGCGTGTCCGGTCCAGGTCACCGCAGGGGCGCACCGCAGGCCAGGCCAGGCCAGGCTGCACCCACCCCCCGCCACGCCCGATGACTCCTCCCGCCGCGCTGGGGCCCGGCCCGGTGCGGGGTGTGGACTCCGACCAGGGCCCCGTAGTGACGTCACGTCTCGCGAGAGGGGCGGGCGCGCGCTCTCTTCCGGCCGCGCGGCGGGGCCAGCATGGCGCTCTACAACTTCAAGAAGATCACGGTGGTGCCCACAGCCAAGGTAGCAACCGCGCCGGGCGCTCAGCACAGTGCTGCTCTCCCCGCCCCGTGCTCCCAGCGCGGTACCCGCCTTCGCTTCGCTCCGTGGGGCCCCGCCTGGTCCCGGTCCGGCGCCGAGTAGGGGGCGCCGGAGGAAGCGTGTGGGGGATGGGGATGAGTGTCCTGTCAGAGCAGGGCTCTGTGGCCCGGGGAGAGACCCTTCGGGCCTCTCGTGTTTCCTCTTTCGACCGCGACGGGGCCGGCGAGGCGATGAGCCAGGACCGGCGGAGGCGCTTCCCGGGCCCCTGCTGTGGCAGGCGGGACTGGGAGGCCACATTTCGCCCCTGCTCGGCGATGGAAACCTGTTGTGAAATGTGTGTTACAAACCAGCTGTGTCCTCGATGCAGCTCCCTGGTGTACGTGCCCCTGTACAGCAAAAAAACGTGTGGCTTTCTAGGAACTTGACAGTTTGTGATTAATAGTTTTTCTTTGATTGTAGGACTTCATAGACCTGACATTGTCAAAGACTCAGCGGAAGACTCCAACTGTCATTCATAAGCACTATCAAATCCATCGGATCAGGCATTTTTACATGCGAAAAGTCAAATACACTCAACAGAATTACCATGATAGACTCACTCAGATATTAACGGACTTCCCCAAATTAGATGTAAGTGCTTTCTCGTTTGATCATAAAGAAACTGTGCTTTCACAGCATCTTCAACAGCAGAACTGTCCAAGTTTATTTTGACCAGAGCTACATCCTGCTAATTCGCTGTGTAGACTGTTTTGACCGATTCCCAGTAAAGTTTACTGGGAGTAATTTCAGGTAAACATGTTCTGCCAAATCAGTACGTTCCTATTAAGAAAGGAATTTAAAATTGTGTCCATGACTGGACGTTAAAGAATGAGTTAGCTGATCAAATTTATTTGCTAGAAGTTGCTGTTGAATAAAGAGGAAAAAGAAAAGTGTGCAGTTTTGACATATGTTGTTTCTGCTTATTTATTCTGTATGTGCATGTAAGTGTTCTTATGGTTGACCATATGGCAATAATTTTCAAAGGAAATTATGAAATAAAAACTCTGTATGAATGTGCCCAAGGTGTGTTTGCAGAAGAAATTATAAGTGAGTATGCATTTAAATATTTCTTACATCAGATTGTTACATATTATGTTATTCTTCTTTCTTACAGTTTGGCTTGTATTGTCATTTGTGCTGCTGTACTGGATTAAAAGAATGAAACTAACATAGTTAACAGAGTTGTCAAGGAAAGTCATCTTAGAAAAGGAAGGTATTAGGCCTGAATTTATGTTTTGTTTTTGTTTTAGGATATCCATCCTTTTTATGCAGATCTGATGAATGTTCTCTATGACAAAGACCACTACAAGCTGGCTTTGGGACAGATTAATATTGCCAAGAATCTCATTGACAAGTAAGGGACATCAGCTTCTTTGTACCATACTTGCCTGGATGATTGTTGTCTAAATTCTTCTTTCTTGTCTCCATAGTGTCGCTAAAGACTATGTACGGCTGATGAAATACGGTGATTCCCTTTACCGCTGCAAACAGCTGAAACGTGCTGCTCTGGGACGAATGTGCACCATTATCAAAAGACAGAAACAGAGTTTGGAATATTTGGAGCAAGGTTTGTGTTAGAAATGCCCTAAGATAAGGCATGTGGATTGGAAGTGAAGTGTATTTTTACACTTCATAACAGAATAATGTGTTTAATACGGAATATTAAACACAGGCATGGGAAACAAATAATTTCAAAATCCCCAAATACTTGGAATTTGTTTTTTAACAAATACATTTCTTTTTGAAAAATGTTTTAAAATTGTGATATTAACAGTTAACAGAACTACTTTGCTTGAAAGTTACAGGTCTGCTTTTATTTTACTTTCTTTATCCTTCTTTTTGCTAATGTGTATTTGAAAATAGTTCAAAGTATTTTCCAAGCACTACTCATTATTTCAGGCTTATTACAACATCAGGTTACGTTGCCTGATTTGATGAGGTTATTCTAGCTCAAAGACAGTGGTCTTCATTTTTTAAGTACTTGTTTGGGGGTTTTTTTGGTTATATCTAGGTACAAACTACTGCATATTTTTATAAGTGATCAGTCCAATCAGAATATCGGGAGAGTTGTGAATTTGTACGTAAACAGCCAAACATTTGCATTGTTATTGTATTTCTGTGAAACTTGTTACCGCAGATATTTAGAAAATGTTTTTAACATTTCAGTGCGACAGCATTTGTCTCGTTTGCCAACCATTGATCCCAACACACGAACTCTCCTGCTGTGTGGCTACCCTAATGTTGGAAAATCTAGCTTTATAAATAAGGTATGCAAGTAATTTTTTAAATAATACTGCAATATTCAAAAGTGTAAGCACATGTGAACATTCCTGGAGGGATAAGTGAGAAGTTACAGTTGATTTCACTCTTGAAAATCAGTATCTTTTCAGAAATAGCATGCATCTCATTAACGTATTTTTGATAGAGAAATTCATGCAGAGAAGACAGAGTAGTCATTTTCTCTAACTTGTTAGTAGTGAAGAATTGTATTACGATATACTGTTTCCAACCTCGTTAAACCTGTGGGAATAAATCTCGTTCTCAGGTTACAAGAGCAGATGTAGAAGTGCAGCCATACGCCTTTACCACAAAATCTCTCTTTGTGGGACATATGGACTATAGGTATCTGCGTTGGCAGGTAAGAACTATTATTATTTTGCCGTTTTTTTTAAGAATTAGCTGGTTATAATCTGTTTTGCCATTTTGCAACATGAGTGGTGTTTTTGTGTGGTGATGAGACTAAGTGTATCCTGGAGCTGCTGTGTGTCCCATGAGAGCAGTAATCAAAGTCTGTGCTGCAAATACACATGCACGAGTGGTTTTTCCAGTTTGAGAGAAGAATGAAAGTGCAGTTACTGACTAATGCCAAGCCACTTTGTATCACTGTCAGAGTCTGGGCCAGGACTTTTTCCACTTGTTCAACACTTGGAAACCTCATGCTTCCCCCATTACTCCATTTTCACATTCTTAGTTTGGCTGAGTTTACTTATTTATGACTGCAAGGAAAGAATATCACTGTCTTACAAATGATAGTATTGATCTGAAATCAAGCAGATGTTGTAAAACAGTGTATCAATTATCCTGTATGAAGGCTTGGCTTAAATATGTGAATTTTAGGTAGTGGATACTCCAGGTATTTTGGATCATCCTTTGGAGGATCGGAACACCATTGAGATGCAGGCTATAACTGCTCTGGCGCATCTTCGTGCTGCTGTGCTGTACGTGGTGGATGTGTCTGAGCAGTGTGGCCACAGTCTGGAGGAACAAGTGGAGCTCTTCAGAAATATTAGGCCATTGTTTGCTAACAAGGTGGGTTTGGTTTGCATTATAAATGAACCCCAGGGTTTTATATCATGATCACTTTAATTACATTTTTTTCCCCTTTTCGTTAGCCACTCATAATTGTTGCAAACAAATGTGATGTGAAGAGGATTGCAGAACTTCCTGTTAATTACATGGTCAGACTGCTTCTCCCACCTCTCTCTCTCTCTCTCTGTCTTCTGACATTTTTACAAAACTGTTAATGAGCAGGAGTCATGGACAGCCATTGTTTGTATTGAGCAAAAACTGTGTGTTCATTTATTTATCTAATTGTTAAGTGGTACAATGGCTTTGCAGGTCTTGCCCTGTGTCTAATGTATGTCCTTGCCTGAATATGGTAAATGCTAAACATCAATGGTTCCAGCAATCTATGACTGTGAGTACTTTCAATTACTGCTGTATTTGGAAGTAAGACTGAGTAGCCTCCTTTGGTAATCATTTCAGTAAGATTTCACAGACAATGAGCACTAGGCTGAGTTCTGGAACAGTTAATAGCTGAAGGTCTCACTGGGCAACGCATTGTGCATATGCAGGGCTAATTGTTTTGTATCTACCAGCTCCTGGACACAGAATTCATATTTCTGTCAATATTTTTGTTCTTTTTTTTCTCTCACAAATAATTTGTACTAGGTGTCTTTTAGGAAGTAGTTATTTGCTTATAAATAAAGAAGCATTAACTGACACTGTACCTGTAAAGTGTCATTGTTACAGAAATGCGTTTCAGTAATGTAGTAACAAGTTGCATTTACTGATGTTGGATTAAAATTTCTTAATGCTTCAGTGTTTTAGGATGTGGGCAGAATTTAATTTTTTGGGATAATGATTCTATTTCAGAAAATATTTGAATCTTTTGAAGCCGAAGGATTTTCTGTAATCGAGACAAGTACTCTAACAGAAGAAGGTGTAATCCAAGTTAAAACAGAGGTGAGTCTCTTTTCTCTCAGTTTGATTCAGTTAATATTTTTGAACAACTAATTTTTTTGCTTCATTTGTAAGATGATCTTAAAGATCTTTTCCAACCTAAAAAATTCTGTGAATCTAAGAATTTCATGTCAGTTAAACCGTTACAGTGATAAACTTTAAGGATGCTAGTTGTCATAGTCTGTTGATTACAAGTGGAAAATCATGTCTTACACAGATGAAAAACTTAAACTTCAGTGAAGTTTTTCTGGATCCTGTTGCCTATTGCTCCTTTTAAAATATAAAAAAAGAAAGGACGATAGGCATCCTCCCAAGTGGCTCTATATATAAAATAATTCAGTGCTTTCGTGAGAGCTAGAGAGATAAGAGATTAGACAGAAGATGCAACATGAAGCTAGATATTCAGGATTGAAAGCTGACTGTCATTTTTGAATGAGGAAGGCTTCGTTCCTTATCTAATGTTGCAATGTGCACTTGCAGGCCTGTGACAGACTCTTGGCCCACCGTGTTGATACTAAAATGAAAGGAAATAAAGTCAATGAAGTATTAAATAGATTACACTTGGCCATGCCAACCAAAAGAGACAACAAGGTAGGCTGTGTGTTTATACTTTTTAGTGTTTTTCCCAGTTCTTTTCAAGTAGGGTAAGAATTCTCTTGACTTGACAACTGAATAATAAGTAGAATTTGCTTAATATATATGTGTGCATGTATATATATATATATACACACATATATATACATGTATATACGTGTGTGTATATATATACCTATATATAAAACTGCCTTTTCTGCTGGGAGAGTGAGTGCAAGATTTTTGTGTACTTTAGAAATTCATTGCACTGCAGTGGTGATTGATAGCATTATAAATAAAAGGAGGGCTTTCCCCTATTTTATTGGGGTTTATTGTTGCATTAATTTCAGGAACGGCTGCCTTTTATACCTGAGGGAGTAGTAGCACGTAAGAAGCGCATGGAAGTAGACACACCCAAGAGAAAATTGGTAAGTGGCATCTCTTAATTAGGAAATCAGCAGATGGGTTTAAAATCTGCTATATTAACCCACAGATTTTAAATTAGATGGTATATAAAGCCATGTATATCTTTGCAGGAGAGAGATATTGAACTGGAAATGGGAGATGATTACGTTTTGGATCTTCAGAGTAAGTATATAAGAATCAATATTAGTATTAAGTAAAAATGTTTACTATTTCAGTCTTAAGGGACAATACCTAAACCTGACTCCTTTTGGTTAAGTACCAGTGCCACCTTTTTATTGCATGCTATCCAGAACTTGTGGTCGTCAATGACTTTATCTTGTTTCATGTTTCATGACTCACTTGTTCCCTGTGAAAACAGGGAATTCTGAAGAGTCACAGACATACAGTATTTGATCTGATAATTCAAGTGGTTTTTTTTCTCTTCCATTATGGATTGTATTGCCTCATCAATCCTTCATGCTTTCTCTGCTAAGGAAGTATCACTGTGGGAGAGGGCAGCGTGTATTCTGTGGCAGCTGTGTGTCTGTTGCCTGGCAGTGAATTGTGCTCTTCATAAACAGTATTTGGCAGCAGGAAGTTCATCAGAAATCTTTGTGACTATATCAGAGATGCTACCACATCCTTGCACCTTTGTTTTGAAATTGTGATCTGAGTGTTTTTTTTGTGTTACTGAACATTCTGTGAAATTATTTTTGTCTCTTTATTAACTCTTATTTTTAAGAATACTGGGACTTAATGAATTCATCTGAAAAATATGATAAGATACCAGAGATTTGGGAAGGTCATAATATACTGGACTTCATTGATCCGGATATAATGAAAGTGAGTATTCTTTTTACACTTTTCTTGCCTATTTATGATTTTTTTTTTTAGTGTAAATTACTGTATTTTCTGATTAAAACTCGTATGTCATGGGAACAAGTTCTTCTACATTTTGCATTTGTCATGGGAAAAGAGACGGTTTTCTGAGTGATCCAGGGCAGAATTTCAGAAGAACAGAAAATTGCTTTACCTTGTTAGAATGATGGTGATCTTATCATCTTCATCCTAAAATACGATGTTGGCAGAAGTTACATTTCTTCATTCTTTGACTACAGCCAGAGGAATGTGGCTGTCAAACTGTATTATTAATAATGTGAACTGCCACCCACAGAAATGATGTCTGCTGAAGTATAGTGTTGAAGGAAACTGAGTGAATTCTACTTTTATGTTTACATTTAATAAAAAAAGCACTGTTCTTACTGGTAAAGAAGTAGTGACTGCAGATTATGGAGTCTGCTTCTTATGACTTGCTGGTGTCTCAAACTCTCCCTAAATGTAGACAGAAAAGGGTTTTTCTGAGTATGTTTCTGGAAACGGCAGAGGTAGTACAGTTCAGAGCAACGAACATTTGCATTCCTGGAGTGGACAGCTTTGGGACAGTCAGACAAATGCAGCCAAACTATGTGATGTAATCAGAGAAGTGTGCATATAGTGTGCCACAGAGGTTCACAGTAATCTCTTTCACCAGCTGTCAAGTTATGTCATTCCTCCTCTGAAGGGTCTGCATGCCGTCATGGCCCTGGGCTGTGCAATAATGTAGTGTTGAGGGTTGTAAGTCAAGAATTTCACAGGTTTATTGGTTTTCATTTAATCTCTTCAAAATGTAAGAAACTGGAAGAATTGGAGAAAGAGGAAGAGCTTAGAGAAGCTGCTGGAGAATACGATAGTGAACCAGAAAGTGAAGATGAAGAAATGATGGAAATCCGACAGTTGGCGAAACAGATCCGAGAAAAGAAGAAACTGAAAATCCTGCAGTCAAAGGAAAAAGATATTCATGGTCCCAGGATGCCTAGAACAGCTAAAAAGGCAAGTGGAGAATGTATGCTGTAACAAAATCATGCTGATGTATAACTTCATGAATAATCATCAAGCAGTGTTGGGTAGTGGACCTGACAACCTTTTCTCTTGTTTGGTGCTCCCGCTTGCTACTTCAGTCTTCTCTCTGTCCTTCTAGGAGTTCTGGTCACTACTTAGTTGTGGAGGTCAAACAAAAATTAGTAATAGTAGCCCTTTTTGGTTTTTGTGTCACAAAAGGATTTGAAGAATACAGTTCAGCCCGTTCAGTTGGGCAGCTGCATTGGACATTTGTACTACTGTGGTTTGCTTCTTTTGAATTTGAATAACTAAAAGGATTATATAATTTTGTCAATTAACAATCATGAAATTTGCTATTGGCCCCTCCCTATGCTGGAAAAGAGATGATGGGTCTTTTCAGAAGGTTTTTAATTTCAAAATCTCTTGTCACTAGTCCAGGACAATTGCAGAGTAATCAACTGATGGCATTCAGAGAAAATTAATGTCGCTGATTTTGCAGCTGGTATTTCTTGGCTTCTCCATAGTGTGTTTGTTCCCTCTGGGGGAGAAGCAAACATTTCTGACAAGTACCTCTCTCAGTCACCTTTGCTCCCAGAAAAAAACAGTTTAAAAGATGTTTAGTATATGCTGGGGCGTTGCAATCCCTAAAAGAAGGTTTTATGGGTGAAGACAATGAAGTTGTAAGAAATGGAACATCAGGTTTTTGCTTTCGTTACCTTTTTGTGGGATGTGCCCGAAGAATAAATATTTAGTGAACAAAATGGGCTTATGGTAGAATAAGAATAAAAGAAGTAAGGTACAACCATACTTTTTTGAAAGAAACATGTTTTCTTAACTGTTTACAGGTCCAGCGGAAGGTGCTAGAGAAAGAAATGACTGATCTTGGCCTCGACATGACTAACAAAGATGATGTAAGTTATCTAATTTATCTAGAAGAGCCTGACTTCATTACATATGCTACCTTTCTCTGAGCATATTAGAAGCCTGTACATTTGGCAAAAGAGAGAGTTGGGATCTGTTAAGGAGAACATAGGAAACCCAGGTGAGGCAGCTGATAGTGGAGTTTTTGAATGACATGATCAAGCCACAGAGGGAGGCTGAAAAGCTGACTGTTTATCAGGAATCACATGTGAGTGTATGCACAGCTTTCTGTTATAGTTCTTTTAGAATTTGTATGGGATTCAACAACGGGGTTTGGCTAAACATTTATTTTCAGTCTGTTTTGTTGGAGAGGCTGCTGTGTCCAAACTAGTTCTAATGGGAGGTCAGGCTTATTCCTATGCAGTTTGTTAATTCTGTGAGTTGTATTTGAAGTTTTTGAGAGCACCTGGCATCTTTGGGTGTAAGGCAGCTGAAATAATTCAAAGATTTGCCTTTGGGAGACGATTCATTTTCTGAGAAATTAAAAACCAAAACGTTTTGTATATAAAATCCAGGCGTATTGTGGCTGTCTGCATTCTGAAACCTGTAATTTAACAGAGCAAGTTTGATAGGAAGTAAGAACTGTCGGCACTACACCATGAATTGTGTGTCTCGGAGCTGACATGCCACGTTGATTCAGGAGAGATCTCAGTGAGAAGGGATGTAATACTTAATGTTGCAGGGTGATAGCCTTTGTGGCTTTCTCCTGTCAACAGGATTCTAAACTGGGTAGAGTTCTTCACTGCTTGTTTGTCACTGCAAAATTGCTGCAGTGTTGCTGTCCATTAATTGCTGATGTCTTTTTATCCATGGATTCTGCATCTACTCAGAAAAAAAGTCAGAAAAGTGGAGTTTAGAATTTTTAAAAGAGTATGCTGGTGTTTCTAAAAATGTAAGTTACTGTAGGACAGAAAGGCAGTGACCACGAATCAGCGAGGTCTTAACGTTACTACAGAGTAACTGATACAGGGTCTCACAGCACTCTACTCGTGGTTTTTTTGTGTAGTCTAATTAGAAATGGAGCACGTTTGAGATGGTTGGTTGTAGTTTAACGATCAGAGTGATGTTTTTAATTGCAGGCACATTATGTGAGACGGTCCCGTAGTGTTACAAGGAAACGCAAACGTGACGAGTCTGAAACGCCTAGATCTCTGGCCCGCAGTCGCAGCTCCTCTCGCACACCACGGGATGTTTCTGGTCTTCGTGATGAGAAGGTTTGTTATTTGCCTTTATAGCAGTTAAGATGGTGTGATTGTGCTTAATTCTGCTTCTGGGAGACTTCATTCTAGGCTGGTTATGTATGTCCAGGGTTGATTTTTCTTCTTTGCAGCTTCATCTTCTGCTCATTTGAGCTGTTTGTGCTTCAGAAAACACTGTTGAATCCTTACAAATAAGATGCAGTAATACAGACTAGGCCTGTACATTTTACGTGCTTGTCTCTAATGCAAGGGTGAAGTTCTACACACTGTGGAGTCCCACCTTCCGAAGTTAGGAATTCCAGAGATGGTGCAATCATATTATTAGCACTCTAGATAAACAAGCGTTTTGCTAAGGAGAATGAAGTGTCACTTGCACCGATAGTGTTCTGGAGTTGTAGGTGGTGGCATGCACAGGGTTAATGCCCTACATATTTGATGTCTTGTGTTACAATCATCTAGCTTTGTGAAAGGTAAAGCTTGTTACCCAAGTTACTGAGGAAGTTCCTCTTAACATGTGTTTGTTTTAAAATAGATGGTGAAGAAGGTCAAGATTATGGCAAAGAAAGCTCAAAAGAAAATGAATCGCCTGGGCAGGAAAGGAGAGGCAGACAGACACATCTTTGACATGAAGCCAAAACATCTGCTGGCTGGAAAACGAAAATCTGGTAAAACCCAGAGAAGATAAGCAGTCTTCCGAGTTAAACTGAATTAAACCCAAGACTTTAGAACTATTTTCTAGTTCTGTTTTCCTTGTTAGTCATGTAGTGTGTGTCCCTGGTTAAGACACTTGAAACTCAGAGAAAATTCTGATACTTTGATCTTGCAATATGATGGGAAATTTATTGATACCAGTGGCAGAAACCACATCTAAACAGGCGTTAAAAATGCTTCTTTCTATGGTTTTACTTCTGATTTTCATGTAGCAGTAAAGCTTTTAAAGTTCTATGTAAGAACTTGTATCTCAAGCGAGGTTCAATGTGGAATTGAAATACTAGTTAATGAAGCTACCACCGGAACTGAAAACACCTCAGGCACCCCCCAGAATGGACCTGTATTCTCTGTGTAAGTTAACTCTTTAATGTATGGCAAGTGCTGGGCTTATGCTGTAGGTGAAGGTTGAGGTTAGAGGAGAAGTGGCGGGAGGCAGACAAGTGTTCATGCACCAAACCAGCTTTTGGATGAATGGGCGAAACGCTGCCAGGATTTACTGAGCTAAATGGGGACTGAAGCTGGAGACTCTCCTGCTTTGTCAGCGTTTCTGATTAGCTGAAGTGAACATCTGCTCCAAGCCCATAAATGTCAGTCTTTAGTTTTGCAGTTCAAGCAGTTGGAGTTTTTCAGGACTCTAGAAGATTTACAGTCCATGCTGCAGGAAAAAGAAAGCACACATAGCAAGATGTCATTGTTTTCCTGAGGGTAGAGAAGAGCTGTTCATGCATGTGTGTCTCCAGAGGCAGGCAACTGGCTGTGTAAGACAGGTACTGCTTACAGTTTGTATAATCAACCATGATTTTTATTAAATGTCCAGTACTTTGTCATCAAGTAATCAGAAAAAGACAACGGGGGAGAAAACCCAAACCATCCCCCAATGTTTATTTTAAAACTGACTCAAACTGCAGCACTTAGGCGTAAAACTCAGCCTGCACTGACCCCGTAACTTGAGTTTTTCTGTTTGCTGTGTGTGGGTCGTTATAGAGTACAGTAGCTGAACACACTTGCTTTCTGCAAGCAAAACCATCCATTTAAAGTGTTTTTAATTCAGGTAACTCAATCTTCCCAGTATCAATGCAGGATCCTGACCTGTAATCGTTATTTTGCAAGGTACCAGCAAACCTCTGTGAGTTGTCAGCAAGCACCCGCAGTCCCTTGTCCACACACGTAGCTACAGCAGCCTGGGTGCACACCAACTCAGAATCTGTCCTATTCCACCAGCTAATGAGGGGATCCCAGATGTTACCATTACCCATTTTACACGAGATTAAGCTTAACGTACCCAACAGGAACAGGGCTGGGGGGGAAGATGAGGTGGAGATAGAAGAAAAAACATCGGCTGTAGCCAGCTCTGCATAAAGTCATTTGTTAAACACACTCCTGGTGGACTCATGCTCTGCACTCGAGTCATGAGTAATGACAGTATTAAACAGACAGCACGTCACTGCAGCCTTCAGCTTCTCTGGCCCAGCTGTTTACATTCGGTGTATTTTTTCATGATCAACAAATTTGTTCAAGTTAGATAAGTTATCCCACCACTTAAAAAGAAATGTCTCTGCAATTAGTTTGAACCACGGAGTAATCTTAATTTCATTCTTGGAGGCTTTGTCCAAGAGCTGCTTCAGTTCCTTCTGGGTCACGTAGCAGTGGCTTTGGATCTCGTTAGGGTCAGGATTCAGTGTTACGTCTTTCTGTACAAATAGGATATAGTCGATCTCATGCTCACCCCAGATCCCATCAGACTTGGCTTTGTAGTGAATTCGTGTCAGATAGGATATTTCTTCTGGAGTCACCTGCAAGCAAAACACTGGTCACAACTTGTGCCAAACCAGAAAAACTGCACTGCCGGGCGTTACAGCAGAATTGCCAGCTCTCTAAGAGGAGGCTTTCCCACCCCCCCCAAGCGTACAGTTGCTACAAGAAATACTTGTATTGCGCTTAGAGGCATAAACTGTACAGCACTGCTCCAGTCAGACTCACCCTCTAGTATTCGGATGGTGTTTCCTTCATACCACAAGGTTTAGATAATGAGTAGGAACTGAAACACTGGCAAACCTGACCTCCCAAAGATAAGACCTGGCACCTCCTTAAAGCCAAGGTCAGCACTCTGTACTGGCAGACCCCGAATCTGTGCAAGCTGCAGACCAATGCACAGTTTCCTAGTACACAATGCGTCCCGTGACACAAGTGAAACTGCTTGTAAAACGTGGAAAGAGATTTCAAACACAGGCACAATTCAGTCAGCCTCGCCCTGCTCTCTGTGCACTCTCCGACGGTTGTAATAAAGGAGGGACCAAAGCAGGCTGTGCTCTCTGCATCTCCTAGGTTCCAGGCTGGCTGTGGCTGGCAGAGGCAGTTCTGCTGTAAACCAGCAAATTAGGGAGAATTACCATTTCTCCCTCCTTCCTTTACCTGCTCCATGGGAATCCCCAACTCTGCTTTCAGTCGTCTCTGAGCTGCTCTCCTGACACCGATGGCATCGTTTTCTTCCAGTTCCAGTGGATGGCTTAGAGGATGACTGCAACAAGTGTTGGTGTAACAATCTGCAGGGAGTTCATATCCGTATGGTTTTTAATGTTTAAAGCCTTGCAAAGAAAACAACCGAAACAGCAACAAAACCCCCAGAGATGGGGGACAATCATTCAGCACACCACAGCTTTGCTTCTCTTTTGTACAGAACTGTCAGGCAGGGAAGAAATGTTTGTCTTACTCTGCTTTCTCTATTTCGCAGTAAGATTTGTCTACACCAAGTACTGCTTTGCACATTAGTGTTTTGATTAGTGTCCATGAAGACAGACATTCCTCCATCCAGGACAGGACATGGAAAGCACTTGTTTATCCCGCAAACACTAATTCATCTGGGCAGTTTATATGCAACAGAATATTGAAATTGTTCAAGACCAGTTGGCTAGAAGTAAACAAACACTTTTTTACTTAAAGAACAGACCCCCTGTACTGTCTGCTTTACATAGATTAAAGTACTTAGTAGTAACTCTGATTGGGCAACCTTTCCTCTGTAGGGGGCTAGCTCAAAAGCATCTACAGTGGAGTTAGACTGCCTACAGGCTACCCTTGAGTGTTTGGGTTAGCTAGTGGTCAATGGGAAAAAACCCATTGGGAAGGTAAAAGGTCTTTCTTCCCTGAGGCAAAGAGGGTTAGAAATGCTCTCCACTTGCATTTGGTAGCGACAGTTCAGGAGTCTTCAAAAAGTAAGCACTATACACCTTGGCCACAGAGTCTCACTTTTTCTACAGTGAAAAAATGCACTTGTTAGGATGGACACAGATTAAGTCAGCACATCTCACTGAACCATGGTGCAGCTGCTGCGAGACAGCAGGGCCGGCTCAACTCTACATCAGCCATATCTTCACAAATACAATTACATCTCTTCAGCTGCCAGAAGAACTGTTTCAACCCCACTAACTAGGTCTTGCAGCGGAGAAGAAAAGCAACACATGCACTGCACTTCCATAAACAGGCACAAACAGAGAGAACACTCCTTTCTGAAGGGTATGTCTAGCCATGTTCCCATTATCTTCATCCCAGAAGGTGAGCACATCTCCAATTCTTCAAGTGTCTCCTCTTTGAAGAGGTATATTCTGATCACTCGGAGTAAGTTACACTGTGTAATTAGACTAGGACTTTTTAAAACACTGATTTAAAGAGAATGTTTTTATAAATACAGCGTGTTTCTGTACTAACCTGGAAATGTAATTTTTGCACTTGACCTCTGCTGCAGCAGCAGTTTATTTTCTGTATTAAATAAGAAAACACTGAAAGCTCGGTGCAGTAAACCTGAAAAAAAAACCAACAGAGAGCTGTTTAAGAAGAGGAAAAAAGAATATGAGAAGACAGAGTTTAGGGGCTTAAGAATGCTGATTTTTGAGTAACGTAAGTCTAAATGTGTGCACAAAGTAATAAAATAAGGATTTGGTTTGGCCATTGTTTAGGCTTCTCTGTTTTGCAGGCTGTAACTAGAAAAGTGCAGAAAACAACAGTGCCGCAGACTTCTACGAGACTTGCCCCGTTCATCATTCTGCAGCTGTATGTCTGAGCAGGCTTCTGAGGAGGACTCAGCCTCCACAAATTTACTGACTCAAAAACCCCTCCAAATTCTATGGAATTTCAGGAATTGCAAAAGTACTACTGCTGTTCTCTGCAACTTCCCAGTTTGTTATTCCCCACTCTTCGGGAATATGTTTCCCCTTGCGCAGAGGAGGTGGCTGCAAACTACTGTAAGAGACACAGGAATCTGTCCAACCTCAATTTAAACCAACAAACGGTGGTAACAACAACAATAAAAGGTACTTTCCTGTTAGCAGTATTTGAAGTAGAACTATGTGAATTACTTAAGAAGTAAACAACATCACTTCTACTTGAACAAACCTCAGCAAAGGAACAAGAAGCATTCTTGAGAAAAGGCTACACAGATCAGACACCTATTAGAGAAAAAATCACCATCCTGTCAATGTGATTCAACAGCATTTATCAAGACACACAGCTTATATCTGCCACCACATATTTCTCTCCTTTGCTCCTGCTCAGAATTGTGTGCTCTCCCACAGTGGTGATTTACGTTGGAGGAGGAGGGGGATGTGGGAAAGGACTTGTCAGCTGCCACCTAAGATTCAGGTTTTAATTTACTCATGAGTATACCCCTGGAAATATTCACATCACACAAATAAGAAGGTAAGCAAGCTGCACCTTTATCAATGTTTTCATTCAAGTGACAGTTCTTCTTGGTATCTGCTCCGATCTTATTATCGTTTTCATCGATCAGGATGCACATCTCTGCCAAGAGCTGCACCTGCTGCTCATCCAGGTGATCTGTGTTCACCTCAGGCATCGTGATGGTAGCGCACGTTTTGCTGAATAAAAAACTAACAGAAAAGGATCGCTCAGTTATCAAACATCTGTAAGGTTCTGGGCTGAGTGTGAGAAACAGTTAGCACAGCAGGGTTGTCCAACATGGTGTAAACCGTGCGCCAACTGTCTCTGGGGTTTGCGTGCGCTCACGTCTCTGTCGTTTCCTACCCGCAATACGGATCACAGAGCAACACTTGCCAGGCACTTCAGCTCTTTGTTTCTTCAGAATCCCAGCTCCAAATGTGACCCAGACCAGGCTGCATCACCCTGCCCGACCCCACAGCCTGGTCTCCCCCATCAGTAAGAACTAACCGTCGGGACCTCCCTGACACGGACAGGCTGCCCGAGACACTTCCGAGACCCCTCTTAAGCTCCGTCGCCGCAGACTCCCCCCGCCCCACTGCCTTTGCCGCTCCCAACTCCCGCAGCACCTCCCCGCCCCTCACCCTCTCCTTCGCTCCCCTCCCGCGGCCGCTCCCGCTCTCACCGTTGGGCGCGGGCCGTTCCCCACACTACTGGCCGGTGGCGCCCTCGAGGGTCGGCGGTTCCGCCGCCGCGCGCGGTAAGAGCCCGGCNCCCGGCACACCCCGCCCCCCATCGCGTGCCCCCCGGCGGCCGCCAATGGCACCGCTGCGAGACGCTGGCGTCACCGCATCGCCCGATGGCTCCACTGCGGCGCCGGCGGCCCAGGAGGCGGGACTGCCAGTGACGGACAGGAACGGCGTCGAGCGCAGCCAACCGCAACTCAACTAGGGAGGGATTTTGTCCAATAGGAAGACTGGACAACGGCGGCGCCGCCAATGGGAAAGGTTCAGGCCACGGCCCCGCCCAGCGGGGCGTCGCCTTTCCGGCAGGACTGGCCGCTGCCGGGTGCTGTGTCCGGTCTCAGCGGGGCGCGGAGCTGTCGCTTGCTCAGTCGTGGCCGCCGCGGTGACCGGGTAGCCTACCGGAGCGCCCTCGGCCACCCGACGCCGCGGAGGCCGTATCGAAGTCTGATGGCGGACGTTTTTATTTGCCTCGTGGTAGCGTCGCTTGAATTAAAGTGCCGCGAAGACGCTTGGAAGTGGCCAGTAGCGGCCAGTTGTTTCCCCTCCTTCACCAACAGCTACAGCCTGTGGAAATCGCTCTGTTACGAGGCTCTGTAGATGCCTAACTCAGTAAGGTCTTCTGGGACAGGGACGGAAACGCTCAGCTTCTGGACAGCGGTAAAACGAAGGTGGGTGTCACGATCACCCGCTCAGATGAGGCAGTTCAGGTCCTTACAGGTAGATACCCAGTTTAGGGCAGAGAACCTGTGCACAAACTTCACGCTGCTGTAGCTGACCACCTTGTGAGCCTTTGCCGGTTTATTGCGTGTGCACATTGCTGACTTTATGGCTGGATTCCACAGCTGGCCCAGAAGTGATGTTTCAGGCGCTGTCGAGGAGGCAGTGCTCTTTCCGATCTTGCTCAGTTCACATGCCGGCATTTCAGCCTGGCCTGTTCTGATTTTTCCTGTGGAAAAGACGACAGGTGGCCTTTCATTTGGAGAGCCCATTAGCGGAACAAAATATTCCAGCTGGCAGTTAATCTCTTAGAAAGAGGTATCTGATAGGGGATCTCTGTGCAATGCTTCATGGAGAGGGCCAGGAGATAGTTTGAGTGGAAGCTGCTTGTAACCGAGAGAGCGTCAAAAGGAAAAAAAAGAAACATAAAAATGTGAGCTGCTGCTTCTTATTGCTTTAAAAGATGTGAGACAACGAGAAAACAGCATCAAAATTAACTTCATACTGTTATTCAGTGCTGTATTACAGATGTAGTATCACAAGCACATTCATGTCTTCTGTTCAGGCACTTTAGAACCTGACTGCTGGAAACTACTTGCATAAAGCACTTAATCTGGAGCTATGTTGGTGAGCGCTGTGTTGCACAACTAACCTTGGTTGTACAACAAGAGAGAGAAGGGCAGACAGAATGAGAAGGACAAACTAAACTCTTTTGAGAAAACAGATGAGAAAGATCTCCCGAGACTTTAATCAAAGGTACTTTCAGGTTCAGGTGTTTTACATCACCTGTATCAGTTTTCATCTCACTCCTGCACCCCAGACTTGCACCTGTACCTTCAGGGAAGTTCTTTGTGTGAGGAATCCTACATGCTCATTTTGAGAATGGCTTGCATTTCATGGAAACCTCAGAACTTTTACTCCTTCCATAAAGAGAAATGTGCCTGAAGAGTATCTGCATTTCTTGGAGTCTGGCCACTGTTTCCAAACACCCTGCTACCACGGGGAAAGTGTTACTATTGGGAAATCTCTTCTTTCCTGTTAAAATTCAACTTGCTGTAAATTACTGGCAGATACTACTAAGGAAAAAGGAAATGCAAGTCCCACCAAACAGGAGGAAAACATCTTAATTCTCCTGAAGTTAAAAAAAGGACAGTAAACCACAGGATGACATTAAGTGCAAACCATCCTGGAATTTGATCCAGGCATAGAATGCACAGACTCAAGATGTGCCCCTCCTTAGTTTTCAGCTTTGTCAAGGAAATTTAAGGGGTTTGTCACAGATTATTTTAGGTAGGAATAGACCTTTGAGATTACTGATCCCATCATTTTAACCTAGCACTGCCAGGTCATCCCTAAACCATGGCATTCAGCACCAGATCCACATTTTGCTTAAATACTTCCAGGGATGGTGACTGCACCACTGCTCTGGATCCCTTTGGGTACAGTCTTCCTGGCATCCAGTCTAAACCTTTTCTGGCACAGCTTGCATCCATTTTCCCTAGTCTTGTTGCTTGCCACCATGGAGAAGAGTCTGTTCCCCTCCTCACTCCAACATCCTCTGAGGTAGCTGTAGAGAGCAATAAGGTCTCTTCTCTCAGCCTCCTTTTCTCCACTCTAAACAACCCCAGTTCCTAGAGCTGCTCCCCACAGGACTTGTGTTTTATACCCTTCATCAACCTCATTGCCAGTCTTTGGATAAACTCCAGCACCTCAGTGTCCTTGTAGCAAGGGGCTCAGTACCGAACACAATATTCAAGGTGCAGCCTCACAGGGGGACAGTCACCTCCCGACTCCTGCTGGCCACAGTTTCAATACAAGTCAGGATGCCATTTGTCTTCTTGGCCACCTGGGAACACTGTTGGCTCATATTCAGTCAATAGTCACCAATACCTTCAGGTTCTTTTCTGATGTACAGCTTTCCAACCATACATCCCCAAGTCTGTAGCCTACCATAGGGTTCTTACGACTTCAAGTGTAGAACCTGGCACTTGGCCTTGTAAAATTAACCTTGGTCCATTACTCCAGCCTGTCCTGATCCCTCTATAGAGCCTCCCTACCATCCAGCAGATCAACACACCTACCCATTCTGGTGTCATCTGCAGACTTACTGAGGGTGCACTCAATCCCCCCACCCAGGCCCCAATACACCACTCAACCAGAGTGTACTTATCAAAGTAGAGTCATAGCTCTGCAGAAAACATTTTCCACCTGGGTGCAGAATAAACAACAGCCTGGATTTTATCTGAATTGGAAGGTAAATACCTCCCGGTCCTAATTAATCTGCTGTTGTTCACTTGACCTTTCTTAAAAGGCTTCAGAGGAGACAGATGGCTTTGAAGTAAAAATGCAATACATATATGCTAAAGATGTAAGTAGAATGTTTTAGTTGCATTTAGTTTTGCTATCTCAAGCATGATGGATGGATTCCAAATGTTTCTGTACAGCATAAAGTAGTGATCAATGACATCATAACTCCTTCCTAAAAGAGTGGGATACTAGGAGGTTTCCTATTTGAAGAAATAAATAACGCTTGAGTCCTTCTTTCCCTTCTTGGTTTTTTTTTTTTTTTTGGTTTTTTTTAGCTCTGGACAGGAGGTTATAACTTTTCCTGCTACTTTTACCAGCTTAGAAAATCTTAATTTATGAGATTCAATGTAGAAAAGAAACACCACACTCACTTCTGTATTGTCCTGTGCTGCTAGAGAGTGATCTGCCTCAGGGAAAACTGAACTGCAGATCCTTGTGCTCTTGATGGACTTTTCCCCTTTCATGCTTATAGCTGAAACGGTAGTGATTTTGGACAGATAAAGAGGCTTAAAAATGTGTAGTTAGGAAGTAAGTATCCAAGGACTAGAGCTGTGACTGGAGTAGTATGGCTGAGATCACTACAACTGTACCAACTATAGAGCATTCAAAGCATCAGACAGTGGCCACTGCTCAGGTTTCCTTCCAGGTGACCCTATTCTACTTCTTCTCCATCTTCTTTTGCCTGTTCTGTTTCCACCCTTTTCCTTTATTTAAAGCCATATTGCTATTCGTTTCGCTCCTTTCCTTTATCCTTTTGGTAGCTTTGAGGGAGGGAAAAGGCTAAAATTAAGACCAGTTAGGTTGGTTATTGTGTTCAATGCCCTCCAGTAATGAAACAGATGCCAGTAAAAAGGTAAAGCACACCATTTTTGTCATTGTTAATTCCACTGCAATTAAGACCCGACTGCATGGAAGGAAGCAGAAAGGAAAAAGATCAAAGAGAATGGAAGGCATCAGTGGGAAGAAAATGTGGTATTTCCACCCCTCTCTCTGAGGCATATGTTCTTCTGGCCTTTTCACAGACCTCTTCGGAGGCTGCTAGATAATCTACAGCAACTAAGAACATAATTAGGCCTCTTTTGACTTTCAAAATCTGCTACAATGAACAAGAATTTTAAGCGAAGGTTTCTTCTAAGTGCTAATCAGCAAAGGAAAGTAATCACATTTCAATTATGGGTTGTAAACTTGAAAGCAAGTGGAACATTTGCAGAATATAGTGGTCAGCTTTTTGGAGCTGTTCGGCTGCAGGCATGGCACAGTAGAAAAATCACAGAATGGTTTATGCTTGAAGAGACACCTAGTTTCAGTCCCCCCTGCCATGGGTAGCACCGCCTCTCACTAGCCCAGGTTGCTCAAAGCTCCATACCTGGTCTTGAACACTTCCAGGGAAGGGGCCATCCACAATCTGCAGGCAGATTATTCCAGTGCTTCACCACTCTGATAATGAGGAATGTCTTCCTATGATCTAATCTAAACCTGCCCTCTTTCAGACTGATGTCCTAGTAATAAGTCCCTCCCCAGCTTTCCTGTAGCCCCCTTCAGGTACTGGAAGGCTGCTGTAAGGTCTCCCGGGAGCCTTCACTTCTCCAGGCTAAACAACCCGTCAGCCTGTCCCCATAGGAGAGGCGTCCCAGCCTTCTGGTCATCCTTCTGGCCCTCCTCTGAACTCACTCCAGCAGGTCCCTGTCGCCTCCTATACTGGGTACTCCAGAACTGGATGCAGTCCTCCAGCTGAGGTCTCACAAGAGCAGCCCACAGGGGAACAATCACCCCCCCTGATCTGCTGGAAACACTCGATGCAGCCTAGGATACAGTTGACCTTCTGGGCTACCTTTGCGCTTGGCCGGCTCACGTTGAGTTTCTCATCAGCCAACGCGGCTGCTCTCAGTCCAGTCACCACACACCATGTATTTGTGCTGGGGACTGCCCGACCCAGGTGCAGGACCTTACACTTGGACTTGTGGAGCCTCAAGCTGTTCGTAGGGACCAGTTCACAGCTTGGCAAGGTCCCTCTGGACTGGGATGGGGTACTTGTCACACTTCTCTGTTAAAGAGTAATTCCAGGGGTGTTTCAGGGCAGGTCCATGTCCCTTGTCACTCCGCAGCGGACCCTGCAGGCAGCAGTTAGGACGAAGCGTAGTAACTCAGCGTTCAGGGGACCCCGGGCGGGGCCGCCTGAGCCCTGCAGTCGCCCCTTCGGGTCAGTTCCTGCGCTCGAAGTACGCTGCCAGCACAGAGCGGGAGCTCCAGTAACTACCTAGCAGGGCTTGCGGTGTCCGCCCCACGGGAGCCTTTCCGGAGGGGTCCCGAGCAGCAGGCACACCCAATGGTCGCTGCAGCCCGCTGCACCGGCTTCCGCTCGCTGCCGGATGTGGCCGCGCGGGCTCCTCACGGCGGAGGCGTTGCTGCCGGAGCGCGGGGCCGGGCTCGGTGCTGCTGTCGCTGCCCTTCCCGCCCTCCGCTTCTCCTCCTCTTTCTCCTCCTTGTCCTCCCCCCACTGCCTGCGGCCTTGCCCCTTCCCGCCCGTCGCCCCGGCTGTGGCTGACAGGTGAGTGCGGGGCTGCGCCGCCCCCCGCCCAGCTCCTCACGGCGGGGCGCAGACCCTCCGCCATCTTCTCGCCCGCCGTCGGCAGCGGCTCCGCCGAAGGGTTGCGGCCCGGCGCGAGCGGAGCAGCGGAGGAGGGGGAAGGGCCAGGGGTCTCAGGGGGCCGGATCGGGGGTCCCGGAGGGGGCGGATCACGAGCGCTGTCTGCTCCGAGCCCGAGGCGCACAGCGGGTCCTGACCCGCACCCCTCACCAGCGGTCCTGTGCCCGTGTGTTCTTGCAGGGAAGGGCTCCCAGGTTCCTTCTTAAAAACAGAAATAGCCCCGCGTAGGCCCTTCTTTCTCTTCTCCTGTGTGGTGGCGGCTTTTTAAATTGTTTAAAGAAACGTTACCACTCGCATCCCGACGCGATAGGGCTGGTTCCAGGTCTGCAGGAGATCTTGTTTGCTGTTTGCGTGCTACTGAGGACAGGCCGGGTGTAGTAGCTCATCACCTCACAGGCTGCTTTCAGATGCTCTGACACAAGTAGAGATCCAGTGAAAATGAAATGCCTAGATGCCCTCAGGTGGGGCACAACTGCATGAGGAAGGGCGATGCTGTTTGGTGGTGGGACAAGGTAGGTAGGTAGGTAGATAGGTCTGGCCTCTGGCAGTGGAAGCATGACATGCAAACAGAGATGGGGAAAAGTTATGTCTATAAAGACAATACAGTACTTGACTGGTTTGCCTGAGCTAAAAATGCTGAAAACAAACCTGAGGGAAGAGTTAATGTGCTTAATGTTTTCAGATGTTGACTAGATACTAGTTTGCCATTGTAGCAGGAAATTAGATTAAATAGTGTTTAGCAAAGACAAGGGAAGCTTTGAATTGTTCAAAACAATTCAAGTCAAGCCTTGAATTGTTGTTCAAGGACATTATAGTGTTTATGGGAAAAGAGAAACTTCTGTTTGTGCTTGGATCCCTCCTGATACATCCTCCAGCTTGCCAAAGTTTGTTTTGTTTTAACGTTTTAAAGTATGCTTTATATAACAGTAATCCATGGAGGATTTAAGAACTGGTGGAGCAGCTTCTTTATGGTGATTCAGTGGGGTGTCATTGAGTACACCTTGGAATTACACAATTGTCTATTGTTCAGTCACCTGTTTTGCAACATCACAACTGTTCTCCTGAAGCAAGTTTCAGAACTGTTTTTCATGCAAGTCTGGTGTGTTTCTTACGTGATAGTTTTGAAAATGAGTTGATAACTTCAATAATTCTCAAGTATGTTTTCTAATGAGTGGTTTACATTAGATAAGATCTTGTGCATGCGCTTGTGTCAGCCCTAACGTGCCTCGTAATATCTTTATATATACCTTCGGTGTGTTGTGGACTTACTTGGGTAATTGTTTTGAAAAAAGGTGGCTGCATCAAGTGTTAGAATTCAAGACAGAGGCCACTAATTTTTGTTTATGCCTGTTTAGGGGTACATTTGTGCCTAGACTGGTTTTATCATGTTAGATCTAAAGATACCTCCTTCTAAGATAGGGCTATCTGTCTAATACAGGCATGGCCTCCCACTATCTTTTTTTCTATTTAGCACTTGTTTGGAAGATGCCATCTCTGGTATGAACTGAAATGCTTGGGAGAAGTGTTGTGAGTATGGTGGGAGTGTCTTTAAAGTAAGAGTTTACTTCTTTAAAATACAGCAGTTGTAGGCCTGAACTGGTATGTGGTAAGAACTCGTAAGTAGTTAAATGGTATTGCATATTACGTGTTTGAGATGAGATTTGGATTGATTTACATTGTGGAATTTATAAGTTTTAGGGTTAAGACCTGTAGCTTGTCTTGTGAGGAGCTGATGCTGGAGGCCACCACTTCAAGCCTCTGTGGGTAGAATTTGTCACTACTTTATATGTGACCGTGCAGGAATGGAGAGGAATCAGAATGGTCTCCTTAGAAGCTGCAGTTGTTTATTTTCCCTGCCTCAGGTAATACCTATCAACTGTTTTGAGACTTCATGTTTCAAAATGGTAGGTAGACTGGCAACTTGCAGAGCTTGTACACTTACTGTTGGAATTTTTAAGCAGTTCTCTGTGGTAGGCCACGTGAGGAAATGCTTTGGGAATGTGCTGTATGAAGGTTATTTATTGGTGCTTCAGAAAAGCTTGGTGAATGTACTATAGTTAGTGTCAGAGTTACTTGCATTTGTTGATGTCTTAAGCAGTAAAGGATGCTAATTTTTTAGCAAGTAATACATTCCCAAATGAAAAACACTGATACTGGAGAGGTCACTTTGCTTGTCTGAGAGTACAATAGAAACTTATCTAGTACATCTGTAATAAGTACCTACATACTGTTTGTTTAGAGAGTGGCAGAATAAGATTCTGGCCTCTGAATGTGGTGCAGTGCTTTCTTAAGCAAGTGCCTGGTTAAGCAACTTTTGCTCTTGAAGTTCCTTAGGATTCCTTACCCTAAGGTCTTGTATCTGCATACCAGTGTGTGCATGCAGACTAATTCTAGGCTGTTAGGGCACTTATACTACAGGAATGGGAGCTAAAATGTCTGTGATACTGCTAAGGAATCCTGTTTAAACACATTCTAGGATATATAGCAGCAGTATGTAATTTATTAGGATTTCATGCTCTCTGTTGAACTCTTCATTACAAATGTCAGCTAATTAGTTCCAATTAATTAAACAATATACACAGTATATACACACAGGTAACTAACTAGTGTTAAATACAAGATAAAGTACCCTTGACCCTGGGAACTAGTTGAAACAGTGAGATAGGTGGCACAAATCTCAATGCAAAGTTGTATGCTTTTAGGACATCAGCAATTTCACTTAACAGGTCTTGGTCTGATGGTGATTATTTGACCCAGGTTTCTTCTGTATGCTAATAAATAATAATTATCTAATTAGTTTAATATTAGTTAAAATAAGGCTATGGTTGAGGGTATCTTTTTGTGCTTTAGCAGCCTGTATGGTGGGTTAGGTCCTCATTGCATTTTGGTGTGATTTGCAGCATTTGCTGACATAGTTGAATTAGCAAGAGCAAAACTTGCTAGCAGCAAAACTGGGCTGTCTTATTCTTGGAAGTAGATGTTAGAAGCTTGCTCAGAGTAGCTGCATACTGATGTGTTAAAGCTTTAATCATTGATTTCCAGCAGTGTAACATGCTTAAAATTAATTGGTGCAGCTTCTTAACTTGCTTTCTGTTGAGGGGAGGATGTCACCTTTTCTGTGGTGGATGCCTCTTGCTTTTCGAATTTGAAAGTATGCTACACTGAGCTTATATGGAAAAACAATGTTGGAGTGGATTTCATAGGGTTTGAGCACACTTACCAATAGTTCTAGCATCATCGGTGATGATCTGTAATGGTTTTGTTTCCTAAATATTTATCGTTAGCAAAACAACTAGTCTTACTAGTGTATTGAGCCTGAACTTTCTTGGGTGTGCTGTGTTCTTGGGGCTTGCTTCGAATTAATGGCATTTGAATATAAAAATTCTTGAAATTGTTCACTGCCGATCTAAAATGGTTGTTTTTACTCCCTTAAATTTTATTTCTTTACATATTCATAGAAAATTCTAGTTGCATATATTGATACTTAAATTCCCTTAATTCACAAGTAATGCTGTCAAAAAGTTATATGTAATTAAGAACTTAATAACTGTAATAATTACCCTCTCTTTCCCCTTTTGCTCCTCATTTTGTGGAATAAAACCCAAGAAACCAACCCAAACCTATGTTGTATCATAAGGTTTTACTGTCACACAGGACAGTGATGACTATGGTAAAAAGCCTTTGTTTCTCATGTTGTGAACACTGCAGTTTTGCTCTAAACCTTGTTAGAAAATGAGGACCTGAAACTGTCCAAAAGATTTAAGAGCACACACAAATACAGTAAATTTGATTTTTTGTTGGTTTTTTTGTTTGGGTGTTTTGGGTTTTTTTGCTTTTTATTGACAGAGTCCTTTAAACAATAAACACTAGTATTGCCAAACTGTAAACAAAACGGAGGAGGGAAATGTTGTTTAAAGGATGTTGGTGAAACTTACTGGTACTTTCCCTTCACAGACTCATGTTGTCTTAAATGAACAAAAAAAGGAAATGCAATACGGTAGCCTTTCTGTCTGTGCTCTTGACAATTGTTGAAGTGGATTTTATCCCTGCTTCCATATCCCAGGAATTCTTTCAGCAGTCTTATTGTTCTGTGTTCAAGAATACAAGTAGGCAAGTAAGAATTAGTTGACTGCTGCAGTCAATGTTTCAGTTCAGTAAGATCAGTGTGCTTTTGGTGCCATTTCTCTGTTGTAGCTTAATGAAAACAATAATTGCTTATGCATTTTCTTTTTACTGTTAATCAGATCAATTATTTCTTGTGACTGAACACATGGTAAAATGTGTTACAGAAAGGTAGGTGGCAGAACTTTAATTTAGCACACTGTAAAATATGCTGTCATTTTTTAATTAAGCAGCATAACTGAACTAACAAAGTACCTTTGCCCTTAGAAAGTAGTAATCACATGTAGTCTAGATGGTTTCTAGGACATCTTTTTCTTCTTGATCTCTGCCAACTGCCTTCACCAGAAATTCATCTGGTACCATTCCCTTGAGGCTTTGACAGCCTGTTGTGTGAAGATCACTATGCAAATGAACTGTCTTCCAAAATGATTGAGCAGAATAGGTCACTGTGCCTCATAAGCGTACTTCTTAATAATACAGTACTAGGAGCTGCCACCCTAATGAATATAGATTAGCAATAGAACACTTTCCCCCTTTTCTGTTGTGTGAGTTTGTGAATTCTGCTTCCTCTGCTTAGGGAAATGAGTTCCACACTTCTTGTTGGTTTTTTCATACTTGTAGTGTAACTAAATAGAAAGTGAAATTAGTGAATCTGTCTTTTCAGAATCCGTTTGTAACCCTCAAAAGTTATTATTAACCGCACGTGGCTAACATATATACTGTGTCATTCTGAAGCCTTTTTTTTTTTTTACTTGGTTTGAATGGGATTTGGTGCTTAGCCTTGGCTTTTGTTGATGTTTCCCTCCAGCCCCCTCTTCTGTTATCTGGTGTGTTCTAACTACAGAAGTTTCAAAAATGTGAAAGACTTTGGTTTGTGTACTGCTGTTTCACTAATCAATATTTAATATGGTTTTCATAGGATATGTAACATGACACTGATATTCTGGACAGGTAATTTTCATTGTTTGAAAACCTTACATAATAAGGGGGAATCAGGTAACTGCTAGAAATGAGCACCTTATTTATTTGCTTTTTTAACATCGTATTGCCAAGGATCTGTTTTGTGAAATCTGCTCTTGAAAAACCCATAGCTGCTGACTATTGCAGTCTCTCATCAGAATAGTTTTAAAATTGTCAAAAGTTAATGTTTAAAGGGACACTGTCACTCTTTAAAACAGAATTCTTGTTCTAAAAAAATCACTGATTGCCACTCCCTTACTGAAAATTTGTAAGGCTGTTTGGTGGAATTCAGAACGCTCCTCAAGGCAGGGAAGCCAGTACCCTTCGGCTTCTCCTTCCTGTCCTCTGTATGCACATGCCTGCTTGTTGCCTCTTAGGTTGCAGCTTTGCCATGGCTGTGTGCTGCCTCTCGAAGAGCCTGGGGAGGAGCTGCATGCTTGCTGTCTCCAGAACGGTGCATGAGTGATGGTGGTCATGCTGGTGCATGAGGAGAGTGCAGTTACTGTCAGTGACCGTGGCTGCAGGTGAAATGCTGCTACCAAACAGATACGATAATGGAGGTGTTTCCTACCAGTCTTTTCCGTTGCTTATGAGCTGTGAAAGTGAAACTTTTGTGGACTTAATGTGACAATTTCACTGTGTAAAAATGTGATGTCATGCATTTGACTGTGTCCCTTTAAATGCTACACGCTAGAACATACAGCTGCCAAATCTTTACATACTGATGAGTGCTGTAGCTCATTCATTTGAGGGAAGGGATGCCATCCAGGGGTACCTTGGCAGGCCTAAGAGGAGGGACCATGTGAACCTTATGAAGTTCAACAATGTCCTGCGCCTTGGTTTGGGGCAATCCCGAATACCAGTAGAGACTGGAGGATGAATGAATTGAGAGCAGCCCTGCAGAGAAGGACTTGGGGATATCGGTTGTTGTGCTCACCCCACAAGCACTAAACATCATGCAGCTGCTTCTTCAATCCTACTCTGGTCAAGTGGGGAGAGAAAACACAACTTGAAATTTGAGGCAGAGGGTAAGGAGAGCTTACTCACCAGTTATGCTCACATGCAAAAGACAGACTCAACTTAGGGAAATAAAATTTAATTTAAACAAGAGTTCACCAACTGAATCAGTAGGATAAAATGGCTTTGGCTCTGCTACCTGCTCCCTCACTTTTTACCATGGCCTGTAGTGTCAGGACAAGGTGTGATAGTTTTGAACTTGGAGAGGGTAGGCTCAAGTTAGTTGTAAGGGTCTAGTTAAAGATGTCTCTTCCAACCTCCTCAGCAATAGCTTATCTATAAAGGTTCTCTCTAACCCAAAGTATTCCATGAATCAATCCAGAAAAGACTATTTCTTGGTGAAGCCTGCTGAAATGAAGTACTTTAGGTTGGACTGGATGATCTTTAAGGTCTTTCCCAACCTTATCATTACTGTGATACTGTGGTACTTTGTCAGTAGGGGGCAAATGGAATTTAGCATGGAAGTAAAACAATGTCTGGAAACGGAAGTAAAAAAACTGCCTGGTGAGGCATACACTGTGTTAAACATCTCTGTGTATATCTAAAGCTCAGAAGCCATATCTGGCAGGAAATCAGAAATAAGTTTTTTCTCATGGAGAAATGGTGTTAACTTATTTACATGACTACATGTAAACTGTGTATTGATATCAAGTGGTTTCACACATCTGTGTGCGTGCACATAATGTTTAATTTATCATGACTTAAAATGCAATCAAATGCAATCCCTGACACAGCAGAAACTAGTAAACTGAAAGACAATGAAAGAGAGGTTTCCAAGGGAAACAAGAGAGGAGACTATATGATCAGAATTTGATCATATTTGGAAAGAAACAGGAATGTGATGAATACACAATTTTTAGTTCTTGACCATATGTCCAAGAACAAGAAGCTACTTAGTGAAACCCAGAAAATTGTCAGTAACTTGTTTCTGGGGATGGACTTGAAAAAAAACTAGAATTGTAGTCCAGTCTTTCTGTGATAGAGGAATACAGCCACAGTGAAAAAAGAAATCTAATCGGGTAAGAGTCTATCCAGTGCTAGATCTTTATCTTCTTTCTTCTTTAATTTTTGAATATATGTAATTAGTTACTACTGATTAATCACACATACCAGATCTCTGATGGGATTAGGTGCAGGGTCCAGAGGAAATTAACTAAATAGTTTCACTGCTGCTCAAGGTACTGGTTCAACCTGAATTTATTTTTAGGTTCACTGTGGAATTTGGGTCAGGTTACTGGAACTTAGTTGTTCCAAAAGCTAATTAAAATACCAAGGTTTTTTTTTTTTAAATTAAAATATTTAAAGATGGATGGGCATCAAATCCTTAGCTAAATCAAACCTTTTTTTGATAGAAACTTATATACTTTCATATATTTAATTTTTGTGGCATAAAATGCAAAGGAAAATTAAAGCTGTTTTTATTCATGGTGCATACTGTGTTTTTAGTAAGGTATGCTTTTCCTTGGCTTTATGTCATGTTAAAAAGCTGAAAATGCCATGTAAAAACCACCAAACTGGTTAAAGCCTGGTCTTGTTAACAGTGCTGGTGCTCATTCCTAGCTTGAGATCTAATGTGTTGGCGGATCTTGAATTGGAAGTGGCCCTGGGTTTGGTTTAAATTTTCTCTTATCCACTTTATTAAAAGGAAGCTCAGTTGCCTCGTTAGCTTTGCCAACTCTGCTCTCCTATTTCTCTGCAGACTGTTGCAGCTATTTTAAGTTGTAACTTTTGTTTCAGAAATAATTTATGCTGGAGAATGAATTTTTACTTTGTTTTCAGATTTGAAAAATTTTGAGTGATCCTAAAACATTTGAAGTGTTTAAGAACTGATACTCTGAAAAAAATTAATTTCTGTTGAATATCAGGTTTAAATTAAAAAAAAAAAAGAATCCAGCAATTAAATGTTTGTAAAAGTAAGATTTTGATAGTAAAGAACTTATATCCACATTCATTCAAGAAATCAAACATCATTTGATTCTTCTTAAACAGGGGAAAGCAGTAGATCATGCATGATAATGTTAATTGGTGATACTGTCAGGTGTTTTTATAGGTATTTAAATGCATATTTGACTTCAGAAAGCTGGCAAAAATTACCAACAGCCTGTTAAGTCAGGTGCCTGTGTGCTCTTCTCATACGTTCATGGTCATTTTTACTATCAAGAAAGTGAAACCATGAGCCATCAAAAATGGTGGCAAGTATTTTTCAGAACTTCTGTCATTAAAGTTAACTTCTGCTTATGTGTAAGCAAGTGCATCTGTTAAATTTTGTGTACTATCACTTAATGTTGCATAATACATTTATAACCTGACAGTGTCCTTAAATTATCATGTCTATTTGCTTTCATTTTCCAGCTGGGTTTTAATTTTGCATGCATTTCAGTAAAATCTAGTATGCATAATAGTTGTTTCCTGTAAGCATTCTGGGGCTGTGTCTGCTAGCATTCTCCAAAATGAGCAAGGTAGTGGAATTTATTTTCCTTTTGTGAGGGTTTCTGACTTAATGAATAAGTGATGCAGAAGTGATTGACTTCATTTGTGTATATGCTTTATGTGCTTTTGACCTTGATGTTATTTGAAGAATACCTGCAAGTAATTTACTTCCCTTCTTCTCAATGACAATCCAAACAACTCCAAAATTTAATAGCACTAAACATTTCTGTTTTGAGAAAAAGCACTTTAAACTCTGGTTGGTCTGGCAAAGCAGTCTGTAATGTGTAATGCTTGTCCTTAGTTTATCATAGGAGCCTCAGTGAAGCTGTTTTTTTGAAGTAATGCCAATAGAAAGTGGAAGTTGTGCATCTGCTCGCCAAGCAAAGCAGAAACGTAAATCGCACAGCCTTTCAATCCGAAGAACTAACAGTTCTGAGCAAGAACGGGCAGGACTGCAAAGAGACATGTTGGAAGGACAGGTAAGATAATACAGCACTGCTTGGGTAACTTCTGTAACCTTGTTACGAGCAGAGTTTTTGACATGGAGAAATAAAATGATGAAATATGTCCAGTAATGCTGCAGGAACAGCAGACTTTCTTGCTTGTAAGTACTGACTGTCTTTGGAAACTACTGACTTGTGCGTTGACAGTGGTTCTGTTTGCATTCAGCCTATGAAGCTGTTTATCTGCTTTTGTGTGTTTGAATGATAAAAGCAGGAAGAAGTAGAAAGAAACAACCTATTTCTTTTGCTGTGCCTTTAACTTTCCTTAAAATTCAAGACTGATTCTTGATTTTGTAAGTTTGAATTTGGAATAGCAAAACCCAGGAATACAGGTAAAGTAAAAGGTTTTATTAGTATGACGCTGATAGGGAAGGTATGGATAGAAGTGCCTTTCTGCATTCCTTTCTGTACAGTAAGCAAATATCGCCTGCTTGTCAGTGTGAACTAACCTAAATTTTTGTTTGCAGTTTGTGTGTTTTTGTTTTGGGTTTTTTTGTAAATTTGAGTGGGGAGGGACCTGGGGGTGCTGGTAGACAGCTGGCTTAATAGGAGCCAGCAGTGTGCTCTGGCGGCCAAGGCCAACAGGATCCTGGCCTGTATCAGGAATAGCATGGTCAGCAGGAGAAGTTATTGTGCCCTTGTACTTGGCCCTTGTGAGGCCTCGTCTTGAGTACTGTGTTCGCTTTTGGTCCCCTCATGATAGGAAAGACATTGAGATGCTGAATTGTGTCCAGAGCTACCAAGCTTGTCACAGGTTTAGAGAACAAGTCATATGAGGAGAGGCTGAAGGAGCTGGACATGCGTAGTTTGGAGGAGGCTGACCCCATTGCCTTCTACAACTATCTGAAGGGAGGTTATAGAGAGATGAGTGTTGGCCTCTTCTTCTTGGTGACTGCTGACAGAACCAGGGGCAGTGGTCTGAAGTTGAGGCAGGGGAGGTTTAGCTTAGATCTTTGGAAGAAATTCTTCTTGAGAAGAGTGGTGAGGCACTGGAACAGCCTTCCCAGGTTGTTGGTGGAGTCACCATTCCTGGAGGTGTTTAAGAAGTGGGGTAGGCATGGTGCTTTGTGACGTGTTGTAGTGTGGCAGGTATGGAGTGGGTTATTTTGTGTTTTTTCCATTTATCAGGTATTTAGGTATTTTGTGGTGTGGGTATGATTTGACTCTATGATCTGCTAGGTCCTTTCCAACCATGTTTATTCTGTGATTCTCCCTGGACAAACTTAAGGTTTGGTTTGATAGGGCTGTGAGCAACCTCATCTAGCTGCTTGCTGCATGACTGTTGATTAAATGATCTTTAATGGTCTCTTTCAACCCAAACCATTCTATGTTTTTATCTTTTCTAAAACAGTGTTTGCTTCTAAAAGTGGTAACACCTGATGTTATCACAATGATAACACAGTTACTACTAAGAATTGGTGTGTAGAAAGGCTCTCTCTTACTTACGCTTTCTTTTCCGAAAACCATGGTTACTGCTTATCATGTATATAGTGTTGGGGATGCAGTAAGTGAGAGTTTGCACCTGCTCACATCATCAGTGATGATGGTGACCTAATTGCCATTAGCGGGGCTGGGTTCATGATGGATTTACATATATTTCATTTAGTTGTATTGTCATTATAGCAGTTTTCGTTCTCTTTTCCAATCCATAAATCTCTCCCTTACTCCCTTTGTCGTCCCCTTTTGGGTAGTGAGAGTGTCTTGCCATTTGTCTAGTGGCTGGCCGGGTCCTAACCTTTGACACTGTCAAACCTAGAGTTTAAGCTGTTGCAGTATTTCTTAACAAATTCACTAGGTTTATTCTGCTCTAATATGTAACTGTACTAAATGTTTTTATATAATATTATTTTATTTTGTTGGATTTTAACATTGAACAGTCAGTGGCAGATTCTAATGAGAGAAACAGATAACATTGTTACATGGGTTTTTAATAAGGTAATTTAAATAATGCTAACTTTTAAGAGAGAATGAGAAGTGGTTGTGGTTTACTCTGCTGGTTACTTTAAGACAGACTGAGATTTGCTTATGCCTTCAGAATCTCAGAAGTGGATGGCAAAACTTCCTACATCTCCTTTTCTGTGTTAACATTGTAGGATAGCTTAGTTTCTTTAATAATGCAATGGGAAATAATTCTTTCAACTGCAAGATTTCTCTTGGTAGTGTTTAATTTGTATAATATTCTTGTTTAATCCATTTTGGTTTCACTTTCTGGCTTTAATTGCCTTCTGTTTCATGTGCTGTTTTAGTGTCTGTTTCATCACAATGCCAGAGCTTAAAGTAATTGTGAAACTAGTATAAAACTGAACATCTGCTGATGTGCTCTACATCATGGCTGTTAGTGGTTTTTCTCGTTCTTATCTTTAAAATTGATGTTCGGGAATGATTTATAAAATCGTGATCATGGTAGGCTTTTTGATGATTTCTGAAAACAGTCACCTTGACTATGTATATCAAAATGTGAGCAAATTCTAGCAGGTTACATGTTGAGTTGGTTGAAGGCGCATGCTGCCCTCTGATGGCAGTATGCACACGCTTCCTCCTAATTCAGTTAGTTTATAGGAATAAAACCACGTTGTTTTGGTTTGGGTTTGCTAGAACACTTAAGGATCATTACAACTTGTTTTGTTCTTAAACTTGTGTTGGATAATGAAGTTCACTCGAATTTAGGTGGTGTCCTGTGCTAATATTTGTGCTCCCATTCTAGTAATGCTTCTTTTCCACTAATGTACTTCAAGTAGTGGTTTGTGCTGTCTCAAAAGTTGATGTATTTTTCTTTTTTTGCTCATGGCTGATGGTTTCAAGATTTTGAAATTTGCTTTGCTTAAAAAAAGTAGGTTGTAACAGGTTTAGTAGAATCTAATTACATAGTGGGCAGGGATGGTTCATCCTTTGGCTCTCATCCATGCTCGTAGAACCTGGCAGTTCTTAGACTAGTGACAATATTTTCTCCTTGTGAATTTGCCACTTCTTAGTGACATGCTGTTCTTTAAATTTTAAGATGTTTGTTAGTACTAGGTTCTCAGAGTGCTGCAGTCAGTTGTCTTCTGCTTTACTCAGTGCTTCATAGTGCTTGCTGGTAGAATCATTGATGTAGTAAGAACCTTGACTCTGAAGAGAAATCAGTACTTACTTTTTGTTAGGGCATGCATTTGTTGAGGGGAAAACATGATGGTGATCTATTTTACAGCAAGATACATACCACTTAAATAACTTGCCTGAGAAACTTGTGTTCAAACTGCACTTTGATCATATAAATCCTGTGTTCATGGTTTTATTATACACTCCCTTAAATTTTTTATTTTGGTTTACTGAAAAAATAAAATCAGTCTTCCAGTGCGAGTAGGAGATGCTTGAATAATATCTGGGGATGGATAGACTAGAAATTGTCATTTCTTCCACACTGTGGTGTGGCTAGTGACAAAAGTAAGTAAATGCTAAAAATATGTTTAAAAGGTTAGTTTGTATGAAGCTTTGATAATAAGGTGCATTGTGATGATGACTTCCCAGCCTAATGCATAGTCTTCTGCTGAATTACATTATCAGTTAATGGTATCCTGTCTTCTTGAACTGAAAGTATCTTGGCATTATATCGTAATTCTTTTCCACTTTTTTTAATGTGTTGTACATGTATATTGGTTTTATGTTGAATTCTGTCTCTTGAAAGAGTATAGAAAATGAATACTTTTATGATGCATAGAGCTTCTTGTTTTGTGTTCTACATTAGAAGTAGTATTAATTTCTCTCCTTGCTGGGTGATGGAGAGAGCTATTAAAATCACTTCAAGATAGAAGTGTAAGGAGATTAAATATATTTATAGGAAAAATAATAAACACTGGTGTTTTGCCTCATAGGATTCTAAACTACCATCTTCTGTTCGGAATACACTCCTTGAACTCTTTGGACAAATAGAGAGGGAATTTGAAAACCTGTATATTGAAAATGTGGAACGTGAGTATCTTCTTTTTCAGCAACATACGAATTGTCTTAATCCAGGATACAACAGTGCTAATTGAGACACCTGATATATAATTACAGTAGCTTTTCTGTGAGGTGTTTAAGAATTGGTTTGAACTTTAAAGTCAGAGATAGCATTTGTACTTTTTCAGAAAAAGCACTTTCTTAGTTTTTTGCCATAAGGATGTGTGACACTTAGCAGCCACTTCACTTTCTTTGCCTTTCTTGTCAGCTCTGGTACATACCAGGTGAATCTGGCACTACCCCCATTCGGTCATTGTTTGTGACTTTGTATATTTACAGAATGTATTTTAGTGATGTAATATCTGTAAATAAAATTGGAAAACTGTCTTACCTGAAAGAGTGTAAAATGTGGTGGTCTTGGATCATACTACTCAGTACATTGCATAACCCACGGATGACATCAAGCTGTGTGTTATGGTTGATACACTCTAGGGAAGGGATGCCATCCAGATGGACCTGGACAGGCTTTTGAGAGATGGGCCAGTGCCAGCCTTGTAAAGTTCAGCACGGCCAAGTGCAAGGTCCTGTACCTGGCACACAAATACAGGGTGGGTTGAGAGCAGTCTCAAGAAGAAGGACTTCGGGGTGCTGATTGGTGAAAAGCTCAACATAAGCTGGCAGTGTGTGTACTTGCAGCCCAGAATGCAACTGTATCCTGGGTTGCATCAAAAGAAGCATGTCCAGCAGGTTGAGGGAGATGATTCTCTCTACTCAGTACTCCAGGTGGAATCTCACAAGAACTATGTTACCTCTCCTATGGGGACAGACTGCAAGAGTTGGAGCTGCTTAGCATACAGAAGAGGGGACTCAAGGGAGACCTTATAGCAGCCTTCTAGTACCTGAAAGGGGCCTGAGGAGGTTGTGGATGCCCCCTCCCTGGAATTGTTTCAAGCCCAGGCTGGATGGGGCCTTGGGCAGCCTGGTCTAGTGGGAAGTGTCCCTGCCCATGCCAGGGTGTTAGAACTAGATGATCTTTAAGGTCCCTTTGTGTCCTTCACATCCTTATTAAACAATGGACAAAAAGTTGCCCTAGGCCTGGTAGATTTATCCTGAGACAAACAATTAGGCCCAGAAGGTCTTGCGGACCTGCAACTTATAACAACAAAATCCACAACCTCCCTTCACACAGGACTAATCAAAACCTACCTAGGAGCCGTCACCATATCCACCCTCATATCCTGTCCACAATGTAAGACACCTGACCAGTGGCCCCAAAAATAAAAAATCCCACCCACTAATAAAAGTTGTCAACAACTCTCTAATCAACCTCCCAACACCACTGAACATTTCTGCTTGATGAAACTTTAGGCTCATTCCTAGAAGAGATCCAATCACACAAATTGTAACTGGCTTACCACTACACTACACTGTAGACACAACCCTAGCCTTTTCATCCATCACCCATACGTGCTGAAATGTCCTATAGAGTTGACTAATCCATAACCTACATGCAAACAGCTTCATTCTTCTGCATCTGTATGCACTAACATGTTGAATGAGGCAATACTAAGCACAAATACAGGCTTGGCAGTGACTGCCTGGACAGTAGCCCTGAGGGATTTGGGGGTGCTTGTGGGCGAAAAGCTCAACATGAGCCAGCGGTGTGCACTTGTGGCCCAGAATCATAGAATCATCAGGTGTTGGGAGGGACCTTGAAAGATCATCCTCTGCCACAGCAGAACACCCTGACCAGGTCCAGGTGGGTTTAAAATGTCTCCAGAAAAGGAGACTCCACAAACCCTCTGTGCAGCCCCCTGCTGCGCCTATCTCCCCCATCTATAACANAAGGTCACCTGGGAGCCTCCTCTTCTCCAGACTGAACAGCCCCAACTCTCTCAGTCTGGCCTCATAGGAGAGGTGCTCCAGCCCTCTGATCATCCTCGTGGCCCTCCCCCATCCTTGTGGTCTCACCCAGAAGGCAAACTGGATCCTGGGCTGAATCAGAAGTGTAGCCAGCTGGTCAAGGGAGGTGATTCTCCCCCTCTACTCTGCTCTGGTGAGACCCCACCTGGAGTACTGCATCCAGTTCTGGTGCCCCTGTTACAAGAAGGATGTGCATGTGCTGGAGCGAGGAGGATGATCAGCACCTCATTACTTTTTTTTTTACTTTTTGCATACTGTCTGTTTTATAGAAGTTGAGGGATTGTGGCTGAAAAGACAGGAAAGAGAATCTTGCTTTGCTTATTTCAAATACTTGGGTGTAGTATGGGAATGTAAACTGACTTTTTTAGTGCTTAGACCAGAGACTTAAGTGAATTTCTTGGAAATGACAAGAATCACACTCCTGGTGTGTCACATTCTCCCACACTTCAAAGCCTGGGAGTGAATTACTTTCTTTAAAGAAGTCCTAAGAATTTGTGGTAAGACAGGACTAGACTTATTCTCTAGAACAGTGAGAAACTGTTCGGTTGTAGCCTCTCAATAAGATTTTACTTGAGAACACTTGTAGAGTATCATCCCCAAGTTTGAGAAAAAATGTAAGCTGTTGAAAATGCTTATTGTAGGCTGAAATTTAGCAACTTGAAACCACCTTAACCACTGGAAATAATTTATGAGCTCCTAATGTGTTTTAGTTAAGCCATTGCTCTGTCTTATGTTGAAATGGCACTGGTGAGAGTTATAACTAATTGACAGAAAAGCATGTTATTGATGCAAATACATGCGCAGTGAAAATACTCTGACTGTATTTAGTCCTCCTAAAACAGTGGAATGTAAAACTGTGTATGTCATTTGATGTTACCTAATGAATTTCAAAGTTTACATTTGATGAAATTCCTTACCGAAATTCTGCCAATAGAAGGGTATTCTAGAGAGAATACTGTGTCATGATTAATAAAATCTTTGTGAAGAAGTAACATGCTAATTCTGTGGCTAAAATATTTGTGATGCTGTGTGTTTTCTGCCTTCTGTTTGATTTAGCTCAATACAAGTGTGCCATGTATTTCACAAATCTGTTTTGTTAATCCTTGGCCATAATTTTAAATAAAAGTTATGGTAGTTAGAAGCCACCAATACTTTTCTTGGAATCTGGATCCAAGATTAATCTGTGGAAAATTCAGCATGAGTCTTGGTTTATGTCTTGGTGAGACCGGCTTTTATAGAAGCACAATTATCTCTTATCCTGTCTTTAGCAAGATTACTTACTAACCATAGCAATTCTTAAATATGTTAATGATGTTGATGACAACCTATTTCTTACATTAATGTGAATTTTTGTTTTTGTCAGTACGTAGAGAGATTGATACACTGAATGAACGATTAGCAGGTGAAGGACAGACAATTGATGGAGCTGAGCTGAGCAAAGGACAACTGAAAACAAAAGGTAAAAGAACCACAAGGAATCCTAAACGGTAGTGTTTTTTAATTTATTGTTTTGTACTTTGCTGCCCAACATTTACAATCTTACTAGAGGGAATTAGTGTCAGTTACTAATACAAAAAAGCTTATGTGCTATTTGAAATATCTTCTTTGCATTTGTCTCAACAGCCAGTCACAGTACCAGTCAGCTTTCTCAGAAATTAAAGACAACTTACAAGGCATCTACTAGCAAGGTACGACACAAGTCTCTGGTCATCAATGTGTGTGTACTCATGAGACTGAAATGCTTATCTTTAAGCTGTAAGTAGTGGTTTCTTTAGGCTGAGTAATGCTGTTAGTGAAGTAAATCGGCCTCATGAGAAACGGACTGTTTATTTTTGATTCATCAATTACCCATTAATTCAGCAACACTATATGACATTTTTGCAGTAATTGCTTACCTTTTGTAAAGAGTGACTTTTGGGGGGGAGGAGTGTGTGTGCACACGTGTGTGTGCGATTACGCTGTTGGAAAGAGAATGGAGATAAGTTCAAGTTCATGAGGGAAATGAAACTTAGTAGGCTGCGAATTTCTAAATAAGCATTTGACTATTGCAATTGAAATGAGTATGTAAGCAGGCATCTATACATATGTTAGTACACATTGTATTATAAAAAAAAATATTTTTATTCTTTAGCCATGAGACTGGCACAGTTTGTTTTTCTTATGTTGCTTGCCTTTCAAATTAGTAGCCAGTGGTTGGTTGTTTTTAACCTCGTCTTTTAGCACAGTTACCCTGTCTGATGTATTTCATTTTGTATATCTGCACCAACATGGCATTTTTGGTTTTCCTCTCCTCCCCTTTTCAGTTTTCATACAATTTACCTCCTGCTCTTTATGCCCTATTTCAGGGTCATTTCATCCTATGCTATTAAGGATAAATGAAATATGAGTGGGATCTGGTATGTGACCCAGCTCTATAGGAATCTGTAGTGACCTGTATTGCAGGTTAATGCCTGTTCATGGAATGACTGTAGGTGTCTTGGAAGTAACTTCCCTTAAGTCCTTTAGAAGTCTGGGAGTACGAAGTACTGTGGTGAAACAGATCTAAATTATTATCTTTTATTTGATCTCCTCTTTATTGTTTTTCAAACTTTAATTCTTGCCATTCTGATGCATGGAGATGTCTTCCTTTTTCTTAAGAGTTAATGACTTACAAATTCTTTAGTAAGGGCACTTAAATAGGAGCAATATAGTATTAGTATACCTACTACGTAGTTCTGAATTAGTAGAATCATAGAAGCCCCATGTCTGGAAAGGACCTCCAGGATCACCAAGTCCAGCCCTCATCCCNTTTTTTTGTTGTTTTTTTTTTTTTTTTATGAAGCTGGTATTAAATGCTTGTCCTCTTTTTCTTGCTTGCAATATAGTGCTTGTTCTTCCCTAGGCAAGGCAGACTTGCAGCTTCAGCGTGGGAAGCTGGAAGTGTGGGGTGGAGACTCCTGAGGAACTGCTTTGCTTCCCGTTGTTCTGAAATGCATGCACAGCAAAGTAGTAATGAGTAGTGAGACACAAAATATTTAGTACCTTCTTATAGACATTGTGCATAGCTATTGTATCAGTAATCAAGAGATGAATTTGCTGTGGAGTAGAAAGTCAAGTGAGACAGTGGAGTTAGAAGCATTTCTGTCCAGGGACCTTTCTGCACTTCATGGGAGTGACTGTTTTTTGACTGCTTCTTCTTTCCAACACAGAAGAGTCAAAGCTGTAACCTTTTGTCTCTTCACCAGCAGAGACTATAGCCCAAGGTTAGGAAAGACTACACATTTGTTAGAAACTTTACCTTTCTATCTTGACCTTTGTATCTTGGCTAAATGCAGTTAAAGTTCCCTGAAATGGCAGTTGACAAGGTTTGAGGGTTCAAGAGCTGTGAATTTCATATGTTTATGTTTTTATTAGCATTGACTGAACAGTGCTCTTTAAAACTGGGTTGTCGTCCAAGTTCACTGGGGTAGAGGACTACAACTGTTCAGCCCATCTTTTATACGGTTTGTGTATGCCTAATTCAAATCTAATTCATCAGAGTACTTCTTTTAAGTCTTGTTATTAGTTTTCTTTTTTACTTTTTCCCTTTTAGCCACTTGGGGAAAGTGCTGAGGTGTAAACATGCTCAGTTTGATTGTATTCAAATCCTGCGAAACTGCAGTATGGTTGAACTAATGATCTTTAATATTAACCCATTTTCTTTTCAATCCATCCTTAATGATTGTTCCTTCCACCATGAAACCAAAATGAGTATTATCTGTTAATTTGAAATTCAAATAGGACATTATGATTTCATCATAAGAAAGTTGACATGCCTAGGATTTGGAAAAGTCTCGCAGATACTCTCTAACTTTTAAAAACCTTTTTGGAGGTAATTTACTTTAATGACATACTTAAGATCTTTTCTTAATACCAAAAGCTTAATGGGATTTTAACCTTAGTTTATTGTATCTGAAATGTAGACCTAATTAATATTTGGACTTCTAGTAAGCTGTAGATAAGTCTTAATGTGATTTGCATTGAGGCATTTAAAGGTTTTGACTTAACTGGTCAGATAGATGCTTGCCTATAATTGTGTGCAGAGGAAAACCCTGATAAATTGAAGTAGTCTTTTTGTTTCAGTTTTCACAAAGCTTTTCAGATAGTCTTTCTCAAAGAGCACTTATGAGCTTCAAGACTTGAGGTTTAAAATGAGATTTTTAACAGTGGTTTTGCTCTTTGAAGTCATCCTTCACCACTCTTGATTTCAGTGGTTTGTGAAATTGTTATAGCAAGACAAACTTCTTTCTTTTTTCTTTAAATATTGCACTCCACTTTACCTGAAAATGTAGAATTTCTACAATTTGGTTCTTTTCTGTAGATGCTGAGTGTTTTCCGCCTTCTTATACTTATAGTGCCTTGTAGTTTTACCACTTCAGCTAGACTTTGTCTTCCTTTCATTTGGTAACTTATGCACATACTAATGTATATTTAGTGAGTCTTCTGTTTTCCACTAGCAGCATCAGTGTTGAGGAAGTGTGCTTCTCAAATGTTTAGATGAGTTGGACATACCCTAAAAAAAAAGCAAAGCTATATTACATAAATAAACTGGTATATGGTCTGAAATTGATCTTCAAAGAAACCCAGAAGTGACTATTTCAAATGGAGATGTTTTTGAATTTTACTAAAATAATGTAATAAGCAAATTACATTGAATAACATGGATCATCTTTAACTTACCAAATGCTTGCGTTTGGAAATAGGCAAGAAAAGTTCTGAGTTTTGGTTTGGTTTTGTTTGGGGGTTTTTGGGTTTTGTTTTTTGAAACTATAATCCTTTACCCAAGCTGAATGGAAAGTACATACTGCACCTGCACAACTCATGACTCCAGTGAGATGGCATTATTGTAGTACAGAATAGTTTATCTTGTTTTCTGTAAGAATTCCAGGGAGTGTCAAATTTTTGACAATAGCGAGCTGTCAGAACACTGAAGAACCATTATGAATGTTAGTATCTGTTTGTATGTGTGAGATAATAACGTAACTTGGGTCGATGTAGAAAAAAATCTGTTGGTGTCTCTGCTTTTTCAGATTGTATCCAGTTTTAAAACTACAACTTCAAGGGCAATCTGTCAACTGGTAAAGGAATATGTTGGCCACAGGGATGGTATTTGGGATGTCAGTGTTGCGAAAACTCAACCAGTGGTGTTGGGAACTGCATCTGCTGGTAAGGTTTTGTGTTGCTTGAATCTTTATTAAGTTCTGGTTTGATCCCTTAGCTATAACAAACTCAATCAAGTGTGAATACTTAGCACCACAAAGAGTCAATTTAAGGAAGGTCACTAGCTTGAAATCCATTTAACCTTTAGAAGTTTCAGGCTTCCTTGTTGATCTTTCTAAAGCCTGTGCCAGCTAGCTTCCGCTCGGTCATGCTGTCCTTAGAGTGAGCTGTAGCCACTTGAATGGTATAAGTGGGTATGGGTGTGGGAGCCACTTCCTTGAAGAGGTCTGTGGCACAGAATACTGTATGGCTGTGTACAAAGATCCCTGTAGGCTTTCTGTCATAGTGTTGTTTAGCTTTTGCTTTATAGAAGCAGTAGACTTAGTCATAGTTTACATATTCTCAGATTAATCTGTTTTTTGTCTAAGAATGCAGGGGCAGATAAATATCGTAATTTTTCACTGCTTAATACGTTCCTTCCTTCCCACTTGAGAAGGAACAGGAACTAGTGGACAAGTCACTAAATTGGTTATGATCTGTTAGGAATCTAGAGGCTTGTGGTATTTTGGGAATTAACCATAACCAGCTAGAATTGGTCAGTTTGAAATGAGAGTCTTTTAAAGCTGGAACAGAAGCTGAAGACATTTCCTGGATGGCATAAATATTATGGACAGAGACTTCTGCTTCATAAACTGAACACTTCGATTTGCCTCCTGAGAGGCATGATTTATCTTTGTGTTTGGATATCTTTGTCCTGATTTAACTTGGGAACAGCCATTCTCCAATTCAGCATTAACTTTCTTCCCACTTAAAAATAATTATTTATTTATTTTTAGGTGTGGCAGGGTAAAGGAATGGCATTTGGGATGGCTTCCCTTAAGTTTTTCTAGTGCTCTGTCATGACCTATATGCATTTGGGACTTCTATGCAGGAAGGAAATAGCTTGTGCATAGAAGTCTTGTTTGTAAAGACCACTTGTCTTGTTCCACTAATGAATTTGTGGTTTCTGAATCTCATTATACATGGCTAGAGCATTATATGTCAGTGTATATCCAAGTTGGGAAAAATATCAAAAATAGAATTTACCTTTCAATACTTACGGCAAATTATTCTGATTGGGACAGCACCTTTTATGTTTTTTGGGGGAGATGCATATTAAGTTCCAGTGATAGGAAGCTTTTACATAGAAGTAATATATGATAATCAAGAATGTGTTCTGTTCTGCATTTGAAATCTGTGTTTTATGGTATGCTCTGTGTCCACAGATATCCTGTGTGTTGAATTGATTAAAACATTTACATTCATACATTTGTAGCAGTATTTACACCTACCTTTTAATCTTTGTAGATCACACTGCTTTGCTGTGGAGCATAGAAACAGGGAAGTGCCTTGTCAAGTATGTAGGACATGTTGGATCAGGTAAGATGAGGGCATATTGTGAAAGCTGCAAACAGTGTGGGAGGAGGAAATGTGTTTTGGACAGCTACAGAAATGTTTATTGCGGTTTCACATGCAGGTTTGCCAACACCATTAGCCAGTCAGCTCTGAAGTTGCACTAATCATCATACAGACAGTGTTATGGAATATGATTCTTTATGGAGAGGCGTGTTTAAGACAGTTCTGTAAGTGCTAAATGAATAAACAAGTCTGTATAAAGACATCTACAGGCACAGTTACAACACTCCATAGGTAAATGTCAGAACTCATTGAGGTCTCATGAATATTCAGAACAAGAAGCTTATTTAATCAGGAATTATCAGTCTTGCAGGATTTGTGTTATATTTGGAATACAAAATACAGATGCTGATGAACATCTGTTCACCCTTCTTTCTTTAATATGCTAACCCATATATAATACGTTGTATAGATTCAAAATCTTGAAGACAGTTCTTTGATACAGACATTTAGACATTTGCCTTCCTCTGTACCAGCATGAATATTTCTGAAATGGTGTTTTTTAACCCTGTGAGAATCACAGAGTATCTTTGGTTGGAAGACACATTTGAGATCAAGTCTAACCTTTTACCCAGCATTGCCAGGTTACCCCAAAAAAATCACCCCTAAACCATGGCCCTCAGCACTTGATCTAGCTATCTTTTAAATATATCCAGTGGTGGTGTCTCCACCACTGCACTGGGCAGCCTATTCCAATGTTTGATAACCCTTTACAGAAGGTCTCCCTAACATCCAGCCTAAACCTTCCCTGGTGCAACTTGCAGGCATTTCCCCTGGTCCTATTGCTTTCCACCAGGGAGAAGAGGTTGTCCACCTTCACTCCAGCTTTCTCTCAGATAGCTGTAGAGAACAATATGATCTCCCCTCAGCCTTCCTTTCTGTAGGCTAAGCAACCCCAGTTCCTTTAACCACTCCTCATAGGACTTGTGCTCCAGACCCTTCATGAGCCTCATTGCCTGTCTCTGGACATGTTTTACCTCCTTAGGTGAAGAGCTGCAGTGAGGTTTTTCTATGTTAGTCTTAATTTTTGGTGTCCAGTTTGACCAGTACCTGATTAACCTTGTGTCTATATAGTGGGTTGCAATACATGTTTTTATGGAACAAAGGTGGAGAGGGTTTTGTTTGCTTGCTGTTGAGAGTGAGCCCTTTGAGAGGTAGTGTAGAGCCATGCACCCAGAAACTGAGGAACACAGTCAACGACCTGGTTTGTTTGGTTGTATACCTCAGCTTCTCAGCTAGCACATCACATGAACTTTGTGGCAAAGGTACAAATAGAATTAAGATTTTCAGAGAATGATCAGCTGCTTCAACCACAAACACTGGTTTTTTTTTGTTGCTCTATGACTTCTAGCTCCTACAGCACAAAGATACTAATAGATAGATGCATAGAAATGACAGGTAACACGCTAATTTGTTCAGATGTTTCAGGCTGGTTGCTGTGTGGGGAGGCCTGTTTATAGGCATGTTTACAAATTCTAATTTCTTGTGGTTCCATGCCAGTGTTTGGCTATTTTAAATTCATATTCAGGTAATGATACCCTCCCCCCCAAATTTAAACAATTTTGTATAAAGTAGTTTACAGTTTTTATATATAGTTTATATTAAAATTCACATAGATAATAATGTATAAAAATTGTGTAACACCACTACGACACACTCTCCTGACAACATAAGCATGTATTTTATTTATATGCTAGATGGAAACAATTTCAAAGTTCTTTCCTGAAGAGAAGCTTACGGATTTTGCAGCTAAAAAGTGCTTAGTAATGAGAAGTAATTGTATCTTATGCACTGAAATAAAACTGAGGCTGATAGAATTCATGCAGGACTCTTTTAAAAACCAGCATGTTTTGTTTACATGCCCTTGCAGGACTGAAATCTAATTTACATTATTTGCATTAAGTTTCTGGACATTTGTTCTTGCAATCTTAAATAATCAGAAGGTTGGTGATCAGATATGGTAAGTTTTCATTATGTTAGAAATAGTGATGAATACTTAAATTTTCTTTACGGAGAAGTCTAGAGCAGCATCTTCTGTCAGCTTACACATGATTGTTTGAATGTAGTTTGTTTTTCCTCTATAACATGAGGCACTCACACTAGTTTCAGGAAATAGCTTGCTAGAAAATATTATGTTCTGTAATCAACTGTTGCTGCTTTCCTTGATCCTACATAGATTTATGAACTCAAACAAAATACCACCATGCTTTATTTCACCTAGACATTGCTGTACTACCAAAACATTACTTAAAACTGAAGGCTTTTTAATTTTAAATGCTTTTAATGACAGAAATTGTAAAACAATTAAAACTTTGCTTTGTTTCACACAGTAAATTCCATAAAGTTTCATCCAACTGAGCAGGTGGCTCTTACAGGTATGTAAAGGTTTTTTTCCCCATGTGCTGATTATATAAACCATAATGAGAAGATGCAGAATTCTGTAATGTCTTTTTGGTTGTAGCCCCTCTCCCTGCTGCTTTGTCAGAGTCCTTGTTGAATGAATTATTTTTGTTCTCAGGCATAACAGATCAGAGCTAGATCTTTCCATTCGTGTTTAATGTACCTTTGTCATTTGCACTTGCCTGTTTCAAACCAGATGTTTCCGAACATTCAGCTGATGATTCTAAGTCCATGGGGCATGATGGGATTCATCTCAGAATACTGAAGGAGTTAGTGAATGTTATGGCAGAACTCCTTTTGATTATTTACCATAGGTCTTGGGATCTGGGGAACTCCCTGCTGACTGAAAACACCCAGTGTCACTCAAGTCTACAAAAAGGGTATGAGGGAAGACCCAAGGTGCTACAGACCTTCAGTCCAACTTTAGTTCCTGCAAAAATTATAGAGATTGCATAATCGGGTACTGTTGAAAGGCATTTAAAGAACAAGGCAATCAGGCATAGTCAGCGTGGATTCAGAAAGGGAACGTTCTGTTTTAACTAATTTGATTGCCTTCTGTGATAAGCTCACCTGCCTAGTGTGAAGAGAATGTGGGGTTTTTTCAGGTTCTGTCCCACACATCGTCCTTCTGGACAAATTGCCCAACTGTGGGATGAGTGGGTTCATGGTGACTGAAGGGCAGAATTCAGAAGGTTGTATTGAATGGGGCTATGTCTGGCTAGCCACTAGCAGGGCTTTTCAGGCCTTAATTCTAGGACCAGTTCTGTTAAATATATTTATCAATATATCTAGTCTGGATGCAGGAGATGAATGCAGATTTGTTGATGACACTGAACTGGGAGGAGTTCTTGACTATTGAAGAGCAAGACACCTTTCAGAGAGACTTAGATAGATTGAGTCATTGAGCAATGGTTAATGGGATGAAATTTAACAAGTCTGCATGCTGGATTCTGCACCTCGGTCAGGATGATGATGGCCACAAGTGTAAGTTAGGAGTGGCCCTAACAGCCCTGCATATCCAAGGGTGCTGGTGAGCAGCAGACTCATATTTAGTTAGTGGTGTGCCCTGCCAGCCAAGAGGGCAGACATATTCTGGACTGCTGTTGAGCAGAAATATTAACCTTTCTTCCAGCCTTCTTACTTAGTCTATTAGATACTTTGCCGAGTGCTCTCCTGTGCATTACGCTTCACAGAGCTATGCATAGTCATAATGAATTTTTTCTTCTTGATCTGGAATGAACTCTAGAACTCTTAGCACTCTACCCTGGGGTATTAGAGTGTATTTGTTCTGTCCAAGGATAATCTTAACTTTCTCTTTAGTTAATAATGGATAAGTGAATTTCAGAAACAAGTGTAAAATCAGTACCTGCTGAGCTATACACTGGTGCTAGCTAGGCTGAGTTGCTGAAGGCAGCAACAGAATAGCATCATACTTGCTTATGTGGGTTTCTCATTACAACCCTGCTAAAACATTTAATGGAAGAAAACTTTGAAGAAATAGGAAATGAAGGTTACATACTAGAACAGCAGGGTATTTGTGTTCTGATTTAAGTAGATGTTTTCACTGTAGAAATGATTAATTTGGTAGCTACTTACATTTTGCATAATGAATTAAGTTCTGATCAGTATCAAAGCCAGGAAAGTAACAGTTGATGGTAAAACTTGCTTACTAAAACAGTGTCTCTTAGAAAATGATGCAACTTGACAGTATTGCCCAATACAATGTTAAAGCTTGTTTTTCTTGTCCATGAAAATGCTCTTATTTAGTCTCTTTCTGTCTGTACAGCATCTGGAGACCAGACAGCTCACATCTGGAGATACATAATACAGTTGCCTACGCCTCAACCAACTGCCGATTGCAATGTAAGCAATCAGCTTACTGCAGCTAAACTAGTCGCACAGCAGTTTCATCAAATACAGGTTTTACGATAAGACTGACTGTTAAATTTATACATAATTAAAAAGCTGATGTTATTTCAGAACTGTAAAAGGTGGAATTTTAAGGTTTGAGTTTAACATATATTTCAGCTTTTCTTTCAAAAAAGATTAACTTCATATTTTCGCAAATCTGTGGTGCAGAATATGATGTGTAGCTGCAGGTACATTAACTGACTTTTTGTATGTAAAGTAAATGAAGTAAAGTATAAGTAAATGAACTGTCACATAATTTTTGTAAATAATAATGAAAATAATAAATATTAACAAAGGTCCTGTTAAACTAGCTAAATTCTTGTGTATTAACTGCCTGATGCACCTGTATTAGTTGATTTGTAGTTTTGGCACTTATTTTATTTAATCTTTATTTCCTAATTGACTACTGGTGGCACTGATCAGACTACCTAATACTCTTCCCAGACTTCTATTCAGTCAGTATTTGCTGTAGACTGCATTTCACTTACAAGCACTCTTAGTAAATTGTGAAGACAAACACAGTTTACAGCACGAGCTGCTCAGTAAGCAGAGTAGAGACAAAAGATGACTATATAATAGGAGATAGATTTCTGAATGGAAAAATGTTTGATTTGCTTTGGCATTTCCAGTTTGAAAAAGCAACACAAATATTATCTTTTTCACATCCACATATCATAAAAGAGAAGTGTATTTGTCTTGCGTAAGTGAAACAGGATTTAGAGATAGATGCTTCATGGATAACAAAGGACTTTATTTTGCATCCAGTTTATATCAGCACTGCGTGATAACTGTGTTATCAGCTAGCAGACAAATATGGATGTCATGATTCTGATTCTAATGGATAAAAATATACTATAAATTATTTTCTTCCCAAACACTAAGATAGTGAGTGTCCTGTTAGATGCTTCCAACCCTTAAACACTGAAAAGAAAAAAAAATGCCTTGATTCATGTGCTGCAGTGAATCTTGAATAATACTGTAATTATTACCAGATAGTAAAGGGGACAGATACTAAGAGCTAAACATTTTGGGAGGGATTTTGGAATAAAGTATTTATTAAAACTCCATTTCACAGTGAGTACCCTAATGGGCTAGAACCTGCAGAAATAAGCTACCCCCATTCCTATTCAGAAGCATTTACATTGTAAAATGCAACTTAGAGACTTCCCTTCCTATTTATTCTAAGCCTTTTCTCTTGCATTTTATAGCAAGTGTCTGGAGAAGATGAAGTTGAGATCTCAGATAAAGATGAACCTGATGGAGATGGAGATGGTTCCAGTGATTGTCCCACTGTCAGAGTCCCGTTAACTTCCCTTAAAAGCCATCAGGGAGTGGTCATAGCAGCAGACTGGCTTGTTGGGGGGAAACAAGCTGTGACAGCATCGTGGGATAGGACAGCAAATCTATATGATGTAGAGACTTCTGAACTTGTCCATTCTCTTACAGGTATTTTTCCACTCACAAAAAGATAGCATTTGTGGTTTATTTTTGTATGGGATTATTTCTAGATGCCAAAACATGGGGAAAAGTAAGCTGTTTCTCTGGGATGTGATGCTATTGTGTCCAACATTTAAGATGCTGCTCAATGTTGTAATGGTTCTAAAATTCAACCTTGTAAATACTCTGAGTATCAGTTTCTATTTCTCTAAGTTGGTGATACAACCTATGAAAGTCACAGTATTCAGCAAAATCACGTATTCTGTTTTTAAACTTTATGCAGACAGATTTTTGTGCAAAATGCTTTTGCTGTGTCCGCGTCACATTAAGTAGCAATAACCAGTCATGGGTTAAGTCAGTGGGACTTATGTAGTAGGTTTTTTGCTTTTAGTTGCAGTTCTAAACTTCACAGCAGTAGTGACATTAGAAGTTTAGAATGATTTTTTTTCCTTTTTATGGAAAAAAAGGAAAAAAATCAGCATCTTATTCCAAGTGTATGTGAAAATGAAAAGTCTTATCTTCGTTCCCTTACATGTTCTCATCTGCGATTATAGGGCATGACCAAGAGCTAACGCATTGTTGTACACATCCCACCCAACGTCTTGTGGTAACGTCATCACGTGATACAACCTTCCGTCTGTGGGATTTCAGAGATCCTTCCATCCATTCTGTGAATGTCTTTCAAGGCCATACAGAGTAAGTGAGATTTCCTTCAGGTTTTTACAAGTTTCACAAGTATGGATGCAGCCGGTTGCTGATCTGAACAAAACTGTTCCTGTGCTCTTTTTGATGTACTAAGTTCAGTCCCCTGTTTTACGAGACTGATATTCACAGAAACCCCTAACTGTCCTCCTTCAAATGTAACACAGCAATACTTAATTTCCAAAACAGCAACCGGCGCTCTTGGAGTGCTATTGCTTATATGGTAAGTCTAGATAAAACTCCCTACAATTAAATGTATTTGAAGGTGTGAGGTTGCTTTCATCATTGCTGATGCCTGTGGTTCAGGGGTATTGCTCTAACGCAGTCCATCAAGCAGATTACCTTGGCTTGTTGTGATGCTCAGTTGAGTTACTCCTTTGGAACCAGTAGGGGAAATAAAACGTGGGATTAATTTTTGCTCTTTGAGTTCAGCTTCTAGTTTGTACACAAAATAAGCAACTATGGTTAAGAGTACTGGTTACCTTATTACGTCAAATACAATAGTTGTGATTTAATGTTTTTAGTTACTTATTTAGGGTTTTAAATTTTTGTACTGGCTGCTGTTGAATACGGGCAAATGTAGTCATGAGAACCTGTGTCACGGTGTTGACTTACTCTCTCTGTTTAACTTTGGAATAGGAATACTTGGGAAAAACTAGGGAATGCAGGAGTAACTTTAAAATCCTTTACCCAAGATTTTGGAATGTTTGAACTTTGCAGAAACAAATTTCATCTGCCATCTTCAGAAGAAATCATGATAGTTAGTCCCAGCTCAAAACAAAACCCACAAATAGTCATTCATGTTTCTCTTTTTTCGTAGTTGAGATGTGTAGTTTACATTGTGACTGCATTTCAGTACCTGCTTTCTGATTTTTACCAGCGGTTGGCTAACCTATATATAAAGTAAAACCTCTTCAAACACCCCATCCAGGACTTCTCAGCTTGATAAAAAGTATTTGGTGCATCATGATCCTCCTACATAAGTAGCTATCTGTCTTATAGAAGAGTAAATTAAATTTTGTGGTCTGCATCCTAGAAATGCTCCTTGCCATTGCTTTTGTACTCATCTATTGTTTTTTCTAGAATGACTTGTAAAAGTTGGAAGTTTTTGTTGGGTTTTCTGGTTGGTTTTTTTTGTTTGATTGGGTTTTAGTTAATTGCTTTGTCCCACGACAATTTTTCAGAGAAAGGAACATGATTGACGTGAGTGTATGCGTACATGTATGCATGCCGAGACGAGATGATGTTGGTGTGGGGTGATGGCGTATACAGTTCAAGGTGTTAGCTGGTATTTTGGCTGTTCTCACCATGACCTGTAAGCTCTCTGTTAGTTTATTTTTCATTAATGGAATTGACATGAGCAACTTCTTCAGTCACTCTTATTTCAGTTTCTTGTTTTCATGTCTGTTTGTCTGTCGTCTGTCTCCATTATGTTCTTCAAGTGTCTGAGTTCAGCATGGACAGGTGTTTTCACCAAATATGCTCTATTTTAAAAGTTTCAGCACTTACCGTACTATGGGATGGTGTGGCTCAAACACTTCAAGTGCTGCCTTGCTTGACAGTAATTCATTATTATCTGGGAACCACGGATACACTGGGTAAAAAATTCAGAATTGACCTGGGAAGCTTAGATATTAGGAATGAAAACCTCTTCATTGAAGGGGTTGTCAGGAAATGGAACAGGCTGCCCAGGGAGGGAGTTATATCGCAGTCCCTTGATATGTTGAAATGTTATATGTATATGGAACTTAGGGGCATAGTTTAGCAGTGGGCCAAAGAGTTAGTTGGACTCAGTGAATTTAAAGGTTTTTTCAAACCTAAATGATTCTATGATTCTGCAGTGAAAGTTGCAGCTGGTTTTGGTCTGTTAAAGAGATGATTCTGTTATGGAAGGTGATCGTTTCACTGGACAATGCCCATAGAGAGGAGCTGGGTGCTCAATATTTAGAAGTTGAGACATACTTTTAGAGATTTTATTTTTGGTCTAATATTGTGCTGCCTACTGGCAAAATGTTTTTCAGTTGTTCTTTCACCAACACTGTAGCAATGTGCTCGCATTATGGCACAGAGAGGAAGCTGTTGTTGTCTGCAGAATACACGCAAGGCGTTTTTCAGATTTCCTGTCTGTTTGAGTAATCGCACAAGTTTTCATTATTTTGCCAGCTCCCAGAATCAGTTCTGTCACTCGATGTTACAGTCATTAACGCTGATTTCAAGTCATTAGCGCTGATTTCAAGTCGTCAGCCATCAGTTTTAACCGGCACCTGAAGAATTGCGTGAGTGGGACAGCGGCGCCAGCAGGGGGCGCCATGGCACCACGGGCCGCATTGCGGGAGCTGCGGGGTGGGGGGGAAGGCTCGGGGAAGCCGGGGAGGAGGCAGGTGCTGCGGGGGTCCCGAAAGAGCCCCGTTATCTGCAGAGTGTGATTTGATACAGGTAGTGTACGCCTGGAAATGAAAAGCGATTGCTGTGCTGTGCTGTGCCTTCTGTTGTAAAGTGATACTCTGTCAGAATAGCCGTTGTGAGAGATTTGAATCATAGAATTGTTCTGGTTGGAAAATACCTTTTAAGATCATCAAGCCCAACCATTAACTAACTTCATCACATTGCTAAATCGTCTTACTGAGTTCCACATCTACACAATGTTTAAACACATGCACCTCCCGGGGCAGTGTGTTCCAAGGCCTAACCACCCTTTCAGTGAGTAAGTTTTTCCTAATGTCTAACCTAAACTTCCCTTGCTGCAACTTGTCTTGTCCCATTGCTTGGTACTTGAGAAGAAATAAACACCCACTTCTCTGAAACCTTATTTGAAGTAGCAGTAGACAGCAATAAGGTCTCTCTTCAGTCTCTTCAAACTAAACAGCCCCTGCTCTCTCAGCTGCTCCTGGTACGTTTGTTTTCCAGACCCTTCACCAACCTTATTGCCCTGTTTAGGTCTGCTCCAGCACCTCAATGTCTTTCTTGCATTGAGGTGTCCAAAACCGAACACAGTACTTGTGTATTTTAAGTGGTCTAAGAAATAACTTGTTTGGTGTTCAGGGCATACAGCTGCTTACTTTATTAGAAACCAAATATTTCTTGTAGCCTACAACGGTGACAGTCCAAGAAAACAAATTCTACAGTAAGGGCAGAGGTATCTGTTGTGATCAGCATGCTTGCATTTATGCCTGCTTGATTGAGGAAGTAATGTACGTAGGATTACTGGACATTAGGTTTTTCCAGTGATAAAGATTTCAGCTTTGCCCTTGATAAATTATGACACACATCTCAGTGTTTAATTAACCACCCTATAAACTTTTTGTGAATCCCTAATCTGAGTTTCTCCAGCTTTAGCTACAAGTAACTGGTTCATTTCTACAAGTACTTATTTTTTCCTCAACATGTGTTTTCTAATATATTTGGGCATTCCTGTATCCACAGACCAGATTGAGTACGTTAAGTAGTATTTCTGCATTTTTAGCCTGCATTTGACCGAGTCTTCATAGTACATCCAAGTCTTTTTTGAAGTTGCACTTTCTAGGGAAGTTTCCAAATCTGTAAATATTACTTGTTTACATTTTGCATACATACGACCGCTTCGGTTCATTACATGACTTGGCTGTGCTCTGCTCACACAGTAATAAAAATGTCTTGTGACGTTTTCTCTTAGGTTTGCCATGCCCCCAGTTTGTCTCACTCAGTCTCTATTGATTGAAAAATCATTAAATGATGTGAAAATAAGATTGATTTTTGCCTAAATAAAAATATTTATTGTTTGATTTTTTTTGTGTGTGTGCACATGAGGATGAATTTATAGTACCAATGCTGTTAATTCCCAGTCATTTCCCTCTTGAGATATTTTACAGAACCCATGTAAAAGATTACATCTATAGTATCATCTGGATACTTAACTTGCTGCATATTCATTACAGTTACTTCCTGAGTTAAAGCCTTCAAAAACTATATTGGGGGCTCAAATTGCAGCATCATTTTCTGAGCAGATGCTGCTTTAAAATAAATGTTTGATAACGTACATGCTCTTCTGTTGAGAAATTACTGAATTGAGAACCTGACCTGTTGATTGAAATTCTTAAGTTGAACTAAGGTGGTGCTCTGAAGAACAAAATGCTTCTGACATCTGTATGGCAATTTTCATTCCAACTTCATTTCTCCTTTTGTTTCCTGACCCCTGCACAGCTCTTTTCAAGGCCCAGAAAGACATTTCTTTCCAATCCAGATGAACAACTTCTGGCATTGAAATGCTCTTACCTGTGTGCTTGATGTCTTCATGTACTCTGCATGTGATGAAGTCTGTTATTATGTGCAGAGCCTTCTAAAATGTTCATGATGGAAATCTTTATTGTTGGTAGGATGAAAAAAATAGCCTATACCATTCCAGTCAAGCACTTTAGAGATTTGTTCTGACAATTTAGGAACACTGGAAATAAACGAATACCCTGTTGACAACAGAATGCTAATTAGCTAGTGTGTCCTTTTAAACCATGCCCTCCTGCTAGGTGTTTCTGGTATGCTGATGCTTATATGCAGTTGGAAGAGTCACTTGGTGTTCTGTTAGGGACTGTCAGATGTAAACAGTGGTTAAGCACGTTTTTTGAAATGCTTCAGTAAACATGTGCAGGACTTACAAGTCTGAACTTGCAAATACTGTAGAGAAGTCAAATGTTGTCTTCAGAAGCACCTTTCAGTTACTGTTGTGAGAAACAAGCCCACATAACTGTAAACATTTTAGTGGGGACTAATTCAGTAGACAGTGCATGGACATACAGTGCTGGGTACATACAGGGGTTCTGAACAAAACAAAGCAGACACTTCCAAAGCTTTATAGTGTTTTTCACCCACATGGACTTTTTTATATTATTTATGCAAAGATGTCTCCTGCTTGAAATTTACAACCTTTTGATTTTGTCCATACGGTGGTTACCCCTCCTGTCACTTCCTTTATAACAGATAATAGCCATCAGTGTGCCTCCAGATAAGACTCTGTGTGGAGCCATAGATTCCCCTTGGCTCATCATTCATATGTGAATGGTAACAAAAAGGGATTTGTTCACACTTGTAAGGGTACTTCTAAGTTCTACAAAAGCAGGAGACAGGACAGGCTAAAATTAAATACTTAAGCATTCCTTATACTTAGCTTCTTGCAGTCCTACTTTTGAAAAGCTATCTGCTATCTGTTTAATCACTTCTACTCGTTCTTTAATGAAAGAAACAAAAAGAAAAACTGGCAAAAGTAACATTTTTATCACTGTTTATCACACTGTCCTTATGTGAATATCTTTCATTAATGTTTCTTGAATGTTCGGTTCACAGCTATGCGCAAACTGGTCACAGTGAATAAACACATTTAAAAATAAAATCAAATTGAGCAGGTCCTTTAGACCTCACCAGAGAAAATTAGAAAGTTTATCACTTCTCAGACTTGCTGATCTTTGTAGCTAGGTTGAGCCATTGCATCAGACATGAATGTGTGTTAGCTATTGTGAATCTATATCTTTGTGTTACTTTCTGGGCAAACTTGAGAAAAAAATCGTTGAAAGTGCATCTTACATTATTTCTGACAAACAGCTGGACAAGACGACTTACAGCACTTTCAGACTAGAGTATATTTCTTTCACTCTGGTTATGGGGAAAGTTCCTCTTCACTTGCTGTCTGTATGTTTCTGAGTATGCAGCTGGGTGGTGAATTATGCTTCATCCTGAGAACTTTGAACCTAGAGAATTGTATATACGTCTTGCTCTTCATTTTCAAACTCCTGTGCTTGCTGAAAATCTGAATGAAAAAATGTAAAAATACTTAAGCAGCAGCTGATCAGGATGCTGGGCTGAATTCTGACATTTAGTGAATTGTGAATTAATGTCAAAATGGCATTCTGTATTAAAAGTCTAATAATTGCTTTGGTTTTGTGGACCTCGGGTTTGTCGAGGTCAGCTGGCTTTCTCAAATCCTTTATGCTGTGAGATTTAATTCTTATACCCTGATACCTGTCTTTCTTGTTCTTGAAAGAACAATTCATGGCAGGAAGAAATACTTTCTGATCACACAGCAGTGTCACTTACTCTGGAGAAGACTAGGGGGGAACCTTATCCCTCTCTATAACTACCTAAAGGGAAGCTGTGGACAGGGGGCTGGTCAGGCTTCCCAGGCAACTAGTGATAGATGAGAGGGCAGGGCCTGAAGCTTCACCTGGAGAGGGTTAGGTTGGATGTTAGGAAGTCCTTCCTCATGGAAAGAGTGATCAGACATTGGAATGGACTGCCTAGGCCAGGGGTGGAGTCAGTATCTGTGAAGACGTTTAAGAAAAGACTGGACTTGGCACTTAGTGTCATAGTCTAGGTGGTGGTGATGTGAGGTCATAGGGTGGGTGGACTTGATGATCTTAGAGTCTTTTTCAACCTCAGTAATTCTGTGATTCTGTGCCTTATGCTAGATATCCCCAATATCACAAGGTTTCTTGGTGAAGCTAAAGCATATCTAGATGCAGGTTTTGTACCTTTGGTTGGAACCAGTATCTTCTGTGTCAAAAGAAAATGACACAAGGTGGATATTGTCAGTGGGATTTGTTTCAATAAAGTTTATTTAAACTGCAGCTTATTTATTTAAACTTTAATAAAGAATTTACCGAAAAAAGGTGAAGTTATTTAAACTTGAGTTTAAACAAAGTTATCTGTTGTTTTCAAGATAGACCAGCTTGTTCTTGCCTCAGCTATTAATGCCATCAGTGTTGCTTTTGCTTCCATTTTCCTGTTGTTTCTAATCACATGTTGCCTTAGGCATTCACCATACGTGGTTCTGTCAGTTCAGCTTCTGTAAGAAATGCAAAATTTTTCTGATGAAAGATTGGTTTTCTCATGAATTCTTACTGATTGACTAGATCATTCTGATATCGTTAGTATTCTCTACACTCTTCTGGCTGCTCTGGCTTTTCTATTTTCTCTTGCATTCAGTAGAAAAAGACCCCAATCTTTCCTTTCAGATGCTGTTATGATCCCACTTTTGCATGCCGCAGGTTCTTTAAATGACGATTCTGGCCTGGATTTTAAGTTCTAGGCTTATCTTTCTTAAATTTTGGTTTTCTGAACATGCGCACACAAAAACCTCTTAGTTTACATTTATTACACGTGTATAACAGAGCATGTTAAGGGTTTAACAGTTTTCTAAAGAGTTGCTAGCAGCCTTATTAGCTGGTAGCTCAAGCACCCAGCTTTGAGCTTGTCTCTCACTTACCCTAAACTTACTGGGAATCTGTTTCAGGGCACTCTGGGACCAGCAACTTTTCCATGTCTTCAGCTCACTCACGTTACTTGGTTTTGTTTCTTGCTGTGTTGGAGGCACCCTTATAACACACAGCAGTAGCTACTCAAAATGCAGATTACTGCAACCAGAAGTTACTCAGCACTGTTGAGAGACAAGTTTGTGTGTTAGGTGGAATGTGCAACCACACAACTAATTTCCAATTTTGCAAATACTCTTTTTTAGAAAGATGAGCCAGAATGCACTCGTACTCACTCAAAAACAAGGTTACATAGAAAGGGGTTTGCTCACTCAAGGATATACTTCTGGAAGATGTATTAATTCACCAAAAGCATGAGTGAAGACTCACACAGTATCACAGTGTCACAGTAATGATAAGGTTGGAAAAGACCTTAAAGATCATCCAGTTCAACCTAAATCCAAATAAACCAAGTAAACCTAACATCTGACATCTAGCCCATGCCACTCAGTACTTCATCTAAACTAACCTTGAACACTGCCAGAGACGGTGAATTGACCACCTCCGTGGGCAGCCCGTTCCAAAACTGGATCACTCTTTTAGAGAAAAACCTTTTCCTAATGTCAAGTCTAAACCTCCCCTGATGGAGCTTAAGACTGTGACCCCTTGTCCTGTCTCCAGTGTCCAGGGAGAAAAGACCGACCCCTGCCTGACTACAACCACCTTTTAGATAGTTATAGACAGTGATAAGGTCACCCCTGAGCCTCCTCTTCCAGGCTAAACAGACCCAGCTCCATCAGCCTCTCCTCATGGGGCTTATCTTCCAGCCTCTTTACCATTCTAGTTGCCCTTCTCTGGACTTGTTCTAGCACCTCGACATCTTTCTTAAACTGAGGGGCCTAGAACTGAATACGGTACTCCAGGTGTGGTCTAACCAGTGCTGAATACAGATGGAGGATAAACTCCCTTGCCCTGCTGGCCACACCATTCTTGATGCAGGCCAGGATGCCATTAGCCCTCTTGGTGGACTGGGCACACTGCTGACTCATGCTCAATCCCAGGAAATTTACCTGATGGTGTCCTGATTCAAGGGGACAGGACTTTCCCCTGACTGCGATCTGTTCCTCTAAGAACAGACTCAAAAGTTTGGTTCTCTGTCAGGGCTCTGTTTGTACCTTTATTCTCTGAAGTATGGCAGTTTTGGTGAGCTGTGCGCAAGCACAGGACAAAGGTGGCCAGGGGCCCGAAACAGAGTAATCAAGTTCTAATTGCCACAGAGCCATGGCTGCTGTCACGTCTTGTCAGGATGGGTGCATCTCCAGCGCTTGCATAGCTTAAATACATAATTTTCTGTTCAGTCCTTCCCCCAACCCAGTACTGTCGCAGAGTAGTTGAAGTGCTGAGAAAGCAATCTGAAAGATAATACTGCTTTCTAATTAATAACAAAATTTAAAAAACTGGATAAACTGTTCCTTGCTTAAAATTAAAAGCTTTGTTGCTAAAACTAAAAAATCTTTTGGGTCATTTATTTGGGGGACTGGTGTATGTAACATTCAAAAGGTGACTGTACTCAGTGTTAGCCATTACAGTTTTGTCATACCCTTTAAAACAGATTTGGACAATAAATCTCTATCCAGTTGCTCATGAGTGCTTCAAGCTTCACTGCAATAGATGTTCAGAATCATGATTCCATTCCTGACTGCACACACTAAGGAGTGCCGTGATTTTTTTCAAATCACCCACAAAGGAGCATAGCCAAAGGCTACGCTTTATAGTGTGTTGTTATTCCAAAGCCTTGGTAACATAGGCAGCAGTACTGCAGCGGTAAAGGGGACCTTTTTTATCCCATTACAAATTTAATGGAATTGATTTTAATTCTCATAAAAGCTAGTTATTGTTTTCACTCCTGTATCAGTTCATTATTTTAAGACAGTGAGGAAAGGAGATCCTGGCTATTTTCTCTAAATGTCATGAAACTGTCATGAAAAACATGTCTGGAATAACTTTGTTTATTTAAATGCTAAAAAATTGACTTTTTGGTGCTACCAGTCATCTCCAAATTATCCCTCATCCCTTACCATTTGTGTTAATTCCTTCATTGTTTTTTCTTACTGTTCTAAAAGTTGGAGGCCAAAAGCTCTGCTGATACATGGAGATAAATCAACAAGCAGACTTACAGAATTGTGTGTGTAGCTCTTCTGTAACCAAGTGTCTTTAGCACTTCTAAGAACCAAAACACATTCAAACATGTACTCCTTACCTGGGGCTCCTGCAGCCTGTGCCATTGCCCTTTAAGAGGAGCAAACTGTTGTCCATCTTGGCCATCTAGCATGACCTGGACAGGCTGGAGAGCTGGTCCGAGAGGAAGCAAATGAGGTTCATCAAGAGCAAATGCAGGGTCCACTTCCTGGGTGGGAACAACCCCATGCATTAGTAGAGGAGAGGGTAGACGTTTTGGAGAGTAGCCTTGAGGAGAAATATCTTGGGACTCCTGATGGACAGTAAGTTGCCCATGAGCCAGCAATGAGCTTTTGTTACCAAGAAGGCCAATGCTCTCCTAGAGTGCATTAAAAAGGTTGGCCTCCTCTTTTACTTTGCCCTGGTGAGGCCACATCTGACTCCAGTTCTGGGCTGCTCAGTTCAAGAGGAACACTTGGAGAGAACTACTGGAGTGAGTCCAGAGGAGGGAAATAAAGATGATTTGGGGCCTGGAGTTTCTCTCGTACAAGGAAGAGCTAAGAGAGCTCTGTCTGTTTAGCCTTGAGAAGACTGAGAGGAGACTTTATCCACACCTATAAATACCTGAAGGGATGGGCGTAGGAACAGTGGTGCCAGACTGTTTTTGGTTGTGCCCAGTGACAGGACAGGGGACAATGGACACAAGCTGGAAAGCAGGAAGTTATATTTAGATATGAGGAAAACTACTGTGTAGGTGACAAAGCACTGCAGCAGGCTGCCCAGAGAGGTTGTGGAGTCTCCTTCTCTGGAGATACTCAGATCCCCCTGGATGCAGCCCTGTGAAATGTGCTCTGGACAGTCATGCTCTTTGGGGAAGGTTGGACGAGATGATCTCTTGGGGTCCCTTACAACTCTTGACAATTCTGTGATCTGGAGGCTTTAAATCCAGGTCATGGCTCGGCTTCAGGCTGCAGAGTGCTCTGTGTGGGGATACACTTTGTTCCCCTAAAAAGGAAGAGAAACTCTTGTGCAGGGAATGCTGTCTCAGATAGATCCTCCTTTAGATTTTGTTCCCAAATGTTACTACTTAAAATGTGAGGCATATCTGATAGTTCATACTCCGGAACTTAACTAGCGTTTGGTGTACGTTGAATAAATTTATCCTAATGCTGCTTTAGTCCATTTTCTCCAGAACTTCATCCCCCACACAGCTTTGTGCTGATGAGTAGATGCCTTGTCTCCCAGCGTTCAGTGGTGAATCCCAGTATAGGTTGCAGATCAAAATGGAAAGAGCAGTGTTAACTTTTGTTTTGGTGTACTGCCAGGAAGGGCTCTGCATCAGCATTTCACGGTCCAACATTTTTTCCCCCCCCACTTTCCCCTATGTGTGAAATTTCAGCAGATTGTTATGCAAAACAGTTTTGTGTCTCGGTGTGACTGGGGAGACAGCTGTTGGGCCTAATGAGGAGTGCTAGCACTACAGGATTTCTGTTGATTGAGACCCACGGAGGGAGCAGGATGTTCGGGGCCAGGCAGTGGTGTGTGGTGAGGAAGTGCCGTGCTGTCAGCTGGAGGTACACGCTCGGCTGCTCCCTATGACAAGATAAATGAGTTTTGCTGGGGTTTGGCGAGGCTGAAGCTTTTCTGGAGAATAGTTTGTAGTGCACCAAACTCCCAGTGGGACCCACTGTTTGAAGTGTCATAAGACTGCTTCCTCTTAGCCAGTTTTTTTTTTAATGTCCTACAATACCTGTCATCTTTTTGAGTTATTAAAAACCTAATGTCTTCTAGCATTCCATTAGCGTGGGGCTGATGATCTTTTGTTGACACTTTTTATCAATTTAGCCGAGGGGATGTTAACCACAATTTTTGCTGGCTTACAACAAACTGAAAACAGGGTAAACAGAAAGTAAATTTAGTCACTTGAAAGCATAGGAAAAAGTATTTTAATTTTTGTTTCTATGCGCAGGGTTCAGGAGGTAATAATTTTCAAAGGTTGTTAATATATAGGCTGTGTTGCTGACTTATTTCTCTCCACACAGACATTTCTTACCTTTCTTTTCACCTTCTCCTTTCAGTTGGGCTGAAATGCTGTTTTAGTTCAGAAGTAGGAAGTGGCCTTTCTTCTTGCTGCGATTTTGTCTTAAAAAATTAAAAATGCAAAAGAGATGAATCTGTCTCACCGTAAGAGATGTCCCAGTTTGGAACAGCAGAGGAGATAAAGCGTGATCTAAGAGCTATGAGCAGAGCAATTGCTCATGTTTTCTGAAGTCAGTAGTGTTACGGTTTTGAATTTACGTGTGTGTTTATTTGAAATATTAGTATTTCCACTTAAAAAAACAAAACCAGAAAAACCACTTGATCTTTACTTGGATGGCAGTCAAGTACTGATAACCCTCCCCAGAATTGTCTGGCTTGAGAATGCTGCTGCTTTTGGCCTTTCTAGACTTGATATTAAGTTACTTAAAACTTCTAGTCTTGCAATCTTATTTTGAAAGTAAGGTATCTTTGAAAATTGACTTGGCTGTACCTGTAGTTTCCCTAAAAGACTGCTGTTTATTTTTTTTAAAGTGTAACATCTAGTACTGTTAAGCAGCACATCCAGAGACTTTTTTGCTTTGTGACTGTCCCAAAATTCTTGATCGTAGGCAGTGGGTTCAGTTAAAAGTGTTTTTCTATCTGGCCTTTGAATTCAAAGCTCCTTATGGAAAAGGCTGTTCTTGTAGTCACTTGTGCTTGCAAATAGAACTGATCAGTGCCCACCATGCCATACGGGGGTGAACTGTTGGGAGGGTAGGCAGCAGGCTGAGATGCACTGCAGAGGGACCAGCTGCCTTCCCTTTGCCTTTCTGTCACTTTCCCAGACACAAGGGAGAGCTACAACAGAACTTTACTGCATTTTTATTGTCCCAGCATTTTCTTAAGTGTATCTGGTACCGTTGGAATGAACAGCTGAACAGAAGTCTTTTCTGTACTCTTACCTTTGGCGAGTCTTTTTGGTTTTGCAGGAGCTGCAGGAGTCAAGCTAACCTAGAGCTGACATTCTGTGTGGCAATAGTTTTGAATGTTATCATTTGAAAAGTGATCGATCTAAGAATGAGAGAACTTCATAGAGTCAGAGAAACTTAACCATGTTTGACAGTGATAAGTGAAAAAGAAGAACCAGTACAAGATCGAAGAAGCTGTAAAGGTGTTTAAAAGTTGTGACTAAAAATATCAAATATTGGAGGATTATTTTAAAAGAGTTTCACAACATTTTCTAGCTGTAATTGGAATAAAATGTATGATGAGAAAACAGATTAGATTTGTGTGGTGGCAGCAGAATACTAAACCGCTGTATATTTGCGCACTTGGAGTCTTTTTCTATTACTTGAATTCCTTGTACTGTTATGTACAAGGGGATCTCACAGTGTGTTCACAGAGTGTGGAGATTTAATAGTGAATTTCAGACTTCCATTGTTTCTAATCTGTTATGAGCTGTATAGAGCTCAGTGAAAGTCTGAAAGACTTTACTGGGATATTTTGCAGCTTGGGTAAAGAACTAGTGAGGAGACAAACGCAGATGCTGCTATGTTTAATGGAAGACAAGTTCACTGCTAATAATAAACCAACTGTGTTCTGCAGTAACTCAACTAAGTGAATGGATTTTCTTCCCAATGCAAGAATGCCTGGTGAATAAAACTGATGAGTTGTGACCTTCATGTATGCTTTAACTTCTTGACTTTTGGTTCTTGAAGTCTGTAAGATCAGCTGAAGACCTCTAGGTTCTTACTGTAATCATGTCCCAAGTAGCTTAGTTGCACTCTTAAAATGCGTTAGGAAACTTGGTATCATGAATAAAGCAGGTCTTCATGATAATTAAAACTTAATTTAGTGTCAATTTACATTAAAGAGCCTTGCATAAACTGGTCCATTGTGACCTGGCTAGTGCTAATCTCAATCAGCAACTTGGATAGGACATGAATCCAAATTTCTGCAAAACAACCAAAGTGACAGTAACAACTGACAATTTCAAATTACTAAACGCTAGGAAATTGATGTGCATGACCCAAACTACAAGAGAGGTCATTAAATCAAATCTGTAGAAACAGAATTGAAAAAACCTCCCCTAACGATTATAGGGAGAGCGAAAATGCTTTGTTAGTATGCTGTGTGGGCAGAAAACAGCCAGTTTTGAGCTGGGAATTAACATTATACAATGAAAATCGTAGTACAAAAGCTTTAATTGGTTAATATGAAATAATAGTTAAAAGATTAAAAACAAAGCTCATAATTGTAAGAACTGTCCATTCAAGAGCTCAGCAGTATTACTGGTCTCTGAAGGTAAAATACAAAGAGAATAAAATCCTTTATTTAATCTATTCTGGAAGTAATATGTTGCCTTTCCAGTTGCTAGAAATCTTCTTGGGAGTCTTCCTCTGGCTGCCTTTCATTTATAGACGTAGTGTGTAAAATTTGAAGAACTTTCTGGTAATGTTTCTTTCCACTCACTATTTTTTTCTCTGACTCTTGGACTATAGTTATTTGTAAAGTAGGAGTAGAAATCACAATTAGAAATCACTATCTTTCTGTACATGCCGCTAGTGGAGTTATACTGGAAGCTCTGTGTGTATTTACAGCATGTTGAAGCGTGTGTTCAAAATCGCTTTAGCTACATCTCAGGTATTTTGGATCTTGGAGCCTGTGCTATGAATAACAAATGCCTGAGATAGTTCTATAGCAGCCTTTGGATGGAAAGTAAATGAACTTGACAGCTAGTCTCAAAACACCGGAGAGGAAGAATTGTACTCTATGCCACTAATTCAGTTTTGATTGTCTGATAATCTACTGGACATTAACACAGAACTTCAAAGTGAATTAAGGTTTCAAGACTGAACATGGTTAGTTCATGTTAGGATCAGTGGAATATGAGAGATGCCTTCTGAGTGCCTCTCCACTGTTGGGTGTCTTAGCACTTGGACTAGGCAAGCCTTGTATACTTTGAGTAACACTGCTTTTTATAAGAATGTTTTTTACATCTAAATGTAAATGGAATTTTAATATTTCAGGTTACTTACCTGCACCACCACCACCCCAACCAAACCCAACCGCACAAGTTATGTATTTTAAAGGAAACAAGGGAACAGAAAATAGAAGTTTAAATTAGATGTTAGCGTAATAACTTCAGAGCTTGATGTCTTTCTTCTTATTCAGCTTGATGTTTTTCTTCTTATTCCTGATGGTTTAGCACTGTGACATCTGCAGTTTTCACTGTTGGAGACAATGTTGTTTCTGGTAGTGATGACCGTACTGTCAAAGTTTGGGATTTGAAAAACATGAGGTCTCCTATTGCAACAATTCGTACAGATTCAGCAGTCAACAGGTAAGCAGACCTCTGAGTTACTATTTTTGTTACTTCACATTTTCTTAATTCTTAATTTCATTCATGCATGATTGTGATTCAGAGTAGTGCTGGGGAGATTGCTTTACTGAGAGGCTGGTGTAACACTGCAAGAAGCTTCTTAGAGAGATGGTTGATGCCCCACACCTGTCAGTGTTTGAGGCACGTGGGCAATGCCCTTAAAGGCATGCTTGAACCATGGTCAGGCAGTTAGACTAGATGATCATCAGAGGTCCTTAACAACTAAAATAGTCACCAAAATTAAAAGTTGAGACCTATGACATTTTGGAAAAGATCCGAGGGGAGCTTACGAAGCACAAGTGTAGTTAACACTCTAGTTGTCAATAAATACATAGCATTGCTCTTCTTAGAATTTTGTTTTTTATGATGTACAAATGTTAAGAGTGTTTGAGCATGTAGTACGATAGAAAGCACCATAATGGTTTAAGACTTTTTTCTTCTTTTCACTTTCTGATCAAGAAAAATTCAACTGTATCACTTCTTGTGAGCTTAAACTTGTACTGTCAGGCTCTGTTTGCCTGGCTCACTGTTCTGTACATAACCTACTTTTGTCTCTCCTTTGCAGGATTAATGTATGTGTTGGCCAAAGAATCATTGCCCTTCCACATGACAACCGACAGGTTAGATTATTTGACATGTCAGGAGTGCGATTAGCACGGCTCCCTCGCAGTAATAGACAGGTAAGTGAATATTTATAGCCTTAAAGTCTGTCTGTTTTTCTTCTGTAAAAGGTAAAAGTAGCTTTCAGTCTCTAGCTTAAAAGCTGAACAAATGGTAAAATACTCTTGTGTGTACAGATACGCTGCTGGCATTAACTAGCTAATGTTATTGGAAATTATTAATATGCAAATAAGTAACATTACATTTTTTTTATTGGAACTAGAAATTATGTTTAAGGTGGATTTGATAACAATTTTTCTCCTTACTGAAGTGAAACTTATTTCTCTATGAAATCAAAATATGAGTGAGATTTCAAATGTATTTTAATGTCTTGATGTGAATCATGTCTGAAGAGTGATTTGTGAGCATTAATATTTTGGGTTGGTTAGGTTTTTTCCAAATTATACAGTCTTTATTATATAACAAAACATAAAAGAAGAAAAGTGGGGGTCAGTTCTGTGAGCTCACCTCACCAGGTAACAGGTGATAGACTCCGTGTTTATGCACATACCCTCAGTGCTTGGTACCTTGCGGGGACGGGACCATCAAGTGGTGCCATTTGGCTTGGCAAGCATCAGTAATGCAGAAAATTAGGCTAAGCAACATTGATTGGATTATGCCACTTCAGTAGGCTTTTTCTGCTGGATTCAGCAGCTCTTGACAGAATTTAGGCTGGAGTTGTAGGACTTATTCTTTTGTACTCTTTTTCTAATTTAGGGTTTGTATTTTTTTGTGTCTGTTGTTCATAGTCTTGATATTTGTAATTTTTTGGATTATGTAGATTTTATTAAGTGACAGGCACTTAATCTTGCATGTGATAACAGTAATAATACAGGTTTTTAACAAAGTAGTTGCCAACAATTAATTGCATATTTTGAGATTGCTTTTATAAATAAAAAGGTTAAAAATTCAGTTTGCTTTTATAAATAAGATGTTAGTTAGATAGCAGAGTTACCTAGGAAAACTCAAAGGTTTTGTCAGACCTGTTCTGCTATTGTACATCTGGTGCTGGTATTAAGGAAACTCAGTCCCACAAGGGTTTTTATCTTGCAGATGAAAGTAACAATGACATTTTGGATTCTCCAGTATCATTTGTAAAAACTAGCATGAGCATCAGCAGCTTTGCATTTTGACTGCCCCGAGTTGTTGACACAGAAGCTTTCAGAATGTATGATAAGTAATACTGCTATTCCTCTCCCAAACTGTGGCAGGGTCACAGAAGAATGGTATGCTGTACAGCGTGGAGCGAGGACCATCCCATATGTAACCTCTTCACATGTGGATTTGATCGTCAGGCTATTGGGTGGAACATCAACATCCCTGCTTTGTTACAAGAAAAATGAAATGCTGGAGGTTTTGTTGCTTTTTATGTTGCCATGGACTTCTATACCGTTGCAGACTTTTCTGAGCACTGGTCTGCTGTTGCTGTAAAAGGTCTCCCATAAGTGGAGACTTTTGCAAGTGTTGTTACCACATTGTGCACAGTTTGCATGAATTGTACAGAAAATGTGTTGTTTCTTTTTTTTTAAATTGGTTTGTCTTGTGTATGAACGAGACATTTTGGCATCCACTGGTCAATATGTTCACTGTTGCATAGAGCACATAAATGTTCATAAGTTATTTAGCATTTGATAGATACACAGTAGGGCATTACATTTGTGACAGAGATGTGAACCGTATGTAATTAATGTAGAGAGCATATAGCAGTCTGTTACATTTTTCCATGAGTCTACATATCTGCCTTGTGTTAAAAAGAATCTGCAGGGCTAAAACTTTGAAATGAAGTGTGAATTTCTGTAGTTGTATGATTGTAAACATTTTCCTGTTTCCATCTGATTTGGAATACTTTTTATAGTGCTGCATTATAGTGCAACTTCTACTCCATTTTTATTCCAGTTACTGGAGAAATAGATTTGAGTAGGAAAATGTAAGCAACTGGTAGAGAGTATAGAGTGTAAGGTTTATTTGGAATGCTTTTTGTACTGCTTCTTTTGAAAAAGAAAAACACTCATCCTGCCCTTCTTGTATAAAGTACTTCTGAAATTTCACAGCGTTTCATACTAGCAGAAGTCCAGAATACTGCGATTCTAATCACTGAAATCTAGTCAAGCAAATTCTGAAGCACTTTAGTTTATAGCTATTGTTATAAACCATTTATGAAAGTTTGACTTTACCAGTGAATGTGAGCTGACCTTTGTAAGAAGGATTGCTTCTTTTTGGTGATCTGCCCAGAACGGAAATAGGTTTTGGTAGTTTGTTTTGGGTTTTTTTTTGTTGTTGTTCAAATAACTATAGTGAGCATACTTTTAATTGCATGCACTTCCCATAGTCTTATTTTGAGCCAGCAATACAAAGTAAATGAGTACTACCTCAAAAATGAATGTTGGTCAAGATGCATTGAATCTCTCTGTACCTAAAAAAAAAGCACTTTTGGTCTCTGGCTGAAGTACTATCTCTGATGTGAGAGGAAAGACAATCAAATGCGGTCCTTAAGATAGTTAACACTAAAGCTAATGGAGCAATATGATGCGTAAACATCATCTGTCACCTTTCTGTTCTCAGCTATGACAAAGTCTGCTGCAGTCCCTATTCTGCTCCGAAAGTGGGTAGTTATCACAGGTCTCCCTTCTTCCTCCTCAGGTTTTGCTTCTCACTGTGCTCGGCTTTTTTTTGCACTGGCAGCGGTGTGTTATACCAACAGTAAATGCAGGGGGCAGCTGACATCTTCAAAAGAACAAAAAGGCTGCTTCAGACAGACACTTCTTTTTAGTGACAGTTACTGCCCCTGTCTGACATATCAGTGTGAGATGAAGGATGAGGGTAAGCCAAGGGTGCACTATTACAATAGGAATCATGGAATCTGTGTTGGGTTGGCATAATATTAGGAACTACTTATCTCATTATTATGATTTCATGAAGCTATAGCTGTGCTTGTTTCCTCTACAGCACTGTTTATAGTGATCGTAAGATGTGTTAACTGGTTCTTGTGTTAACAAGATGCAGTTATGCATTGGAGTGCAGTGAGATGGAATGATGAATGCATGAGTGAATGATCATAGGGAAGCTGTTTTGGAGTGTAATATTAAGGAAGGTCAAGTTATTTAATGGATAGTATCTTTATAGTAAAGGTCATCACAGTAGTTTGATTCCTTGTTCTTTTCTATTTTGGGGTTTGTTTTTTTTGGGGGGCTGATTGTTTTTTTTTAAATATAAGATATTTACATAGAATCATTCACGTTTGAAAAGACCTTTTAAGATCAACCATTAACCTGACTGTTCCAAGCGTAGTGCTAAACCATGTCCTGAAACTCCACATCTACTTGACTTTTAAACACATCCAGGGATGACTAGTTAACCCCCTCCCTGGGCAGCCTGTTCTAATGCTTCATGATCCTTTCAGTAAAGAAGTTTTGTACTGAAGTATTTTAAAATACCAAAACTAGTGAGGATGGAGGAAGCAGCAGCAAAATTTTAAGTCTTCTGATAACAATGGGTAAAAGATGGTGTCAAAATTTATATTAACTTTATTTTTTTTCTCTATGGTAAAGCCATTTGATCTTGGGTTCCAGATTTTATTCCTTAAGAAGAGTTGCTTTTTCTTTTAGTTGGTAACAGAAAGAACTTTATGCAGGTTGATTCTGTTCAAATGAAAATAAAGTCTCTCCAGCCAGTAGAAGCAGTTTCTCCAACATTGCCTTCATGCAGTATCTTGAGCAATGACTATTATTTTATTGCCTGAGGTGGGAGAGAGAGAGGATCACTGGTTTCGGTCCTGCTAAAGTAAGTTGTCTCTTAACCTTCCAATACATATGTAATACAGGACCAGTACAGTCTATGCAGTTTAATCATCATTGCTGCGAACTTTCTATATCACCAGAGGGACCATCCTCTGGCACCAGGAATGGGATGGTTAGACACTTCTGCTTTGAAAAAAAACCAACCAAACAAGGTGCTAGAGCCATGTTCTTATGAGCAGGCTAATACTTAAATCAGCTAAACACTGAACTATCGCTTAGCTTAATTTTATATACTGTTCCGAAGTTGAGCTAAGGCTGCCATTCTCCTTGGAGGAAGCCGCATGTGAGCAGTGGTAGTGAATCATACTACATTGGCTAAATGTGGGGGAAACATTTCATGGCTTTGAGTGTTCTAAAGAATGTTTTACAGCACCGTGTGATGTCCAGCATTTCATAAAATGGAGGAGAGTTGCAGTTACAGTTTCAGTATTGTGCAGAACTTCACAGAAAACTCATCACTGGGCAAAATCAAGCTTTTGCTTCTTTTCTCTCAAGCAGTGCACATCATTTTTCACAAAATTGCTGTGTACTTTATGGTCAGAAAGTCTGGAATGAAACATCTTATTTGTTGCCTAAATCTGTGAAAGCTTCCTTTTTGGGAAAAAAGACTTTATAAGTTAATGTGGAACCACTTTTTATTATTCTGCTAATTTGTTTTTAGTTGTGAAATGTTTTTCTTCATTGTAATTCAAAACACATTAAAACATTCAACCATTTTATTTCCTTTCACAAGTTGCTGTTCTTCTGTGTTGCGTTAAGGTTGCTGTTGAACTTAGAATTTCACTTTGTTAGTAGTCAGAGGATCATCCTAGCTGCTTTTCACTCTTTTCTACTCAAAAGGTTTGCCTCCAAGGCAGGGATGGGCAGAGTTCTCCTGGCAGGGTGTGCAGACCTGCATTTCACAGAATTACAGAATTTCCTTACCTCTTCTAATGACCTCAGTTACAAAGGCCATTTTGGAGTGACTGTGAGAGGAGGGTTTTTGAAGATGAGTATGTGTTAAGCCTAGATTATTGTTATTTTTCGAAAATCTGTGAGTAAATATAGCTCACAAGTAAGTGGTTTCAGTAGGCTATCTGTGTGCTAAGTTGAAGATGGGCTGCAGGAAAACCACTCAGTCGTGCGTCCTGGTTTGCTCTTTAGACTGGCACAGAAATTTTATTTAATGCTCCACTGAGACCAAATTATGTCACTGAAAAATTACTCAGCCCTATGATTCTTTATATTTAAGTAGTGCTGTTGCCTTTTCTAATTCCCAGAGGTCATCATTTTCAGAACATAAGTAATTTGCAGGAGTTTACAGAGGAAATCACATTTAATTCAGACTGTAAAACCTGGTCAAAATGTACCAGTGACAGGAGAGACATCATACTGGAGAAGTGTGCTTCCTGCATGCGTGCTGTCGATGCTGCTCATCAGTGTCCTCCAAGTGAGAATACCCAGTCACAGGGATGCCATTTCTTAGTAGTCTGTCATAGAATCATGGGATCATTTAGATTGGAAAAGACCCTTAAGATAGAGTCCAAGCATGAATTCTACAAAGCCCACAGCTGAAGCGTGTCCCTAAGCTCCATACTATGTGACTTTTACACATCCAGGGATGGCAATCAACCAGTTTTCCGGGAAGGCAAGGCTGGCAAGCACTTGTGGCAGCTAACCCAAGAGCCTGATGAAGCAGCTTAAGGATGTTACGTGATTTTGGGGAGTGTGAAGACTGGTTTGGTGTGCTTGGTAGTAGGTAGAATCTTAAGTTTTTTCAGCAGGGTATTGGTTCTGGGAATGATGAATCTGCCCTTTCCTTTAAATTTAAACTTCATTGTGGTGTCAGAATTTGATGTCGTGATTTGACATCAACATTTTGACACCTTGTCTCGCAAACTGAGTAAGTACCAAGATAGTTTTTGGCATCAGCTGATCCCAAGGACATTTGGTCAACGTACACACCTAGGGATACAGACACAGTCAGTCCTACACAGAAGTGGCATTTACCCAAACTAGAGAACGGAGAACTGGCTACCTGCATCAACCCAATCTTCTAAATATATGTGGCTTGAGCATTTAATACCAGTAATGAATATTTTTCCATGAAGTGCTTAATTTGGATGAAGGCAGGAATCCGATTGTTATGTTCTCCCTTGTTTTTTTAAGCCTTCGTTAAATACTTCCTGTTACCAAGATCAGCCCTGTACAGATGCAAAACAGAACTGGAGTATTGCGGTGGAGCAGGGTTTGTGTCCTCTGAGGCTGTAACTGCTGAACACAGAAGAGTAAGGTAAGGATTAACCCTAACAATAAGGAAGAGTAAAGTCTGACGCAGTACACAAGAAACACCACTGGAACCAGGTCGATGGTATGATAAAAACTTGAAGAACAGGTTTAAAGTATTAGAGAAAAGAGAGAGAAGGAAAAGCAGAACTTTTCAGCGTCAGTTTAAGGGCAGAGGCAGTAGCGATGATAGTGTTACTAATTAAGGTTGTTTTTCAGTGTGGATAATTGCAGGACGTGTGGTTTTGGCCTTTTGTGTTTTATGAAGCTTGTGAAAAACATCTCTGCCAGAAGGCTGTCAGAAAGTTGGATGCTGTCATTGAGTGGTGCAACCTCCAGAAGCGCTGAGCTCCCTGCAGGTGGTTAGTAGTTTGGAAAATCAGATTCATGGGTCTAAATATGGATCCTGAAACTTCATTTTAGATGCTTGTTTTTGAAAACTATGTTCCAATTTTGTGTATATTTCATGTTGTGGCTGAATTAATGGACTGAAAAGCTGGATGCAGATGCCTGCTTTACTGAAATATAAGAAAAGCCTCCCAAATTATATTGGGGTACTTGGAGTTTAGTGTTGGGAAACCGAAGCCACATTGCATCAGATGCAGATTAACAATTTCCTTATCAGTGAATAACCACGTTCTTTCAGATGCTCATTGCTTCTCTTGCAAAAATCTGTTTAGCTGTGCAGAAGTGACAGCATAAGTTTTCTGTAGCAAAGAAAGTGGGAAGTTTAGCTGAAGACACGTGTTTATAAATGTACATGAAAAAAATAGTCTGTCATTATGGAAAAACTAGGGAAATCAAACCAGAACGTGTTTAGTACTTACATAGCTCTGACCGCTCAAACTGCCACCGCCCTTCCGTGAAACCACGGCGTTACGGTTAGAGCTCTGCTGTGGTTAACCTCGGGACACCACTGGATGCTCATCAGCAGATGAGCTATCGAGGATGGTCTTCTTGTTTGAAAACAGGTGTAAAATCAGGCAGTGATGGACGGGACGTACAGACTTCTGTCACTCGGGCCAAACAAGCCACATCAGGAGGAAGGCTCTTGCTTTTATACCAGGTTGCTGGAAGAAACGGGGCTGTTGGAAGCTGTCTGTGGAGCTGCTGTTGACAGAAAAGGAGTTTCTCTTTTCTGGGGAGAGGCATTTCTGAGAAAGTGTTCACGGACTTACAGTCTCCTTCCTATTCAGCTGTACAACCATAGAATATCTTGAGTTGGGAGGGTTCTCAGGCTTTTGTGGCAGCCTTTGTAACCAAGTCTGATTTTGTGGTTAGAGAATAACTAGGCTGGAAGGGGCTCCTGTGTCTGCCTTTTAAACCCTGATTTTTTGATTCCCCTAGCTCAGCTGCAGCATCTCCCTTGTGTCCATGCAGGTGTGTGTTTGTGAGTAGTGTTTGTAATGATTTGATGTTTTGTCAAATTAATATTTTCTTTTGAAAAATAGACTGGCAGTGTCTTAAAGGAAGCAGCTATAAACAGATCAACTATGGAGAGTCCAATAAAGTTTAAGATGAGTGTGTCAGAGCTGTATCCCTGCCAAGATTGACTGTGGTCCACACAAGTATCAGCAGGCAAGGCTGTCCAAACTCCTTCAGGATTGCTTTGCTGCAAATGAGACAAGTAGACAGAGGTACTTCTGGAGAATTATGTACAGAAAATTAGGGTTATTTAGCCCAATATCATGATTGTTTTCATGATACATAGAAACCTTTACCATGTATGACTCCAGTAAGGCAGTCCTGGGTGAAACATCCTGCAAGCATAGCAGACAAGGGTTGCTTCTGCTTCACAGCTGAAGGTATTCCACACTAAATGGGTGCTCACAGACACACAGATATCAGAGGCTTTGCCTTCACTTGTTGCAGGTTTTTCAGGTCTTAGCAAGTTCCAGCTGTCCCTTCCAAGTCTTCACATTGCCACTTTGCACTGTGTCAGGCTGTGTAGGAGCCATGGAGGACAGAAGATGGTGGAGGAGAATAATGAGGGATTGGCAAAGAGTCTTGGCAACATGAGATGCTGGACAGAGGGGCTTTGGAAAGGTAGTTAGTCTTAAAATTGCAAGTAACTGGTTAGGGTAGGCATACAAATGGCTGAGAGACAGGTGGGAGAGAGTAGAAGACCAAGAACCTTGTGAGGTTGTGCAGGTCTATAAACCCCCACTTTTTGAAGAGACATTTAACATGGTCCAAGAACAATGACATTTGCAGCTGTATCATGGGACACCAAAGGAATGAGTTTGCAATAAGTTGGGGTGTGACCAGAGCCATCATTTTATTTTGGCTGAACAGGGAAGGGTTCTTACACTGTTGGTATAAGAAAAATAAATAAAAGAGACCAGAACTGATCTCTGAACTAAAAGTAGCAACTAAGAACAAGGCAGAACTTGAAAGAAACAACTCTACTTAAGCATCAGATAAGCATTGGGAGAAACTGAGACTGCAAGAATTTGGGTGGAAGCACAGAGTTTGGAGAGATGGGTTTGTGAGCCATCAGTACACGAGTTTAGCTGGTATTCTGAAGGAGACTCATGAAAGGGCCTTGTGATGCTGCAGGAGGAGTGTGTCTGACATCCACAGGAGCTCTGCAAGAGCAGCAGAGCTGGGGCTTGTGGCAGTGGGTGGTTGTGCAGGGGACTGGGACAAAGACTCCAAGGGAGGGCATGTCAACTCCTATATGGAAAGCAGAGGATGTGAAAGTGATGAACTTGAGTCAGTAAGGTGAGCGAAGGTGTTAGAAGATGAAAAAATGGAATTAAGTCAGTGTCTGTGAAAGAGAGAGAGAAAGGAGGAACAGGTTGTGGGACAGGGGTGGTGACATGATGTTTTTACCAGTTTTCTTTCAGAGGAGGTGGTGTGATTCAGAGCAGGAGGGCAGGAGCACCTGAGCATTTGAGAAAGACTCAGCTGAGGTTGTGGACATGAGTTCAGGCAGATCCTGACTGGTGGTTTCACAAGTTGAGAAAACAGGTTGAGCCTTAAAAAGAAAGACCCACTTCTCCATGCTCCTAGAAGGTTTGTCTTATAGCAGAATTTTAAGGAAGATTGGAATGATACTTTCCTCACCAAGGAGAACATGATTTCTGTCATCGATTACGAGAAACTTTGCCAGAAGTGTGAGCATAGTAGTAATCTAGTAACCACTTTGCTTATAAGAGCTCCCTGAGAAGATAATGTTTGCAGCACTGCTGCACATTGCCCTGAATGCTCTAGGAGGGCTGTTTAGTGTTATATTAGGTATCTTATTTTTTAGGCTTACAGAATCATAGAATGGCCAGGGTTGGAAGGGACCTTAAAGATGATCTTGTTCCAACCCCCCTGCACAGGCAGGGACACCTTCACTAGATCAGGGTACTCAGAGCCCCATCCAACCTGGCCTTGAACACTTCCAGGGGTGGGGCAGCCACAACTTCCTTGGACAACCTATTCCAGCATCTCAGCACCCTCACAGGCAAGAAACTCTTCAAGTTTGTAACCCTTTCCCCTGTTCTCTCATTTTGCACCCATGTAAAAATCCCTACCCCAGCTTTCTTGTAGCCCCCTCAGAGTTTGGAAAGCTGCTAAAAGGTCACCTTGGAGNAGAGGGGGAGAATCACCTCCCTCAACTGACTGTCACTGCTTCTTTTGCTGCAGCCCAGGACATTGTTGGCTTTCTGAGCTGCAAGCACATCACGGACAGCTCCTGTTAAACTTCTGGTTCACCACTGGCCCCAAGTCCTTCTTCTCAGAACTTTCCTCAATCCTTTCTCCTTCCAATCTATATTTGTGTATAGAATTGCCCTGACCCAGGTGCAGAACCTTGCCCTTGTTGAACTTCATGCAGTTTGTGCAAGCCCTCTTCTGGAATCTGTCAAGGTCCCTTGGGAAGGCATCCCTTCCCTCCAATGTGTTGACTACCCCACACCGTTTGGTGTTGTCAGCAAACTGACTGAGGGTGCACTCAATTACATTCTCCATGTTGCTGACAAAGGTGTTAAACAGCACTGGTCTGAGTACCAACCCCTGAGGAACACCCCTCATCACACATCTCCATTTGGACACTGAGCCATTGATCACAACTCTTTGGGTGTGACCATCCAGCCAGCTCCTTATCCCCTGAGCGGTCCATCCATCAAATCCATATCATTGCAGTTTAGAAATCAGAATGTAGTGCAGGACAGTGTTGAATGCTTTGCACAGGTCCAGATACATGAGGGCTGTTGCTCTGCCTTTGTCCATCAAGGCTGTGGCCCCATCATAAAAGGTCACTGAATTGTTGAAGCAGGACTTGCCCTTGGTGAAGCCATGTTGACTGCCACCATTCACCCCTTTGTTATCTTCTTGCCTTAGCAGAGCCTTCAAGAGGATCTGCTCTGTGATCTTGCCAGGCACAGAGGTGAGACTGACTGGCCTGTAGTCCCCTGGGTCTTCTTATCTTCCATTTTTGAAAATGGGGTGATGTTTTTTCCCTTTTCTGCTCAGCAGGAAATCCATCAGAATGTGCTCCAGTTTTTCCAAACCCCATCCCTCCATGGGAATTCACCAGAATGTGCTCCAGTTTTTCCAAACCCCATCCCTCCACGTGACACTCCTCAACAAGCTTTCAGCAATCTAGTGTTTGCAACTGTCTCATGTGTTTGTGTTTACCTCAAATGCCCTACAATGGTCTGTGAAGCAGAACTTCTCCCTGCTCTCCCATTAGGAAGGCACCACTCCTGAGATGTCCCCTTCCTCTGTGCTTTCCACTGAAAAAGTGTGTTTTTCTTCCTTCAGTGTCTTTCCATCTCAAAGTCACTCTCGGGGACAGAGAGAGGTAAAGCCAAACACATGAACAAACCCATGTCAGGCTTTTTCCTAAGCAGCTTCTGGGATGCTGCAACCAAGCTGCTCTGTCAATAGCCTTTGTATTTATTTTCCCATACTGAAGGCCAAAGATTAATTTATCTGGACTTCCACTCCACCTTGCAACACAGCCTTGTGTTATGCTCGATAACATGTAGAGCTATTTTAATCCAGCTTAATTTGATCTTGATCTTTAGTTAATATCCTTTTGATTTTCCATCTAGCCTGTTTTCCCAAAGTTTACAAGTATAAAGTCATAGGAGAAATGGTATCTAACTTCTGATCCACTTTGTTAATAAGCTGATTACAAGCATTTAAGGTTATCTCCTCTTCTCCAGATGCAACAGAACAAATGACTTCTAAACACCATCATTCTTGCCAATGAGTTGCGGAGCTCTTGCTGCAAAAAAAACAATGTCGAAATGCAGAGGCTTTGATCTTGCAGGCTGAACCATCAAGGAAGTCCAGCTGAGCTTGGTGGAGCACTATGAAGGCACAGATTTTCAGTCCTGTAGTTCCATCAGATGTGTAATTTATAACTGAAGAAACTGCCAATAAGCTGCATAATTTACAGAAAATACTTGGTGAGTATCACAGAGTCATTTCTCTTCAGGTACAGTGGGTAGGCTCCCTCAGTTGGGTTAGAGGCAGCATAGCCAGGCGCTCAGCCCCAGGACAGCAGTGCTGCTGCTGACCACACTTGCCTCCTGGCTCTGGTCCCTTATGCTTTTAGTCTCTTTTTCACATTGTGGGTTCTTGGATGGGATCTACCCCTTTCATGATGTGTTTGGATAGTGGCTCCAGTGCAAGCAGCTTTTCTCTGGGGGAACATGGCTGTGCATGGTGTGGTGAAGACAGGGATCATTTTTGTGACTGACATCCAGCAGCTGGTATAAATGTGGGTCAGCTGTGATTTGGAGATATGGGATTGGTGGCAATGGGATGTGAAGATCTCATTGAGATCCATCTCTGGGGACCTGGGGGTAGTTAGAAGGTTAAGGAAAGCATGGTTTTATTTAGCACCCAAGAGCTGTGAAAGAAGCTCTTTGCCAGAAGGGGATTTGACTACCTGGTCCAGCAGGATTTGAAGTGATGGGGCTTGTCATTTTTTTCTTTGGGTCCATGAGAGACCAGTGAATTTTCAGGCTTGCAGGTGAGATCTGACCATCAGGATGCTGAAGGCGCAGGGACAATGTTTTGTGCTTGTGGAGTGATCGGCCCTTTGCAGATGCATTGAGAACAACTCTTGTCCAAGGGCTTCATACAGACAAAGTGCTGCATGCCAAGAATGCTGCTGTAGGGCCACACCACTTTGCCCCATGAGAGAGCCCATCTCTTCTCTGTGACATTGGTTTTATACTGATGTAGCTCCATGAGCAGCATCAAGTTTACATGGGGTATCTGAGAGCAGAGACAGATCTTTTTCCTTACTTGGGAAGAACAAAAGCCTTTTCTTCTGCATTAGGAATGGCTCTGCAGGGAAACGATGGCAGCGTTCTGCCCTGGTCCTTTCAACAGAAAGATCTAATTGTTTTAAAAATAAGCAATTCTTTGGGAATCTACAACACTTCAAAGAGGTGAAATGAGGGACTCCCTGATGATGCCCCCAGAGTTGCATAATTTACAAAATCACATGCAAGGGTGAATTCTTAACTGATGGTATTTAACTCTCAAGTTTTCAATTTAACTAGTTTTCAAAAGCTAAACCAGCACCAAGCTATGTATAAACTTCCAGCAGCGATTAGTTCTGGCTGTGCAGCGACAACAGCTACGTGATTGATTTCATAGAATCATAAAATCATCCGGGATCAGAAGGGACCTTGAAAGATCATCCAGTCCAATCCCCCTGCCACGGCAGGATCTCCCAGACCAAGCTGAACAGAGACAGGTCCAGCTGGGTCTGGATCGTCTCCAGAGAAGGAGACTCCACAACCCCCCTGGGCAGCCTGTTCCAGTGCTCTGTTACCCTCCCTGGAAAGAAGTTCCTTCTGATATTGATAGGTAACCTCCTCTGTTCCAGTTTGCACCCATTGCCCCTTGTCCTATCACCAGATGACCTTGAGAAGAGCCTGGCTCCATCCTCCTGGCTCCACCCCTCACATATTTACATACATGAATGAGATCACTCCTCAGCCTCCTCTTCTCCAAGCTAAAGACCCAGCTCCCTCAGCCTTTCCTCATCAGGGAGCTGTTCTACTTCCTTCATCGTCTTTGTTGCTCTATGCTGGGTACCCTCCAGCAGCTCTGTGTCCTTCTGGAACTGAGGGGCCCAGAACTGGACACAGACTCCAGATGCCATCTCACTAATGCAGAGTAGAGGGGGAGATGAAGCTCTCTCGATGTGCTAACCACCCCCTTCTGATCCCCCTCGGGATGCTGTTGGCCCTCTTGGCCACGAGAGCACACTGCAGGCTCAGAGTCACCCTGCTGGCCACTAGGACCCCCAGAAGATCATGTTTCGGTGCCTGGTGGCCACACACCCATCTCTCCTACTTGCATCAAAGACTTGTTGATGAGCTATTGCTTGGGACCCCCCACTTCCAGCCTCCACTGTCAAACCTTCCTGGAGCCTCAGACCTTTGGGCTGGGGAGAGCTCTTTCCACCTGGACACGTGCTGAGCTCTCCTCTCACAGCTCTCCCGATCTTCTGCTCTTTGTAGAACGCACCTGCCCTATTTGTCTCCTTTATCCCGCTGTTGTGCATCCCCTGCACGGACCAAAACGGCTCCTGGGTGCGCAGAGCTGGTGGCCGCACGGGTTTCCCCGCGGCCGGTGGGAGCAGACGGCGCTGCGTCCGCAGGCAGCGCAGCCAGCAGAGGGCACGCGGGGATGCGCGGACGGGAAAGGTACCACTCGCGATGCTCGCTCTGAGGAGTTAGGCAAAACCTCTGCTGGTTCATAATTCATGTGCCTGCAGGACATTGTAAGGGAATATAATTGGCCTGTCAGAGCCGCGGTGGTATTTTGCTTTGAAAAATGCTATCAACAAAATGTCTTGAAACGAACCTCACACGATTGTAGATGTGCTGGCGGAAACAAAAGGACCTCCCCTCCCCTGGCTTACCCGGTCCTCTTCCATTAACCTTCCCTCCACAACAATGAGAAAAAGGGAACAGTATAATCAGAGTTTTGCTGTTTTAAAAACAGAGGGGTTTTTTTATACTGAGTGTATCTGGTATTTCTTTATATCATATTAATTAAACATAAACCGTTGCTCTTCAGGGCTAAATTCAAGTAGGTGTGTGTTGTAAGATGTTTTCCATCTAAGTGTGCTAGTCTGGGTGGGATTGTGCACACTGAACACCCAAATGTGAACCTTCCTACAGAACAAAACATCAGCACTGTGTCTGTCTGCCTTTTAAATACCTCACCACTGCCCTGGGCAGCCTATGCCAGTGTTTGATAACCCTCTTGATATAGAAATTCTTCCTAACACACGGCCTAAACCTCCCCTGGTGCAGCTTGGTCCTCTTGCTTGCCACCATCTGTTTCCTCAGCTGCTTCTCACAGCAGTTGTGTTCCAGACCATTCACAAACCGTTTTGCCAGTCTCTGCACACACTCGAGCACCTCAGTGTCCTTCTCGCTGTCGGAGGCTCAGAACTGAATACAATACTTGGGTTGTGGCTTCACTACAGCAGAACAATCACATCCTTACTCCTCTTGGCTACAATAGTTCTGATACAAGCCAGGATGCTGTTGGCCTTCTTAGCCATCTGGGCACACTGCTGGCCCATATTTAGTTGATTACCACTTAATACCCCCAGGTCCTTCCTTCTGAGTTGCTCTCCAGTCACTCTCCTACAAGCCTGTGACATTGCACTGGGTTGTTGTGGCTCAAGTGTAGGACCTGGCACCTGACCTTGTTGAAGCTCATACAACTGGTCTTGATCCAGCCTGTCTAGATCTCTCTGTAAATCCTCTCTGCTCTCAAGCAGATCAACACACTTGACCAGCTTGGTGCCACCTGCAAACTTGTGGTTGTGGTTGATTAACAAAACCATAGAGTATTTGTACTGCTGAGGGGTGGCTCTGCTTTGGAGCAACATACTGTTTCTCAGAGTAACTAAACGGTCTTTGATCCTTCTTGCCAAGTAGCAAAGAGATTCCTAAATGAAATGAGGAGTTTGAAATGGACTGAAAGATCCTTTTCAATCCAGTGAAAAGCTTGTTATTTTTCTCTCGACCTGTAGATGTACCTGGGTAGTCCACACTGCTCTTGTAAAAGCCGTGTGTAGGTGGAAAGCATCATGCACTTTATGAGAAGATTTCTTTAATACAGATACAGTTGTATTTCAAAAACTGCCGTTGGTACTCAGTCAATCTCCCAATAAAAACCTTCCCCTGAATTACAACAGGAGCAAAACATGCTCAAAATCCCTTCTTTTGGTTGGCCAAAACATGTATAAACTCTAACTAACAGAGAGCTGCTGGAGCAATAAACAAACATGTTCAGCACCTAAGGCACTGGTACCCTCCGCAGACTCTAAGAGTTCATTAAACCTTGCCCTGTAAACTTATGGACCAATTTTGTCTCATGCTGTCTGCTCTGCCAAGTTCTTGCTCTGTAATTCCCTAAACAGGATAAACTCCTAAACATTGAGCCAGCAGCAAGAGGAGCAGCAGCTGAGTGTAACCAGCAGTCCCACTGCCTTACTGACTGCCATGCCTGCAGCTCACTTCGATCCCTGCTTTAAAGGATGATTATAATCAATGAAGTAATCAGGGAAATAGCCTGCCTTGCTGCCTCTGCCTCTCTGTTGGGCATTTGCTGTGTGCCCCAGACCATCCACAGCATCAGGATATCTCTGATCCGGCACTGGGGACCTGTGACCCTGCCTGGGCTGACAGCATGTGCTGGTGAGGGGTTGTGTCTGCGCTGTGTTAACAGGCAGAGCTCATCTCNCATGTGCTGGTGAGGGGTTGTGTTAACAGGCAGAGCTCATCCCTGTAAATCCTCCCCAAAAAGGAGGTGTTGTGATGGCAGGCAGTACCTAAACAGAGCTCACACTGCACATGTGGCTCTGCCATAGGGGGTGAATTCTCACACGCACGCCAGAGCTGTTCACGCAGTTTGAGTGTGTGTGCTTTTCCCAGTGATTGAGGAGTAACTGTGAGGGGGTTATGAAACAGCTGAAAAATCACAGTTAAATCCCAAAGCCTCTTGTATTTTCACATCTCTTTCCGTTACAGCAAAATGTGTATATTCAGCAAAGGGCCGCTCTGAAGCGCAGGAAGCTATCGCAGTTTGCCTGGCATAAGGGGGTGGTTCAAAAAGCAAAATATCTACCTACAATGATTTCCTTTTTAACACACTTCAGATGTACTTTCTTCTCGGTGAGCTGGCTCTGTTCATCACAACTTAGTCCCGGCCTAAGTGGCAGCCACTCTATGCTATTAACCTAAACTATTGAATACTCTTCATAGATGAGAGACCTCAGAAACGTCTTAGAAAACTTGGAATACACTCATTAGGCCTGTTCTGTGCTCCTCTAGCTGCAAACCGCTCTGGGCTTCTAGGAAGAAAAACATAGAGTCATCAGGGATCGGAAGGGACCTTGAAAGATCATCTAGTCCAACCCCCCTGCCACAGCAGGGTCACCCAGACCAAGTCCAAGTGGGTTTCAAACGTCTCTAGAGAAGGAGACTCCAGCCGACACTCCTCCCCCCACCCCCGGCAGCCCTCTTCCATGCCCCATCACCCTCCCTGGGAAGGAGTTACAGAATCAGTCAGGGTTGGAAGGGACCACAGGATCATCCAGCTCCAACCCCCCTGCCATGGACAGGGGCACCCCACCCTAGAAAAAAGAGGGACCTGCTCAGCCACCACCCTGCCCTTGCAGCTTCCAGCGCTGCACTGCTGCATTATCTAACACAAAATTATCAGCTAGTAAATCATAAGCAGTCCCTTGTAAAGAGCTTTTCAGCCTCAGAAGGTCATGTCCAGTAGAGGAGACCATGGCTGGTTCCCAGAGGGTATTTGTGAAGCTCTGTTTCCTTCCAGGATGAAACCTCAGTTTCTGCCTGTCCTTGACACTGAGTGCGTAAGGTTTTTGNTGGACAGGGGCACCCCACCCTAGAAAAAAGAGGGACCTGCTCAGCCACCACCCTGCCCTTGCAGCTTCCAGCGCTGCACTGCTGCATTATCTAACACAAAATTATCAGCTAGTAAATCATAAGCAGTCCCTTGTAAAGAGCTTTTCAGCCTCAGAAGGTCATGTCCAGTAGAGGAGACCATGGCTGGTTCCCAGAGGGTATTTGTGAAGCTCTGTTTCCTTCCAGGATGAAACCTCAGTTTCTGCCTGTCCTTGACACTGAGTGCGTAAGGTTTTTGATGGTGACACAGCTAGTGCCAGAAACGATTGTGCTGGGCTGGACCAAGAGTTCCCCCTGCCTGATACCGGGCAGGAGAGAGGGGGTGGGTAATACTTTGCACTGAAGGTGAGCAATATTTGTCCTTTTGATTTCTAAGTATGATGCTGTTCAAAACCATCTAACTGCGCAGCTCTGTGTAGGGACATGGGAATCAGAGTGCACTGCCAGGGTCTGGGGAGGATGGCCAGAGACACGTGGTGCAATTAGATACCAACTTTTACGTGCTCATTTCTGGACATAAATCTGTTATTTTCCAGTGGTCATGGCCGCTGGAATCCAGGCCGGTGGCTGTGGGCAGCCTCTTCCTGCAGCCCCACGGTCTGGCTGCTCAGGGATGGTTTGGGTGCTGAGGTAAATTTAGATGGAGTGTCTCTGAAAATGTCTAAGTTTTGAGAAAGGGCTGTGTGAGAAGGAGCTGTGAGAAGATAATGTGTAAGGGATGCACCCATTGCACCAGGAGCTGCACTAAACTCAGTCCCTTACCCTTGATCCTCACTTGGTCAGGAAGATGTGTCTTCCTGACCTGACCACAAACCTCTCCCGTCACCACAGGCTTGCCCAGCACTTGCTGTGCTATGGCTGTCACTTCTTTCCGTACACCACAGCTACCTGACTCCCCTTGTGCAGAGGTGGTGGCACTGGGATTGCTGCCTGCCAGCCTCACCTGCAGCTGTGCCTCAGTGCTCACCTGCAGACTCTGGAACAGACTGTCCAGGGCGGTGGTGAAGTCCCCATCCTTGGAGGTGTTTAAGAAAAGACTGGATGAGGCCCTTAGTGCCCTGGTCTAGCTGATGTGGTGATGTGAGGTCGCAGGCTGGGCTGGATGATCTCAGAGGGCTTTTCCAGCCTGTTATTCCATGGTTCTGTGATTTGCAGTGTAGCTGGCTCTTGTTGCTCTCTGAGAGTTTAACTTACTGATTTTATCTAAATCAACAGGATTCTATAAACGATTCATTTCCACTGACCAGCATTACAGCACTGATTTAGCAACTTTTTAAGCAGATTTGACTCTGAATTGGGGCCAAACCCACTGCTGTAGGAGCACAGTGCTGGATTCAGGTGATCTGGGGTTTGAATGTTTCCTATTGGAATCAGCAGCAGGCTCCAGCTGCTTTCAACAACCAAAGTTGTAACGGCATGCAGAAGAATGTGAATTTAAGTCACTAGATGGAAAGGAAACACCTGACAGTGCTCTGGGTATCCCGTGTTTTCAGAATTTTGCAGCAGTCACCTTAGTGCTGGCACGGGTTTCCAGTGTATTGCAAATAACGGAATAATCATATATACACTTCTGGTCAGAGGCTGCTGCAGGGGACATGTTCCTAGAGAAAAGACGACAGCAAGTTCAGTAATTATGGGGAAGGGGAATTAGACTTGACAAGCTGCATGTGCACAGTAAAACTGCAGTCGTTAACTGTGTGTTAATTGTGTTGATCTCCTGAACACATGGACACCAGAGATGAATAATAACCCTGAAGGATGCACCATCCCAAGCAGTGGTTTAGCTTCTTGTGTGCCAAACCCAAGTGAGGTGTTTGTCCTGGAGTATGTGGTTTCTAAAGAAGCATAAACCTTGCCCTGCAGAGGTCAAGTATGAAACTCCAGTTCATTTTGAGAAGTGTGCAGTGATCTTTGTCTTTCAGAATGGTCACCTGCTACAGCTAAATGAGGGGGCTTTTCCAAACATCTGTCTGAATCATTCTTCTTTTCCCAGTTGGTGGTTTTAGAACTTCTTGTGCAGCATATCGTACGGGAAGTAACTGCCATGTCCTAAGACGCTGCTAGAAATGGTGCAGGGCCACCAAAGCTCTGCTCAACCCGTGGCCCTCACCCCAAGGTGACAGGTTTTGCTTGAGCCACTCTGATGAGATCTCAGGAAAGTGGCTGCACAGGGAAAAGGTGCTCCTGAAAGCCATCTGTGGGCAGGCAGCTTCTTGTATCTTCTTAAGTATTTCATGTTTACTGTATGCTCTGCCCCTGCCTTGTACTAAACTGGGCCGTGTTCCTTTCTTTGTTCCTTAAAGCTCAACCCTCATTGCTGCATGTGGTCACAACATCATCAATGGGCAGGTGGTGTGACTTGCTGGGCCAGTGCATCGGTGCTGATTTCTTTCTGAGTCGCTCTTTGCAAGCTCTTTTTGAGATTGCTGCTGCTGCAAATCAATGTTGTAGCGGGCCAGGCTCACTCTTGGCCCTTAATGATCAATAGTGTTTGATCAAGTACGTACTGATCAGTGTTGGTCATTCCTGGCCACAAAAGGGTGACTTCCCCCTGGCTGGCTAAGGCTCTAGGGCTGTAAATCCCCTTTCGGCACTTTAGCACTCTTCTGCAGTGTGATATTTGATGGATGAACTTGTCTGTTATCTGTAACCTATTTTCTCAAGGCTCAGCCCAGAAAACAGCTACTCTGCTCTCACGGAGAATATTGCACAGTGCCTTCATAACCACATTTAGACATAGCGCCGCGGTTTTAAGTGGGGGTAATGAAATCTTGACAAGTGGTTTGGACAAGCACAACACAAACAGTAACAGCAGCTTTAATCAAATGAAAGGATTTCCAGGGAATACCTTAACTTCTTCTCTAATTTAATTCTTTCTGGGAATAACCACACATAACATAAGGCTAAATTTGAAAAATGAAGTTCAGCTCAAGAGGAAATAATGTCCACAGAGTGTTTTCAGGGGCTGTTCATCTGCTTGAAATGAGTTCTGTGAGCTGAACTGATGAGCCTTTATAAGCAAAAACCTTTACACTTGAAGTACCTTTTCATCTGGGAAGGGAAGCTCTTAGAGGAAGGGGGAAGGACAACAGTTGTTACTTCCTATTGCTCACTAATGGCCTCGTCTTCCGAGGCAGCTCCTCCAGACTCGATTCCAGTGCAGTATGGGGTGGGTTGATGGGTTTGGTATGGCTGTCCCGTAACGTGGTGTACGCACAGGATGGCCACATCTGCCTTCCATGTCATCGTCTCTGTTGCGATGTCGCACTGCAGCTTCAATTTGCAATGGCTCTGTGTGTTTTGACTCGAGAACCAGAGGTGTCCTGTCAAACAAACCATTGGTTTATCAAGGAAATCTCAGTCAGAGAGCTTCAGCTCACAGGACCAAATTAACCTTCACACAGGTCCAGAGAAACTCCAGATGCCCCCTCCCCTTCCCTGTGTAGTGAATAAATAACAAAAGCTTGACATTGCCAGAACGACTCTGTTGCCCAGCCTCTGCTCTGAAGGTATGGGCTCCTCACCTGCCTGGGTCTTTGGTGTGGCAGCCCTGGTGAACATGCGAGGGTGTGTGTCTGCACTACAGCTCGTTTACTCACTAGCACAGGTATCTCCTAAATTGTATAGTCTGACAGCCAGGCAAAGCTCTCCCAGCGCCGCTCGTTCTGCTGAAACAGAGACATTCCACCCTTTATCCCTTCTGCCACGGTGAAATCTTGAACATCAGTGGTGTTTAAGGTGTTAAGGGAGTGATGGCTGGGCAGGGCCTGGGGAAAGAGTTGTGGATTATTTCATATTTCAGGCAGTGTGCTCACGGTCCAGGTTGGCTGCAGTGGCCCCTTCTGAATCTAGGTGAGAAATAGGTCCTTTTACTGGAGTCCCCTGGATCCCACGGTTTCTCCTGATACCTAACTTTCAGACAGCCTTAACCAAAGTCAGCCTGGGGATGATGAGACTGTGTGCTTCATTAGTACCTTTTGTGTTTCACTGGACAGTGGAGCAATTAACACAGGGCTCATTACACAAGAATTTTGATCACTTGCTCTGCTTATTCATCACAGCAGTTCCTCCAGGAATACCAGAGACTGTGATTCAGCACAGGAATAATTAATGTAGTGTCCTCTTGGAGATTTCTATCACCTTTTTGGGTCTAATTGTTTTACAGCCTTCATTTCTGATGCATTTATGGTGGATGTGTGTAACACCTTTCACACAAACTCTGCCCTTCAGCTCCTGGTTGAGGTTATTTTCCACTTGCCCCACAGACCAGTAGCAGCTCTACCTGAAAAACAGAAGTCCCAAAACAACAGGCTCAAGGTTTAGCTAGGGAAATACGAGAAACACAAACCGGCCAGAATAAGCCCAAGGAGGTATCTGCTTTGGTACTGACCTGTGAGATTAATGTAAAACCATGGCAGGATGCTTTTATTGGGTCAACTCCAGTTACTCAACAGTTTGGTTTTGACAGCAGACAATGGGTGCCCTTAGAGAAGGGTGTAAGAGCAGAACAGTCAGGCAGTGATATTTCTTAAGAATGCCCTCCCAGCAGCAGGAACTTCCTGAGCCAGTTACGATATCTCCCTATTTCATAGCTTTAGATGGATTTTTATTATATTAATTTATTATATGGATAATGAGAGGAGTAATCCATCGTCCTTTGTCAGGGAAGGAGAGGGATCCACAGAGTTTGGTTCTCTGAACAGCAATATAGTCTTTTGTCTACAGTCTCAGCCTGCAGACGCAGAGATGTGGGGCCTATTCCCATCACTGTCCCTGGGTGGGAATGATGTGAATCACTGCCTCATCTGCCCTGGTGCTACTGTTTTCCACTAACTTGCCCTGAAACCTCTGCAGAAGCTAGACCTGCTCTGGAAATGTCAGACATGGAGAGATAGGTTGTATTTGTCCAAAACGTGACTGGGGAGGGATCACAAAAGGGAGCACACTTAGACAAACAGCGTCGCTGGGCCCCTCTTTCCTGCTTCTATAAATCCTTCTCACTACGATGTCACTGGGTGCTGCTGGAAAATCCGGTTCAGATGCCCTAGACCACACAGGACTACAACGTGGTAATGGTTCCTCTTGAAAATCTGAACAGAGAAATGGTGCAGAAGTGTTATGATGAATAATTTTGTATTGGGAAGCTGGCATTTAAGGTATGGGACCTGTAGGACTTGCTCCTCTGAACAAACACGAAGAGTTTTCAAGTGGCAGGGTAATGTTGGGGACAAAGTATTTTATCTGATTTTATTTTGACTGATGGGGAATGAAACTTTGAGAACAATTTTCATAAGCTCTAACTAAAAATCTGTCAGGGGCTCCTACGTCACTTAATCTTCCCCTCAAAGTGCCAGCAGCAGCTATTGTGTAACGGGAGGTCTGCACCAAAAAGATAGGGTTGGTTTCTGCCAGACCCCACGCCACCACTGAAGTTTGCAGGTGTGCTGAGTGAATGACACGAGGAGCAGATTCACGGACTTTGTGGTTTAGCAAAGTGGAAATGCAGTTCGACCCCTCGAGAACGAGGACGTTAACGAAACAGTCTTCCCATTACTTGATTAATGAGCACTAATATTTCCTTCCTGTGAAGCTGATGTCAAGAAGAACACTAAGCCAGTTCAGAGCTGGAAAGTGGGAGAAGCTAATATCTGGGGAGGATCCAGTTCCCCAGGCTCATCCCTGCAGCAAGAAGCCAACTTCCTGTCCCCAAACCTTGTAGAACTTTGCTCAGTATCATTCCACACCTGGGTCAGACACAGTGTCCCCACTCACTGCAATGACCTCACTCGCTGCAACAGCTCGGCATGGAGGGACCAGCAGTGTCCCTGGGATAGGTACCATCTCCCCAGCCCCACAGGAAGAGGAGGAGGTTCCTGAAGGAGATTCAGGACCCCACAGTGTGTGTTCAAAGACCAGACAAGGTCCTAAAACGAAAAGCTGTCCTCTACGAGAGACATCTGCTAGCACTCACCTGTGAGGTCTGCCCAAGACCTGTGTGTGTGGTACAGAGACTTCTTGGAGTACTCAGATTCGAGTGGAACAGCAGTTTCTAATTTAAACTGTAATAGCTGTTTCAGCAAGTTTCCTGGCTGCCACTGTTGTTTTGGTCTGTGCTGACAGCATCACTCTGCTAGCGGGGGAAGCTCATTGCACCTAATTGTACTAACCATGTGGTGATGGAGATGGGACCTAATTATCTTCATCAAATTGATTTCATTTTGGTTACCACATGGCTATTAGAGGAATGACAATAAATTTTTGTCTCTTTGATCAGGACTGGAGTTTAACGAACATTTCTAAAGTCATTAACGTGTTATGCCTCCCCCAGGCTAATGGTTTGATTAACGTGTAAGTGTACTGGAGCCAAACACTTCAGCTATACATTACGGGTGATGGATAGAAGGTTTGAAAAAACCCACACATTACACCTAAACACAGCAGCAGTGAAACGGGGAGGATGCTAGGTAACTGCTGGCAGGCAGGGAGAGATATACACCCGGGAGCTTCACTTTAGATCACTCCTGAACACAGAAACGTTAAGGGACACATGAGAGCCGAGTCTAGCTCCCCCCACCCTGCGTTCTTCCCCATGACTCAACTGTGTCAGGGAGACTGGAGTGCTCAAGTGCCACTGTGAGGAAACTGTGGTGTTTCTTACGTGCCTGTGACTATATAAATGTATATGTATGTACCACACAGTATCACAGGGTCTCAGTAATGATGAGGCTGGAAAAGACCTTAAAGATCATCCAGTCCAACCTAAAACCAATCAAGTAACCCTAACATCTAGCTCATGCCACCCAGCACTTNATCAGCCTCTCCTCGTAGGGCTGACCTTCCAGCCCCTTTCCCATTCTAGTTGCTCTTCTCTGGACTCGTTCCAGCACCTCGACACCCTTCCTGAACTGAGGGGCCCAGAACTGAACACAATACTCCAGGTGTGGTCTAACCAGTGCCGAACACAGGGGGAGGATAACCTCCCTCTCCCGGCTGTATGTATACATAGAGCTACGTAGTGCTAAGGAACTCTGTGGAATTCTATCTCTGTGTGGTTTTGGTTTTACTTTTTGGTGAGCCAGAGAGATGAGTTACACTAGGTGGTGCCTCCTAGAATCATAGAATCACTAGGGATTGGAAGGGACCTTGAAAGGTCATCTACGCCAATCCCCCACACACGGCATACTGTCACTTGTACCTGTGTGTGTGGACACGTGTAGACGCATGCTGGTAACATACGTGTTACTCATGTGTTACGGCAACCACAGATTCTACATCTCAATATTTCGCAATGGTTTGCAACCCTTGCTGTAAAGAAATTTGTACTTAAACCTCACCTGGCAAAACCTGAGACCATTCCCTCTTGTGCTGTCCTTTCTTACTTGGGAGAGCAGGCTGCCTTCTGCCTCACTGCAGAGCATAAGGTCTCCCCTGATCCATCTTTTCTCCAGGCTGAACACTAATTCCTTCTGCTGCTTCTCACAGGACTTGTGCTCTAGACCCTTCCTGAGCTTCATTCTCTGGACACACCCCAGCACCTCGATATCCCTGTGGTCAGGGGCCCAAAACTGAACAGTGGTGGAGTTGTGGCCTCACCAGTGCAAGTACAGGGCGACAAGCGCCTCCCTGCTCCTGTTGGCCACATTACTTCTGATACAAGCCAGGATGCCATTGGCCTTCTTGGCTACCTGAGCACACTGCTGGCCTGTATTCAGCCATGATCTGCAAACAGCTCCAGGTCCTTTTCCTTGAGGCTGCTTTCCAGCCACCCTTCCCCAAACCTGTAACAGTGCATGGGGTTGTTCTGATCCAAGTGAAGGATTTGGCACTTGTCCTTCTTGAACCTCATACAATTGGCCTCATCTCGTAGATACAGCCCAGCCTGGTTCTTCTGTAGAGCCTCCCTACCTTCAAGTAGATCAACACACCTGCCTAGCTTGGTGTCATCCGCAACCATACTGAGAGTGCGTCAGCAAAGACACGAAAGAGAACCTCACACGTGAACGTGTGTTTTCCCAGTGGTATTTGTAAGCAATTTTCAGCTATGTGTTGTTCACAGAGAGGTGAGAGCTGATGACCAGAGTGTAGATATAAGAGTTTAAGGGGACCTACTTTTGCAGCATCACTGTCTCTGTGCCTTCCTTTTTGCCTTCTTTTACCTGTGTGGTGCTGTGGTGAACCAGACTGAGCCCCTTGGACCTATTCTGAAATCGTATCTCTGGCTTCAAAGGAGAAATAAAAGGTGATGAGGTTTTTGGCAGGATCATCTTTCTTGCTCTGCATCACTGGGCATCTTCCTGGACTCCAGCACCAGGGACATAGCGGAGACTGACACAGAAGGAATTTTCAGAGACATTCCTGGTTTAAATGCAAGTGAAACGACTGCTTGAACAGCAGAACACATAGCCCTGTGCCCCATCTATTCTGGAGAGGGGGCAGTGACCAGCTCTCAGGCTGTTGAACACCAGTGTCCTGGTTCAGCAAATATACAAAAATACATATCTCCACACACGCGCGTGTGTGTGTGTGTGTGTGTGTGTGTGTGTGTGTACGTATCTGTCAAAGCTACCAGGGCTGGAAACACTGAAGGTTTTCTTCCTTTGAAATCAAACCAAAGGGCAGACCTGCCGAGCTGGAGGCATCTGGTTTGTTTGCTCACTTTTTCTGGGCAGCTCCTGCCATTTCCCCAGTGCAGGCTGCTGCTGCCAGTGCTCAGGGAGAAGGATGGGAAGGACTGAAGGGCTCTAGTCTGTTAATTTATTTTAATGAATATAAATTAGTGCAGTTTTCTTTTCTCTGGCTTGAAGATATTAAAGGGCAGTATGACTCATAAGCATGATCTGTCTTGTCATCTGTGGCAATAATACATTAATCACCTCTGATGGAGACTCCTGCAGCCCTGTTGCGGATGAGGGGAGCAGACAAACAGGGCTGGGTGAGCGCGAAGGACCAGGCACAGTACTTCAGCTGCTGCAGGCACAAGGCAACCTAAATACTCTGTAGACCTGGCATCTCTTCCGAGACTTGTCCCCAGGTGATTTAGGTGTCCTCCAGCACTGAAGGCATGCAAAGACTGTCATACTCCTCATCCCATCTTGGAGACAGCTGCTTCACTTCAGATGTATTTTTAATTTTGCTTACCATTGCTCCACGTGTTTTACGCTTGTCTACTCTAGCAGCAACTATTCAGCAGCGCTAGTAGGGAACCCCAAAGACCCCAACCTCGGTGGCACCATGACACTCAAGACATGGTTGTGTAGCTTTCTGTAGGGAGCACTGTAGTAAGAGATGGCAAGAAGGACGCAGCAGCAGAAACTGAGAGCTTATGGAAACTTAAAATACGTTAAGGACCTGGTCCAGGGACAGAGGTACTGAATTGCTGTGACATGAGGGGGACCACACCAAATTGTCCTTTCCATCTTCCTGTGAAGGCCTGTCAAATCTCAGCTGTAAAGGCTAAGTAGAGATTTCCTCCCCCATGAAAATTGAAGGAAGGATGACAAAAGAGGAGAGAAATTAGCAGCAAGAGTAAAGTATGGCATTCCCTGGCCAGTCCCATAAGCACTAAAATGCTTCACCAGTTTAATGTCATTTCACAGCATAATCTTCAGCCAGCCTTGTCTAGAGGCACTCGCAGGCTGCTTCGGTGCTCAGTGGTGCAAATCATTGAGTTGCACTGTTAAAGTACAAGGGAAGGGAATGATGAAGTGTTTTCATGTACCTTTTTCAGGTGACCTTAACCCCAAAGTTCCATTTGTAAACTGAATTCTTCTCAGTTACACTACTCAAAGTTGTTTGAAGCCAATGGATTTGCATTCAAGCGGCAGAGTTTCACCTTAGTTTACAACCCCCCAGAGCACTGAAGCAAAGTGAATTTTCTCATACCCTTCACTGACACTTTTTTGGATAAGATAGTCTCCACCTCACCTTTTGAGTGAGAAGGGCTGGTTTCAGAAGGATGCAGTCTCTGCTTTACCACAGTTCTTGAAGAGAGACCAGTAGGCAGTGAGACAAGTGGGTAGACAAATCAGCTCCTTCTGGTCTCTGCCTCACCCCTTAAGCAACTGAATAAAAGAGTGTTGTAGGAAAGCCACTCACAGAAAGCAGAGCTGGACTTGTACAGCAAATATTTCAATTAATGAGAAAGGTTCTCCAATTTCCACTCATTAGGGGGTCAAACACTTACTGGGTCAGGTATGAAAAACAATAGATCTGGGAAATTCTGAGCCACTACAAGGAAATCAGTTGGCAGTGGTGGATGCTTTTAGCTTTCTGGAGAGTACAGTTGCATCAGGGCTAGGAACCAAGGTTTGGCACAACAAAAATGTTCATATAATTAGTTCTCTTAACTCTCAACTTGAAATATGAGTTTGATATCAACCTCACCCGGTTGTTTACTGCCATAATAACCCTTCCAAAGGTTACAAAGGCAGCAAAGTTACTTCAAGAACAAGCTCCTTCACCAAGCCTCTAAATACGTTCAATACATGTCTATTTTCATTCATGTCTCTAAATATGTGAGGGGTGGGTGTCAGGAGGATGGAGCTAGGCTCTTCTCAAGGTCATCTGGGGATAGGACAAGGGCAAGGGGTGCCAGCTGGAACAGAGGAGGTTCCATATCAATATCAGAAAGAACTTCTTCCCAGGGAGGGTGCTGGAGCACTGGAACAGGCTGCCCAGGGGGTTTGTGGAGTCTCCTTCTCTGGAGACATTCTAGACCCACCTGGATGTGTTCCTGTGCGACTTGGTCTAGATGATCCTGCTGTGGCAGGGGGATTGGACTGGATGATCTTTCAAGGTCCCCTCTGATACCTAATGATTCTACGATGATTCTGTTTAGTCAGCTGTGAAGACTCACGACGGAACATCTTTCTGTAATTTTAGAACATTCACACAGTTCTGAAAGCAGATAAATCTGTTTCTTATACATCCGTGTACTGTACTGCATTTCCTTCAGCCTGTTAGTATGAATACTCAAAAGCCAGCTCTCTATGACAAGGAATACTCACTGATTCTTAAAATGGAGAAAGCAGAAGGTCCTGTGGCTTGCAAACTCATTGGCTGGGAGTCAGCTACTCATGCACAGTCCTCTGAAAGCAGGAGTTCATTTCCTACTCCAGCAGTGGGTAGAGGGCAGACCCCTGAGAGGATGAGTTCTTCATGTCTCTTAGCCATTATGTTAAGAGGCATAAATCAGTTTATGGAGTTGTTTTCTCTATCCAGGAGGCCTTGAAAATGGATTCAAACACCCATTCTTTGAGGAGATGAAGAGGTTAAAGTGAAAATGAAAGTCCTTGAACACAGAAAGATTTTGTGTGTGTTGTGAACTCTTTGCCTGGAGATCTAAATATTCCCGTTCTGAGGGTCTTCACCTGCTCATCTCTTCCTTACTTCACAAGGTAAAACCTGGGCAAGAACCTCATCCTGCTCCTTTCCCAGGTAAATAATCCCAAGACCTGCTTTGTTACCGAGTCTTTTTCATTCTCTCTCACCTAAACAGATTATTAAATTATACTAACCACTGCTGTGCATTGTGAACACTATAAATGTGAGACACATACTCCGCATGCCTTTCTTCTCTAGGGCCTGACTTGCTGGTGATCACAGCGCCTGCCTGTGCCTTTAACCAGCAGCCCGAGGAGTTTATCTGTTGGGTCACTGACTGCAGAAGGACAGCGCTGGTTTTCTGGGGTCTGTGCTCACAGAGGCTTTGTAAGAACCACAAGTAGGATGTGTAGGTGTAGTCCATGAACCTGGACAGAGCAAAGCATGGTGAGGATCAGCACCAGGCTAGACACCAGGTAGCCAAGAAAATGCTATGTGGTAGCCTAGAAGCCTGGTAGCCTGGAGGCTAGAAGTTGTGAAGGCTCTAGAGGACATTTAATGCCAGAGGTTGTGCAGAGTTTTGGTACCAACAGGTACTGAACCTAAAGGAATCTAGGTGTTGACAGCAAGAGACAGATTAACAAGTGGCTTTTGAATATCATCTCCCACTGGAACTGGAGATTTAGGAGTCTGGCTTCCAGTGTTCTGTGGGATGGTCAGGATTTTGGGAGCCTGTGGTGTCAAGGGAACGTTGGCATGTTTTTACTCCTGAACATGCTTCTTTTGACCACTGAGACCAGGAGGTGAACAAGCAATTAGCTATAGAACCCGATTTATTTTAGAATCCTCAGTAAAAATGTGTGTTACTATAGATGCAAGAGTGAGCACTCTTAACTGAGAAAGCAATTCACTTGTTAAAATCACATGGTGAAAGCAATCTGAAGCAAAGAGTGCAGGGCAGGGCTTGGGAGCGAGCTGGTGGTGCTGAAACACCCCCTTCCTGGTGTACCAAACACAGCCTGTCCTAATGCCTGAGTGTGACATTGAGGTTGCCAAGAGAAAGATGACCACCGGTTACTCTCTCAGAGGAGCTTGTCAGCCCCAGCAGTAGGTACCATCCTTCATATCTTCATTTCTCTTTGGGAAAAGTTGTTTTGGTAATGTGTGTAAAGGAAGGAGCTGTATTCTCCTGTCCTGGACTGTTTCATGGCAGTGTAGGCTGTGAAGGCATCTGTTCAGGGCCAGAAGAGAAGGAATAGGACCTTTTCCTCTTCACGGCAGAACAGGACTTTAATGGTCTGATGGAAGTAATTCTGTATGGAAAAGGAAGTTGATAAAATAGAACATAAACTTCTCTAACAGAAGGTTTAATTACCAGGAAAGCCAGACTGAATGAAGCAGTTGAGCAGAACTTTTCATTGCTCCAAAGGCAATGATTATTAATCCCTCGTCTCCAAGGCGACTTTCTGTATTCTTGGAGTACTAAGAAAGCACACGTGTGGCTGTATGTGTGCGTGTGCTTTGTCTGTGCTAAGTCTGTCGGTATCACTTCAAATGTCTCAGATTTTCTCTGACTTTACCCAGATTCCCAGCTAAGCTGGTGTGTCCAGGTGATCAAGCTGAAACCAGACAGAGTAATCAGGTCTTAGGGCTAGCAAGTAGGCACAACAGTAATGAATCAAAAGGCTTTACAAGCTCTCAGATTGCTGTTTCATTCTTCAGGACACAAGCATGGCTATCAAGGCTTAGCTGTGGCAGAAGGACTTAATTCATTTGAGTACAGGCACTTCTCTGACGCCCTATGTCAGTCGATACACCAGCCTGTTCATGGTTTATGTTGTTGTTTTTCCAATATACAGTTGGAAAAGAAATAGCTGTGCCTGACAACACTGGGGTCTACGCTTGTACAGTTTTAAATGCAGTTCTGGTGTCTCGCCTTTAAACTGAATGAGATTAACCACTGAGTCCTTCCATACGATTTAGACCAAGCATTGCTCTGTACTTGTCTTCAGCAGCCAAACCGTGTCACTGTGTCTGCTGCGGTTGGGCAGTGGCAGCTACTACTTTTGGAGAAGAAAACAGGCTGGGAGCCTCCTGCTGTGAACTCAGCCATGGCCAAACCGCCCAGGAATGGACTGAGAGGCTGACAAGTTGCTCAAAGCCCCTACAGGTACCTCCTCACCCTGTGCTCCTCACGACCAAGGCTGTTCTTGTTCCCTGCATCTGCACCAGGGCTGCTCTCAGCATGTGTCCCGCCAAACCCTCTCTGTGAGGAAAGCGGATGCTATGCCTAGGTTTCACCAAGGGAAGAATTAGTGTGTTTGCATTTTTAGACACAAAACCAACGGTGAGTCCACCTCCTGGCGGGTGGAATGCAGCTCAGGCTGCCTTTCTACTGGTACAACTCCTCTCTTTTCTGTGTAGGACAGCGTGTGCGCTGCTGTGAGCAGGTAGAGAAGTAACTGCAGTGTCTGAGGCTATGGTGTGGATGAGTTGATGAGCTTTGCTTTACCTGTATCAGGTTAAAACTGTAAAATTTATGCATGTGAATGCACTTGGAGGTTTGTGAATGCTGATAACCTGTTGCTTTTATTACTCAAGGCAAAAATTCACTGTGGGTAGTAGAACTGTGTCAGCTCTCAGCTCACTGTGACTTTTTTCCACACACACAACTGCAAGTGCTTTCTTCTCTCTCCTGCTCCTTATCCTGCCCAAGTTCCAGATCACAGATTCAGAACAGTTTTAGACCATCAAGTCTAACCATTAACCTATCACTGCCAGGTCACCACTAATCCATCTCCCACAGCACCACATCTACACATCTTTTGAATTCCCACAGGGGTAGTGTCTCCACCACTTCTCTGGGCAGCCTGACGACCCTTATTGCAAAAAAGCTTTTCCTAATATCCAGTCTAAACTTCCTCTAGCACAACTTAAGATACAGATCAGAGCTAAGGAGGTGCAACTGCAGCAAAGCCTTAGGTTGAAACTGAAGCTACGCATAGCCCTGCCCCGTTATGCTGGGGAATTAAACTTTTGAGAGGGGGTGAGTGAAGCACTAACCTCTTCAGCATGAGCAAGCAAAGAGCTGTGTGGGACTTTCTGTGAACTATCTCACTTGGAACTGAGTCTTCACAAGGAGGGGCACAGGGAAGTGTCTTTGTAGACACTTCTCACCACTACTGTGTTTATACTTTGGCAGTGGTTGCTTCTGAAAGGCTTTGGAGGCTTTGGTAACACAGGTGCTCTGTATGGGGACTGTCTAGGGAAAATATTCTCCAGGCATCAGATGATGCTTATATGATAATGTACGTTAAACTTCTGTGTAGATGGTGCCATTTGGGCTCAGTGTAACTTTGCTGTAGTTGAATAATGATAATTTAAAGCAAGAATAAACTGGGGCTCCAATGAAGAATAAATCTGCAGAGATATATTTTATCACTTTGGTTTTCTTAAACAGCTTTATACAGCAACTCCAATGCAGTATGGAACTACAAAACCCCATTTAATTTTTATTAAGGAAGATCTTTGAGAGTAACCAGGACGGATGAAATTAGAGATGGATTGAGCTCACTCTTCTTCCAAGTTAAGACTGTGACCCCATACGGCTGCTTCTACATGACCAGGCACATCCATCTCTCAATACAAGTGTTTGAATTCTGTGTTGCTTCAAATCCAAACGAAGTAAGAACATGTTGTCTGTAGCTCTCCAGTGAGTATGTGTAAATAGACATACTGGCGTTGTGGAGCACATCGAAACTGATTGCCGCAGTGAAAAATAGTCAACAGACAGTGAAAGAACAATTTTACTTGGCATTTTATTCACTTAACAGAAACATTCACTTATCAGGTATCACTGAAGTGCAATTTACAGAACTTAGCAGCAAATTCACATATGTAAATTCAGATTTATTTTCTTTTGTGGTCTTTTTTTGTCCTTTTTTTTACAAATATTACAAATGTACATCCATTAGTACAGTATTGCCATTCACTCATGCGTGTTATGTACAGAGGCTTCACTACTGAATTACTACTGAGCAAGTTTTCCTTTGCTTCAGGAAATGCTGTGTGTAGTTCATGTGTGCTTCTGGGATGTGGTCCCATCACACTCTATCGCTGCATGTAATGAGAAGAAGTAGACATCTAAGGTTATATTCAACCCTAGTGCAAGCAGGTGCAACTGCATTGCCCTCAATGAGATCAGCTGACGGCTACTTGCAGCAGGGACTTGGATTGGTCCCCACTATCAAATTTCTTCTGGCAGCTGTATCCAGAATTGTATTTGTGTATTTCTTGCAACAAAGGATAATTCAATCCCACCACGCTTTTCTTGTTGTCCTTAAAACTAACCTGGCACGGTGTTTTGTTGACACAGTCGCTGCGACACCGGCCTCTAGTTATATGCATTAGTTGAGTTGACGTCATGCCAGGGTTGCAGGAAGATGGATGTGTGCGGGGAGATGCAAAGAGGAGCCATTGAGGTCTCTTGTGTGCTAGATAAAGTCTAACTCGGAAAGGAAAAGTAGAAGACATTGCTTCCCTTTACCCCGTGGATCTCTGAATGGGAAACATTGTCCTCCTTTCTGGTTGCCCTGTGGTTTCTCTCCCACGGTGGGAGCAGCTGGAGCTCCTGGGACCACAGCTGTCAGTGTCATACACAGCTTCTCCCGCACCTCCAGTCATAAGCCAGACCTCCCACCTGCTCGCTGACCCTCTGGGCACCTTTGCTGCCCAGATCACACTGGAGGTCTGCACCAGTGACAGCTATTTTAGAGGACGGGAGCATGTGGAGGCACTGGAAAGCTCTAGCAGGTGCCAAAATTATTCTGAATGTTAATCAGAAGAGCTGACACAGTGGCCAGAGTATTCACAAAGAAGTGGTTACCACAAACGTTTCCAGTATTGAAACTTTTCCTTTTTTTTTCTTTTTTTTTTTCTTTTTTAAGTATTTCTACTCTAAGGATACTTATTTAAACATTTTTGGTAGTTAATATGGAATGTATTATCTTGCTGAAAAGGGGAGAGCTTTGTTTTATCTAATTTAAAAATTCTAGTTTATCACAATTGTTTTTATACAAGACACTATAGATACATCTTGTAGTTTATAATCTAAAAATAAAATCTCATCAAAATACTGTAGCTACTCTATTGTGGGCATCAATAAACAATGTATTTACTGTATATGGCTCTCCAAACATGATAAACCCTATACAAAGAGCATCTATCTTTATTGATAGGAACAGTTTCCCGTGTAAAGGAAATTACATGGAAAAGTATGAGCCTTGTGTTATTTGAAAAGTAACTCAGCTTGACAGCTCTGAGAAAATACCAAGACAATAATCACAAATCAGTAGCAGCATGTTATATACAGATTTAAAGAGAGTCACAGGAATAAAAAGAAAACTGTAGTTATATACCCGCAAATCCTGTCATTTAAAAAGCAAAATCTGAAGGAAATGGATAGGGCATTTAAAGGTTGGTTCTGCAGTGGGTCTTGCAAAGCTCGGTTCTCCCAGGACTGTGTCTTTTGCATCCTGATGAAATTTGTGATGGTTCAAAGACGAAATTATATCAGACTCAGCCACACTTATGTAGAAAACATTTAACTGTTGGGTGGTAACTGAGAAACCCCACTTTATTTTCAGGTTGCAGATGAACATGAATACTACTACTACTACTATGACTACTACTACTACTTGGCATCTATACAGAGCTAAAATCTGAAAGCTCTTACATTAAGAACTTATCCAAGCCTGTAGTCACATCTGCTGCACTCACTTCAATTGGACTATACGGGGATGTAAAACTCACTGCCAGCATAATGGAATCCAATTTGCACTCCTGCCTATGAGCAGAGCACTTTGATCCTGCCAAGTTCCTTAAGTGTGAAGCAGGTGAGCATTATTATCCCCATTTGACAGGTGGAGAAACTGAGGCAGGGAAGAGCCAAGTATCAAATGAGCTCTCTCATTTGGGATGTCTTGGTTGTGGCTACCCAGGTTTTCAGATGTATGGAGAATCCTGAGCTCAAACCCACTTATTTTACAGCACTGGGTCATCAGATGCTTAGAAATTTGAGGGTCTGGGTCCTGGCTCCAGCCTGTCTGATTTTAGGCATCAGCCTCAAGCTCCAGACCTTCATGCCACTCTTCACTGGTGGCCTCTGCAGAGCTGTGCACCTCTACAGGCAGCACAGTGTTAAATGATCCTCTTAAAGAGCATTCACATCCCAGTTAGTGTCTAAAGGGTATTTGTGATTAAATGGACCTAGATATTTAAAGTTTATGGTGTGCAGAACTTGTTGCCAGATTTGAGGGTTTGGTGGGAAGTTGTTTGTCCAAGGTGTCAGAGGGAAGAGCTTGTAAGAGACCAAGGGAATCCTGATGCTCAGCTTTGTGCTCAGAGCCAGCAGGGGAAAAGAGAGTTTAAAACTGCTGCGTTATCTTTGAGGTCCAAATTCTTTGTCACAGATTTAGGCAGCTAACAGGATGATTTTGCATAGAGTTTAGACACCTTTTTTTGTAGGCAGTTATGGATGCTCTGAGACCTGCCGTCATGCTGTGTGGCTCAGGACTTCCATCTTTGCTCACTAGGTTCCATTATTCAATCTTGACTCTTGCACTGATAAAGTAAAAGCAAAGTCGATTTTGGATCAGACGGGGGGCCTGTGAAAACCTCAGATTAGTAATAACCAACTGCAAGCGATGGTGAAAAGCAGAATCTTTGTGAGGGTGGCACTATCATTTGGGTAGATACATCCTTGGGAAGTGGCCATGGAAAAGCAGTTTAGTTTCCTAAAGCAGAGTTCAGTGCATCAGACACATTTCTATTTACGTATTTCCAATACAGAATTAAAAGCAAATATTCCCATGAAGGCTGCTATTAAACCTCAAACTGCTTCGATTCTCTTGGCTCACACGTCCTGCCTAGCCTTCTCTCCAGCTGATTTGATCCAGTCATGTAGCAAAGGTGTCAAGTGATTTATACAGTTAGTAGGAACTGATCTTGCTCTGGGGGTTTCTTCACCCAGGTGCCCAGACCGGCTTTCTGAAATGCTTTAAACAGCTGCTGCTTGACAGACTGGTATGTCTGAGCCACCAGCTTTGCCTCGCTGTACACCGATGGCATGTCTCCATGGCTTGGGACTCGTGTGCTCAGCTGCAGAACAAAAATCGGGGAAGGGGAAAAAATACAATAATAATGATAAAAAAAAATCAACCAATGAGCCAAAAGAAACAGGAGGCTTCAGTAGCTGGGTAATCTTCCCGTCTGCATTCATAAGCAACAAACAAACTATCACTGTGCTTTGTGTGTTTGCTTTTGATTTAACAGCCAAACAGCGAGGAAGCAATAAACGCCCGTGACACGGTTTTTAGCCATTGCGGAGAGGAACGGGGTAAACAGCTCTGTCTTTGAGCTGGCACACGCAGTGGCAAATTTGGTGTGTTTCACAAAGGCAAAATCCCTTCTCAGTTAGGATGATGTTTAGGGTCAAGAAAGGAAAACTCCTTTCTGTGGATCTGGAAAGATTTTGCTCAGGTTAGCCTGGGAAGTGGAGCAGCTTAGTGCTTCCAAGTGATGCCAAGAGACACAAGAGGGAAGGCCCTCCCCCCCTTTCCTCTCTGTAATCTGTTATTGTCAGATGTGAAATGTGTCCAGGACAGGGCAGAAATCAGGCATCAGGATTCATGCTGGTGCAGGAAAACCAAGTGCTCTGTTGGGACATCGGAGCCATCCATCAGGAGCTGTCTCCAGAGACAAGAGTATGTGTCCACTGCTCCCCATCACCAGAGAACCCCCATGGGAGCGAGCACCCTGTGCTTTACAGGACAAATAATCTCTTGCCTGCCCAAGTCTTAACAGCGCTGAACCAGTGCTGAGGCTTTGGTATTATATGGAAGAAACAGTCTGCAAAACGCCTTACAGCAAGCAGAGAGGAAATAGCAACCTGTAGGAAAACACCCCCTGGGAGCCCAGCCCCGGGAGCAAGCAACACTTGTCCTTCTCTCTAACAGGCAGAGATGCTGAAAAACAGACAAAAGGGAAGGGTGAATGTGCAGCCTGAAATGAGCTGCTCGGTCCCCATGGTGCCAGCAAGCCATGGGGCTTCTCTGGTTGAGGTGTACTGGCCAGCAAGCTGCCAGCCTGGACCATCAGTGGACCACAAGCAGGTGGTGGCAGGTGGTGGCTTCCCTCCAGCTTTCCCTTTGTTCCCCAGAGGGAGGCACGGATGACACTACTAAACATTTTATTTGCCAAAAGCCCTTCTCAGCCATGAGTTCCTCCCTCCTGCTCACTCCAGCACCATCCTTGGTGAGAGCGAGATGTAGTCCAGCTCTTCCAGCAATACTCTGAGCCATAGCCTGTCCTGGGGCCTAACTTACTCCAGGTTTTGTCTCTGTGAGGACAGCAGGAGTGCTCCTTGCTCACCTCCCATGTCACCTGCTGTGCAAGAAATGAGCTGAGATCTGTGCCACCAGACTGAGACTGAGCCCTGGGCACAAAGCCCGTGTTGGTTAGCTCCCTCTGCTCTCCCTCAGGCTCAAGGTCTCTGCTAGGATGGGTCATGTCACTGCCTGGGATGGGATGGGTCCCACCAGTCACTTTCCTGGGGTTTCCTGCAGAGCAGTCTTTGAACTTCTCCACAGACTCCCACCCAGCCTATTTGCCTCGCCTAGTGCTTTCGTTTGTGGAAGGGGCTCTGGACTGTCCTGCCATCACTGCACGTTCTTTTCCACTGAGTAAGAAAAGGATTTTAGCACTTAACAGATCTTCTTATTGTCTTTGTCTGCTCCCTGCAAGACAATTCTTGACAAAACTCCTCAGAGGAAATGAATACTCTAGCTGTGATAGCAGGTGGGCTGAAAAGACACTGCATTTCCCCTGCTACTCCTTCTCAAAGTGGTGGGATAGGGCTCATCACCTCAGTATCTGTGTCCTTCTCTCCACCAGCCCCACTTGAAGGGAAAACAGTGAAAGACAACAGGTCTTTCAGGACAAAGGGAAACAGGAAAGACAAACGGTGACTCCAGGACCAGGAATGATACGAGGAAAATGCCCTTATTCCATATGAGCTTCCCATACGCCTCTCGTTGCACACAATAGGTTTGGGCCATCCATCTGACCTGATTCTGTCTCCTATCAGTGGGAGCCAACTGGAGCATGAGGGCAGTTGGATGTCCGTGCCACTTCAAATAAGGGAAGTCCATGGCTGTCCTCCCTCGAGAAAGCAGGGCTGTGAAGGGGTGCTGGCCATTCTAACCAAGTATAACATGTAAAGCCATGTACTGCTGCTGAGTGCAATGGAGCTGGAGACCCTTCAGCACTTGGTCACTCACCTTGAGAGAAACAGCTTCATCACTGTGTGGATTTATCAGCACATTGGGAGAGTGGGCATGAGGAGGGGAAGGGGGATTGGACTGGATGGTCTTTCAAGGTCTCGTCTGATCCCTAATGATTCTATGATTGTTAATGCAGTGGACCCACCTTGCCATGAAGCTTTGCCCATCGAGTGAAGAACATGTGCTTGCAGAGCCTTGAGGGACTCCCACAGGTTCTCTTCCCTGTTGTAGCATTGATAACCTCCAGGTCTGCATTCCCCACAATCCAGTTCACACTGAAGCTGGGAGATTTTCCAGGCTGCCGAGCATCAGCATGGCTCACTCCTGGCAGGAGAGAAGGACACCAGTGACATCCATTGCTCAAAGCCTTCAGAGACCACTAATGTAGGTCCTTGTGGCAAGAGACATTCTTGAGTGAACACACTGGCCTTGTGCATTGTTGTCACCGTTGGTTAAATGTCAGTAGGTCACACAACTTACATAATTTAGCAATTCCAGTAGGCCTTTTCCCATCTTGCAGGCAAACCTTCTGTTAGTCCATGGGAAGCCATTAGATTGTGCCCTGTGTTATTGACAGCAGTGTGGCAGCTGCTGAATGAAATCGTTCAGAGAGGCTTTAATGAGATAACTGGATTTTAAAAGGAACTAATCTGCAAAGTGCTTTTGCCGTGAGTTCCTCCAGGTGAGCATATTTGTCTGCTGTTTACTGCTGGGGCCTTCCCTGGTGGGTTGTCTAAACACTGAGAGCATAACCAGGGAATAAGAAAATGCACATGGCACATTTCATCATCACGGAATGGTTATCAGATTCAAATTAACAATGGCCTTGTTGACATCACAGATCTACCCAGAAAACTCTTGCTCTCCACCGTATGCCTGCCTGCAAAATTCATGGCCTGTATAGATACAACAGCATCTTCAAGAGCGAGTTAGTGTCCTAACAGCCACGGAGCCATCATTAAGTGGAACGCATCTAGTATAATTGTAGACAGCTACAACGATGTTTTCAATGCGAGTGGGGTGACTGCATGAGCCTTGTCTCACTCACATGGCCAGCTGTGAACATCTGAATCACAGGCTGGAGTCCACTGCTTACATGGATGAGAGATCCCTTGGCTTTGAATGTAGATCAGGGCTGCAAGGTCAGGTGTGGGCGTGTGTATGACAAGGAGTAATTTTAATCAGGTAAATTCCTGTCTCTTCTTAATAATTTATTGTCGGTAAATTTTATCTCAACCCCTGTAACTTCCTAATTTCTTGTGCCTCAACGCAGGGAAGGATTAGTCTTTGTGAATAAATAAGAGGAATAAAGAGAGTGGATGGGTTTTTTTCCAGTAGAGAATAAAAACAACCAAGTGAGCTCTGCCTTACCCTGCTCTTTAGTGCTTTTTGGAGCTAAGAACCAACACTGGGAACTTCCAAAGCTGGAAAGACAAAGTGACCTGAAGCCGTTTGGATAGTCTGAAATGATGTTTCTGATTTAGCTGTTGAGTGCCTCTCTACTCATTTGTTGCGTGGGCCACTGGCTTGCAAACATGGATGTCAAAAGCCGCTGTGGTGAGCAGACAGGTGGAGAGCATGCTGATGGGCAGGAACTGTCTGGCACAGCTGCTCTGGCACATGCTAGCCCCAGGGCTGGATCTGGGTTCCCAAGTGGCAGCTCCTGACCGAGTCCCTGCACAACATCTCATGGTTTCCCTAGCTTAATGGGACCTGCTTTCATTACTACTGGTGGGAGGCAATAGAGAAATGTCCTTTGCATTGTCTGTGGAAGGGTTTCAGGGAACTTTTCTGAAGGGAAGAGTATTGATAAGGGCTGTTCAGAGAGGGGGAGACTAAAAAAGAGAAGCCAAAGTCCCTCCTTTCCAATGTGCCCCTTGCTCAGGGCTCTCTCATTTTGCACACCATGAACACCTGCTGATCTCAGCCAGAATGGGACGATATGAAACCTGATGGAAACACAGCATCCATCATCATGTTAGACATGCTGAGCTTAGGAGGCCCCTGTGAGAGACACAGCAGAAGTGGAGAGCTGTGCAGGGTCAGCTCTGGCAGCTCCTGCCTGAGGCCTCTCTGTGTCATGGGAAGCAGTATCCGTGAGGGACATGCTCCCTCTCTTGTCCTGTCCCCTCTGCCCTGGGAGGGAGATGTGAGTGCCAGATGAGACTGCGCACAAGCACACCAAGAAAGGTAGCCACCGAAGGGAACAAAATATACAGCACAATCACTTTGTAGCTGGCAAATCAGTGGTAAAGCTGGAATTGAAGAAACCATCTCAGCTACCGGGACTGTAGAAGAGAATTATAGCTAAGTCATAACCTCTCCCAGGATTTGTAAACACATTCATGCTGTACTAATACCTCTTTCAATTCCCCCTGCCCCTGAGATAACAGATCAGTCTGCATCTAAAGCTCCAGTTCACCCAGGCAACAGGATATAAAGGGAGCCCTTGAAAATCAGATAGCTGTCAGGTGCTATTCAAACGCCTCTAGGCAGAACAAGATGCAAACAGATCAAAATCAGCTTTTGGACATTATGCACCACTCTCTGTTGAGATAGCACCCAAAAGCCTAGAGGACTGAGTGCCAAAATGCCCGATAGCCAAGCCTCACGTCAGATGCAGATGCAGAGCATATTTGCAGATCGTTGCTGTTGATCCTTTTAAAACAGTTTCCATGTTTTGCTTTTGACAAGTGATTGTTCTGATTTGATTTCATTTGAGAGGTAGCACACAAACAATCTAAATAGAGTTTTCTACTTCATGTAGACATCCTTCTTAAAACCAACACAATGAAATGCACAGCAGGAGTCCAGAGAACCTGGAAGGAACAGTTTTGGACAGCTAATATGAACCTGAGTGTTGTGGGATATGAACTGAACTCATTCTCCTTTCTCTTCTAGCAAAGCCTCATGCATCTTGGGGATAGCACCTGCAAGGACCTCAGTCTTAAAAGAAAGACAAGTGACCCAGGGTTTTTCTCTCTTTTGTAACATACACCCAAAAGTGGTTTCCACATGACTGGAACTGGTGTGAGTGGAAACGCTAGCTGACTGTTTTTCTGTGGGACCAAGGGGATGCTCCATCCCACACTGTGACATAGGACTGCCTTTCTTTTTAGGAACTGTGCTGGAGTACTGTGTCCAGTTCTGGGCCCTCAGTTCAAGAAGGACACAGAGCTGCTGGGGGGTGCTCAGCGTAGAGCAAGAAAGAGGATGAAGGAAGTAGAACACCTCCTTTATGAGAAAAGGCTGAGGGAGTTTGGTCTCTTGAGCTTGGAGAAGAGGAGGCTGAGGGGTGACCTCATTCATGTCCATGTCTATAAATATGTGAGGGGTGGGTGTCAGGAGGATGGAGCCAGGCTCTTCTCAAGGTCATCTGGTGATAGGACAAGGGGCAGTGGGTGTCAGCTGGAACAGAGGAGGTTCCCTATCAATATCAGAGGGACCTTCCTCCCAGGGAGGGTACTGGAGCACTGGAACAGGCTGCCCAGGGGGGCTGTGGAGTCTCCTTCTTTGGAGACGTTCCAGACCCACCTGGCTGTGTTCCTGTGCAACTTGGTCTGGGTCATCCTGCTGTGGCAGGGGGATTGGACTGGATGATCTTTCAAGGTCCCTTCTGATCCCTAATGACTCTATGATTCTTCTCTCCATTGAAATGTTCATCCTGCTACGATCAAGTGACAAAACAGGCATCCTTGTAACTGAAGGACTCCTGCAATTTGAAATCCCTGGCTGGTCCTATCCCTGAGAGGGGTGTGGGAGGTAGAGTTGCCTGGCTGAGGTTGCTGAGGCTGTGTCTCTCAAGTCAGTTAGGCTTTTGCTAGGTGCCCATCTCATTGGTTACTGGAAATGCTGTTGGCACAATTTTCCAGGTATGAGATACGCAGCACAAGACAGCAATGGAAGTTTTAAGCAGTATTGACTCCCTGGGATTTGTGGGGGAGGGAAGACTTACAAATAATGGCTTTAGACACACAGACAACATAGAAAGGAAGAGACAGAGCCCTCCTGCTCCTTCTCTTTGGCTGAAGAAAACTCCCAAACAACTGAAAGCAAAGCGAAAGCTTTTCCAAACACAGGTCTCTGGAAAGGAGGAGGCAAGCCATGAAATGTGCAGATATCTGAAGTGACACAAAGACCCCTCTGATATATTCCTAACTCTCCTGAAATCTTGACGATGACTCTTGGACATAAATAAACATTTGGACTAAGTATGAGCCGTTACTGAACACTCCACAAGGCCAACCCGGCCAAGAAACGGCTGCTCGGTGGTTAAATGTTGCATTAAATCCCTTATTGTGTTTTTCATCCTCCAGCAGTTCAAGAGGGTTTCCTTGTACACTCGGCAGCCACAGCGACAGTGGATGTGATTCTTCACACGTGGGTGAACTTACAACAGGTTAGGACTGGCACAGGACGGGATCAGTTTGCTCTGTGGGAGATGCAGAGGCTTCTGGCAACACTGGTTTGTAGCCAAAGCAGCAGCTTTGGGAAATGTGGAGATTCTTCCCAGCTAGCTGAGAGCTCTTTGCTTTCTTACACGATGTGGTGTGGAAAGGAAGATGGGCCTGAGTCATGCCCATACTGGGCAGGGTAGGAGGGACAGGAGGGAGCACCGTTTACAGCATACTTGCATTGTGCAATCTTTGTGTAACTGCACTGAAGAGTTAAGAACTGCAGATAAGCCGTTCACATTAGGATAAGTGCTTTCACCTACTCGGCCCATAACACGTCCATGCACATTACACTCACCAAGGGTACTAAACCACACAGAACCTGAGAATTTCCCCAGTGGCTAATCTATCACTTCTCTCTCAGCCCAACAGATTTTGTCACAAGAACATGAAAGAGACAAAATAGCACTCTCTGACACAGGAACTTGGGGGACTTTGAAAGGTGGTGGCATACTCTGCTGAAGCATCCTGATCTCCCATCTGTGTAACTGACATCTTAGGAAATCATTCTGAAGAACAATTAGCAGAGTCTAAAAGTCACAGACAAAGAAAAGTCATATAAGTGTCTAATCCTGTGCAGAACTGGTGGTCCTTAGCATTCACACACCCCTCAGGAGGATCTGCAGGCATTCAACACTGTGAGATTTTGTTGAGGTGAGGCTGCCTGGCTGGTGGATAAGAAACAGGGAGTCGTGGGGAAGGAGAAGAAAGGATCAGAGACCTACGGTATGTACAGGACTGGAAAGGAGAAGTAGTGGCACTGAGAGTAACCCAAAAGATAGCTGTGAACCATAGAGATGCTCACACAGCAGGCAGCAGCCTCATCAGATGGCAGCAATTAATCCCCAAGTTCTGCTGAGCAGTCAGGGTCTCCTGCACGAATAAACAGCCTTTTTCTCATGGCCATCTGCTCTGAACATGCTTGCCAGAAAGCCTTGAAGGAGCAGGGACTCTGAGTAAAGGGCATGGGCTGCATGCATGGGTCCAGAGATGTGAGGGCTAGTTCTTCTGACTCTACACATTGGTGTGCGTGCTAGGTGAGGGGGAGTGGGGCAGCAGAGAGTTAAACCTAAAATTTACTGAAAACTTCCTTGCTGGTTTTTAGATATCTCTCAGTTAGTCATAGACCTTTTCCCACTCTGAACAGTCTTTGTACAGTGTTCATTTTTCTCATCAGCTTATATCCAGTACTGATCCTTTTGTGGTCACTGCATATGAAATAGGAACTGGATTTAGATGCATGAGTTTCTTTGTTCTACAAATTCATACTCTGCAGGGAAAAAAAGAAGGCACCAGCTAGTGGTTTATCAACAAACAAGTAAACTCTCCTGTTGGTGACTGGCACAATTAGTGGTGGCAAAGGGGATCATTTGTCTTGCAGGCAGGTGCTTGCTTACCACTGAGAAGCAGCTGATTGCGCCGGTATGAAGCTGGCAGCTGACCAATGTCTTCTATTCTATGGCTCATTACCCGAGAAAGGTGACCAGTGTGATAGAGGCTTCCCACAATGATGCTGTGCAAGTACATGGGTTCGATGAAGGAGCTGAGGAGAGCACCTTGGAGCCCAAGGATGTTCCATCTGGAAAAGAAATTCAGGAGAAATGAAACACACAGGTGGAGAAGTGGCCACAGGAGAGCAAATCAGCAAAGATTTGCACGTGGTTGGAGCAATGAGGGATGGAACCATTCCTTCCCCTGTCCTGTGATGCTCCAAGCACAGTGCTGTTGTTATATTATACATGTGTGGACTGATTCCCTCTCTACAATAATTTTAGATTACTCTGATGCCACTGACCTAAGAGATGTATTTCTGCCTTGAGTTATTTCAATCAGCAGCCTGTTGTTGACACCAATTCTTTAGGAAGGCATTTTCTGTGTAATGACCAGTCATTTAGTGTCCTTAGCAGAATTCTCTCTTTTTTTCTGCATCTATAATTTTATGTGTACCATGGAAGAGCTAAAATAATCTGTTTGTTATTCTACCACTTGCCATACATTAGTACCATCCCCTAATCATGCAGTCAAAATAATGTGTGACTTATGTGGCCAAAGCTCCCACAAAATGTCTGGATTGATTTCCTAAAGCCTCACAGGCTGATGTTTCACAAATGATCACGCAGACATGCGTAGGACCCCAACCCTGCTCCTGACCTGCTCTGAAGTGTTCAGACTGATGTATGTGACTAACCCTGATGCTGTCTTAGAGGTGCAACAAAGTGATGGTTGAAACCTTGGGGCCTTCAATCTGTTAATGACTGAGCTCCACACTGCTGATGCTGGATTTGTCGCCATGACTGTTCTGCATTTTAATAGGCGCAAAACCGACAGGATCTTCCTCTAACATCTTCAGGAAACAGGGAATTGCTTAGAAAGTGGAAAAACTAAAAATGGGAAAGAAGCCGTCCTGGGGTTATCTTCTTGGCTACTGTATTTACCTCCTCCCATCTAACAAGAAGTTGTTCCCCACCACACAACCACCAGTGTGCTTTCTCACACTTGGACAATGTTTTGATATAGGTCAAACATTGTCAGTCTGAACAGGTTTGAGTTCAGGAGTTCAAACAGATGAGGTAGCTTTGGAGAGCGTATTTTGGCTCATGAAACCCTAAAACACCGGCAACATTTGGAGCTCCGTAGCTGACTGAAGGAAAAGGTAAGAGCTGTCTGCTATTTAAGGTAACATTCAGTGGCTGCCATGCTAAATAATGTGTTTAAAGCACAATCTCCATCAGCAGCAAGCATTATGTAGCTAATTTCTTACATCATTGTTCTTTTCATTAATTAACATTTCTCAACCGTTAGTGCAATGATTGCGGTGCCTCTGTGCTGTATGTCTCTTTTCGTGATTAATAAGGAGTCATTATATTTCCCTTTCCTGAAGCAGTCAATTAACACGGAATACTTTCCATTAATTACTGAATGTTTAAAACCAGCATGCTGTACCTGGAGAGCAATCTGCTCTAGGAACCTGTGACACCAATTGCTTTAAAAAGTTCTCTTTAAATTTTATTCCAAAAACACAAGCAATTTAGCTAGCTATATTAATTTGCCTCCGAAGCAGGGCTGTGAATGAGAAACATCTTTTAATCTCATGCAAGAAAAGGCAGCCATCTGGCTGCTGAGGATTTCAGAGTCAGACTCTCCCTGTCTCTCTCTGTAAATGCAGGTCATTAAAGTAATGTGTTCATCTACATAAAACTCAAATGGAATATAAAAGGTAATATTTATATACAAACAATTTAGTTCCACAATTTAAACAGTCATTGGTTTTATGAAACATTTACTTTAGTCGATCAGATTTGCATAACTTCATTTGGGGGGGAAAAATGTGTGGTCATTGCTGCAAATAACATCACTTTAAAAGGAGAGCACTATTTGCCTCTTGGAGCAAATATCTCATCATGATGCAAGATTAATAATGCAAGCTAAAGGAATAGAGTTCAGGTAGCTGTGCTATGCCGGCCTCTAAGGCGAGTAGAAAAATCAGACAGTGATATCTTTGTCCAGATGGAAACTTACAAGATATCAGCGCTGTTTGGAACATTTGACCTTTCCTGGAAAAAACTCCTTGTACATTTGATTGAAGGAGAGAAAAACCAGCTGAACAGAAAAACAACATATGTTCAGCAGTATTTGAATTTTAGCAATATTGCACAACACAAGAAATCCTCTGAGCTTTATTTACCAAAATAAAGGATTCTGTTCAGATCATAAATCAAAAAGTAATAATGATGACTTGATTCTGCAAGGAACCTGCCTTTTCCTTAGAGATATCTCTCTGCCTAATTCTGAACAAGTTCATCCTATTGTAAGCAGGGATTCAGATGTCTGTGCATTTGGGTTATTTGAATTCATGGTATAACTAGGATCGGGTCGACCCCTGTGCATTAAAAGCAGTTCATACACATTGTTTCTTAACAGTGCTGCTTTGAGGTAAATCCCCGCTTTCACACACCCAAAGCAGAAAGACCGTGTGATTTGCTGAGTCTGCTGTATTATTTGGAAGTAGAGTCCGAGTCCATTGGATACAACAGAAGATCCTCCAGACAGCCCGTGTTACCCTAGCAAAAGAAGACCCAGGGGACAGTGAAACTTTAGTATCAGCTGTGGTGGGTCTTGACTTCAAGGTACAAGTAGAGAAGTCAAATTGGAGTGAGATGCCAGACCAAATAAACAAGGGAGAAGAAACCTGAACAAGAACACAGGCTCACACCTGATGGGTAGAACGTGGTGCAAAAAGAGACTGACCCAGAATCAGAGAGCTCTGCAGTAGAAATTACAAGAGAAATCAAAACAGGTGCTGACATGAGAAGGCAAAATTCTCTGACTATTGTTTCTTGGGTCTTCTTGAGGAATGTCAACATTGGTGTCCACCATGTGGGGAAATGGGTGAGGGTGATGGTACTGGCACCTGTGGGCTGGCCAGACTCTGGTTTGACGAAGCACTGTTTTAGCGACATCTGTTCAGAAAAGAGAGGTGAATAAGCAGAGAAAGTGTTTTGCTTTCAAGGCTAGCCCAGGTTTGGCACTATTTGGCCAGATGTTTCTTTCTAGAAAGCAGCCCCAGGTGTGTGTGAGAGTCCTATTAAGACAGCACAAGTTATAGCATAAGAGGGGTCCTGGGCTGAGCTGGCTGAAACAAGACCCTTGCATTGCCACGCATCCTTCAGAGCACAGTAGAAGTGTACTGATGATAGGGGAAATGTTCAGTTTCTCATTCTATTCTGTGGATAAAAAGACCTACTGGGGAGGGCAGCCAGTTCAGTATTTTGCATAAACAATAGAATCAACTGACAAATATCTGGGAGAAGGTCTTTTATCCTTGTATTGTCCATACCTTGACTATCACACATGGCTAATGTACTGATTTGATCCCTTGATGTCTGAAGAGCTATGGAATTATTTGCAGGTAGATGACAGGGAAGGATCTGGCTGAGCAATAGTGAAAGTACCAAATAAGGGTGTTCCCATCTGAAGGAGCTCTTTCTCTGTAGCCTAACCTTGGTCCATAAAAGTAGCTGTGTTCCCGTCTGTGACAAAGTGCTGTCATCAAACGTGGCTTTTCAAAACAAAGCTGTTATTCAGAGCAACGCAGCGTCACATTCTGGGTCCTCAATATATCTAGGTGACTTTTCTCACTGTGAGGAAATCATAGCATCATAGAATCATCAGGGATCGGAAGGGACCTCGAAAGATCAATATGCTGGTGTGTTCTGAATTTTCCTAATTGTGCACAAGGGCTGGTTTCAAGGGCACACACCTTTCTATTAACGTGCATCCTGTGTGCTTCACAATGACGCTTCGATAAAGCGAAAATCAACCCGCTGCTCCCATAGTCACAGATCTTATTCAAAAACCTCAAAAATCTTTGGCAAACAGGATCAATAAATCCAAATGTCTCCCCTTTTCACTTAAAATAAGAGCTTTTGGTGCTTCAGATGGAAGGAAAGTATACCCTTGCGTTTGTTCAAACAGCAGATATTACTGCACTGTTTACAGAGACAAACCCTCACGTCCGGTTTTCAATATAGATAATCCTTGAACAAATATATTTTTGCCTGTTTGTCAATCATGGAAATGCCAGTGATGAGCTGGGAGAATGCCAGTGATGAGCTGGGAGAATGCCAGTGATGAGCTGGGAGGCACCCCAGCACAGCCAGCCTGCCTTTAATTAGACACTGTGCTCCCCTGGCCCCAGACGTGGGGTGGGCTGGGGGTATGGCCCCACAGAGATACCCCGTAGCTCCCACACTCCTGGCAATCTGGACAACCGGTGAAGTGTGTGGGGAAATGTGTCCCCAGATCATAACCGCATCATAGCCTCCACACCTTTACACTGCAGCATTATGACACCAAGCCATCAATAAGCCAGAGGGATGGGCTTCCATCCAGAGGGATCTGGGCAAGTTAGAAAAATAAAGCAGTATGAACCTCATAAAAGTCAACAAAGCCAAGTGTAAAGTTCTACACCTGGATTGGGGCAATCTTTGATGTCAGTACAAGCAGGGAGATGATGTGATCGAAAACAGTCCTGTGGAGGAGGTCTTGGTGGGACTGGTTGTTGGCCTGAGCCGGCAATGTGCCCTTGCAGAGCAGAAGGCAAATCACATCCTGGACAGCATGAAAAGGAGTGTAGCCTCCAAGTTTAGGGATGAGATTGTCCCCCTCTGCTCTGCTCTGCTCTGGTGAGACTCCATCTGGAGTACTGGGTCCAGCTCTGAGGTCCTCAACACAAGGAGGACATCAGCCTTTTAGATCACATCCAGAGGAGGGCCACAGAGATGATCAGAGGTCTCTCTCATGACAGGCTGCAAGAGCCAGGGCTGGCAAAAAGGCGGCTCTGAGATGTTATTGCAGCTTTTCAGTACTTAAAGGGAGTCTGTAAGAAAGATACGGAGGGACTTTTCAGCAAGGCCTGTGGTGACAGGACAAGGGGAGATGTTTTTAAACTAAAAGAGGGGAGATTTAGATTAGATAGAAGGAAGGAGTTTTCTACAGCGAGGATGGTGAAATGCTGGAACAGGTCCTAGAGAGGTGGTGGAGACCCCATCCCTTGGAACATTCAAGGTCAGGCTGGATGAGTCTCTGGACAATCTGATCTAGTTGAAGATATCCCCACTCACTGCAGAGGGGATTGGACTAGATGACCTCTAAAGGTCCCTTCCAAAATAAAACAGGGGTTCACTACAGCTTCTCTCTGGGATCAACTGAAATAGGGATAACAAAAATACCAAGAAAGGGGCTTGAGGGCAAATCTGCAGGAGTGCAAATTCTGCATCTTTGGGTCTGCATGTGGCTCCTTGCCCACTGATGTGCTGTGACACCTAGAGCCCCTTCGCTGAGTACTACCAGCATTGTATTGCATACTGCATTACTCAAAGCTGAATCACGACGTGCTCCTGCCCTTGAATCCCTTCAAAAATGAGATGTGAAGAAATTCACACGATGCTTCTAAACATCTCAGGGAACTGCATTCACCTCCCACTGAAGCTCAGTGAGGCTGAAGTGTCTCTTCAGGACCTTTGGAAACGTTACCCCACAAAAAGCACTGCTGATGAATTTCCAAGCTTATTTTTTTAAGACTTTCTATAAGGGACATTTTTTTAATCATTATTAAAAGTTTGAAGTCCTACCTGCTTGGCAAGTTGTTAACCTCCTGTACCAGTTTCTTTTACCATCATTTCCAGTGTTTCCTATGCGTCACACAATGTAAATTGTTATTCATGGTGGCCTGTGCTCAGCAGAACACCTGTGGTGTTCCTATTTATATGACCATTCAGATATTAGTGGTTTGGAAACTGTAACTAGGGCATTAGTTTTTGATCTGTATTTTAACAGTAGGCGGCTTATATATGTTTTCTGGAACATACCAGAAAGATTTAAATTGAAATCTCAGTCACACAGAAAGGGGTTAAGAGAGGGAATTACAAATCATGTGCACAAATCATCTCTAATTGAAGATCTGGCTGTGTTAACTGATTTTCATTTACATTAATATGCCACCTTTGAAGTAGGTTTTCTTAAGAGTTGCCCTGTCAGGCTCAGTCTTCTGTTAAAAATGGCTCCGGTGGACAGGCTAATACTAAAATAGATCTAAGAATGCCAATTCTAACACTGACTTTTATTCTTGTGGTTTTTATATGCGACACTAAAATACAGCTTAATGGGCTCAACTCATCTTGTAAAATGCTACTTCAGACTCCCACTGCTAAATCCTGAAACAGCGCCTTAAGAACTACACTACTTTGTAATGCTCTGAGCAAGTTCTCAGTAAAGGTTCCTTCCTGTTCTCGAGCTCGCGAGCCCAAGTAATCCACACCTGTTAGCCAAGGGACAAGAATAGACCATCAACGTCATAATGTAAAGTTCGGAGGTCCTTTGTTACTGTTCGTGTCATTTTACAGGTGAGGTATAATTTAGATGGTTAAGGTCTTATTTAACTCCTGGGCTTAATGCCGCTATTTCTGTGAAGTACAAGGAAGTGGATGACCATTAACCTGGTAGCAAGAAAATACACAGTCTTTTAAAGGTGACCTTTTGAGAACCAGTAGTAAGAAAACAATTTGAAGGCCAGAGCTTATAAAGTAAACACTGAAGTCTGTCTTTTATTTGATGTATAAAGGCAGTGACTGTCAGGATTCTTCCTTCCAAATTCTGCTCCCTGCAAAGTACATTTCCCAAGCCTGCACCCTGCACGGCGACTTCTGAAAGAGGACAAATGCCACAGCTCATGCCTCACAAGCATGTCTACACTCCATTATAGTGTGCACATTCAGGTCTGATGCATGGAAATCTGGAACCTCTCTGAAGTAAGTACATCTGCTGCACATCCAGAGACCTTGGACATGCTCTGCCTTGCCCATGGCTCAAGGTGTCCAGGCCCCTTGCTAAGGTCTACCAAGGCAGAAAGTCTTGGTGAAGAGCAATATAGTTCAGACATCCAGATAAGACCAAACTTTTTAACTAAACCTTTGTGCTGAGTGCTTGGACGAAGGTCCTCAAAATAATTCACTTGCCTGTGGTAGCACAGATGATGTGACAACACAGGACCTGGGAATGCATGCTCATGTGAGGGGTCTGCTGTGCTGTGGAGCACCTTGGTGGACTCCTCCATATGCTCTCAGTGCTACTGCACTTCTTTGCTGGGCAAAAGCAGCCATTAAACCTTTCTGTGCAGCTATTCAGGGCTGAATGCCCTCTTAGTTTGCTGGAAGGTTATGATTAGCATCAAGAAAATGTGAAATGACACAAATTATTCCCCAAATAGCTGATAATTTTCAGAACTATTTTGCTCATGACATTGCTGCTTTTTCACTAGCACATAGAGCATGGAGTATGGAGGTAAACCGAGGTGGAAATCGTCGCATTTAGTGTAACTAATGAGTTGTGGGTCTAAAGAACACGGTTTAATCCTAAAATCTGTGGCACTGAGAGGCTGAACTCACTTTGGCTGCCCTGTAAGACTCATGGAGGTTTTGCAGGAAAAAGCTAACACGTTCTTAGGGTGGGCTACTTGGGGATTCACAGAGCCTGAGCTTTAAATTTTCACATATAAATGCATAGGGTTTTTTAAGCCAGAAGGAACCACCAAGATCTAGTCTGACCTCCTTTATAATACACTCACAGAATTTCATCTCATAATTCCCGGCCCGAGCCAAACAACATGAGTATTCATGCCAGAAGTGCTTGTGCTTTAATTCAGTCAGGGAATAGGTGTGATACCAAGCTGTTTATCCTGCAATCTTGACAAAGCCGTAGAGCCCAAATAATGCATACCAAGCATCAAATTCTCTCAAAGTTGAGGTGACAGTAATAAAAATCACTAAATGCCTTTGAATAACAAATACATGTGATTAAACTACTCTCTGCTTGGGGCTATCCTGTGAGCAAGAAAGAACATAAACTGTTAGATACCTGATTTATAGAACATTGTTCATGTTTGCCAGTGACTCTTTCTGTTCGCAGGTCTTTGATAGCAATGTCCTTTGCAAATAATGCAAAATTATGTATATTTTAGCAGCTACTGGCTAGGTTCTCAAGAGGAAACATTCTCTAAATAGCCTAGTGTTCCTGAGGGGCTTTTACCAGCAATAAAATTCAAAGTGTACAAGACAAGACTTTTGCAACCAGGTTCCTGCATTCTGCAGACATTTGCAGAGTCATCTGTCTACACAGTGGAGCAAATATTTGGAGTCTGAAGTGTGGCACAAGTCCCATCTACTGATCTCTTCAGTGGAGGCAGGAGCAGGAAAACGGGCCTCTCACTGGGATCTTCTTGCCCCCTGAATCTCTTTCCTGCCTGTACTTTCTATGGTCTGAGGTGAAGAAGGCATAAAACAGCCCTATTTCTGCTGAAACAAAGGTCAGGTGAAGAAACCTGTCATTCCTACTCTTCAGGTGAGGACAAAAATTGATCAGAAATGGTACCTGATGTGGCAAACTAAAACTTGGGACAAAGATTATTGAAGATTTCATATCCAAACCTCTTCTCACCTCTCTTTGCCAAGTTCTACATAGAAATAGTAGCAGCTAAAAATACTGTCACTGAGAGCACTGCTTATTTTCTGCCATGCAAGAGGTTTTTTAAACATTTCCTGCCTCATTGGTGCTCTGTTCTCACTAGCACAGTCATTCTCAAACTAGAACTTGCAACCTATTTGAGAAGCACAAATGTATGAAATTAGGAGCCTGTTTGTAAATAAACATGCAGAGTCAGGTCTCACTGGGTGATGTGAGAGAGTAAAGAAGGGAAAGACATGACCTTCAAGTGCAGCCAGGGTTGTGGGCAGATATCTCTAGATAACCCTGAGCAGCGTCTCCAAAAGCTTTCAGGTCCTTCAGTGTAGTATATGCCATGGTGATGCCCCCAGCACTCTCTAGTCTCCATTTGCCTTTCTCAGTTTCTCTTATGAAAGGGTATTTTATTTCCCCCCCTACATTCATCTCCACGCTATTAACTTTCAATCTTTCTCTTCAAAATCGCTATCTGGGTCCCTCTTGTCTCTTTCCTTCACTTCTAGTTACTGAAGCTGCCCACACCAGACCCACAAATAACCTATTCTATGATCATTTCCCATCTTCATCCTTTCCCTTTATCAGGAATGACAATTCCCTCTTCCCTGTAACCTTCACCAATTTCTGTATCTCTGTGCTTTTTCCATCTTTACTCTTCATCTGCTAATTCAGCAACTGTTCTACCCATTTTCCTTTCAAAGAGCTCTTAACCTGACCAAGATTAACCTGACCACAGTGTTTGGAATGGCTAAGCATTTGTAGAGCCACAACACTGCTGTTATACCTACAATGTTGCTTTTCCCACCCCTTTTCTCAGCCTTTTTTTAAATCATAATGGGAAATAATGATTGCTGCTTGATTTTTCTGGTCTAGGAAAATCCCCTACCTGTTTAAGTCACGATGCAAGCAAACAATAACAAATCGAAAGTCCATGCAATAATAATTCTATCGGAGTTGGAAGCTGCAAGGTTTTATCTTTACCCTGAAAAAACCCTGCACCACATTCCCTTTGCCTTCACAGACTTCAGTGCTGTTTAGATATGTGGCGACAAGGAAAGGACTCACTAGAAGTGCTTAGCAGACGTGCTTGGAAATAACCCAGCTTCTGAGATCGTGCATTACAGTCAACAACCCCATCAATAGTAAATGTCATAGTGTTTGCAAACCTGATCCTTGATGCACTGGCTAATGACTTTGCAAACCACAGGCAGTGCAATATTGCCATCCTCACAATTAAACTTGTTTCGGTTTTTTCCCCGTGGGGCTGAATGTGGAGGACTGAACTGCATCTCCAAACAGTGCAGGAGATCCGCTGAAAACAGTCGGGGGGGTTCTGTAGTCTTTTTATGAACAAATGAAAACATTGGGGCTGAACTTGCTCTTTATCATTCGTGCAAACACCACCGTGGTGATGACCTCACTTAGGAGAGGGCAGATTTTGCGAGTCCATTAGTGTTTCCATTTGCTGGGTCCCTCATACATTTTTCTGCCAAATGGCTGGCTTTGCTAAGCCTACGCAAGGGTTTAACCTCGGTAGCTCATCCCATCCCAGCTAACTGAGGAATTTATTCATTTGCATTAAACAAAAGCTTCAGACTTTTTTGAAAGATCATGTTTATACTGGCATTGAACAACTGGGCCAAACACTGAGCTGATTTATTTCAAATGAGTTCTTAGGCACGATGTTCCAGTGGAGGATTTGATCGTAGCATTTACATTTTGATAGTTGTAATGTATTTTGCATGTGCAGCAAATAGGAGCAAACGTACACAGGCATGGATTGATACGCACGGAGCACAGCAAACGTGCATCCAGGTACTATCAGTCAATGCCCTCAACTGAGAACAGCGAATGTGTTTACATTTTATTAGCCACCATGGAATAGTTTTGAAATATTTATTATGCATCAATTATTCCACATAAATATACGTTGTATTCACAGGACACAGCAGAAAGCCACAGCCGGGGCTGTGACAAGGAAGTTCTGCAACAACACTCAATACATTAGAAATACTCCTAGCAGCTTTTCGGGCATTTCATCTACGAGAGTGCAGACAAGCTAGGTTCATCTGCACGATGGCTGCTTGCAAGTTTTGGGGTAAATGATCCAATAAGAGCAGAGTGGATGTATTCTATTTGCACGCTGAAATTCTACTGGCAAAAACGCTGCAAAGAGAGTTTATATTTTTGTCACACTGTAAAAAGCAACTAATGACCCATGGAGAATTTGGGAAAGTGTCCTATTTACATTCCATCCTATTTATATGGTCTGGGTTTGCATACAAAGGAAGTCTTTGTTTCCTCAGGGTTTCTCAGCACCTGCTAGTTATTCCCCACCAGTAGCCATAGCTCTCCGCAGACTTCACTTCCCCAAGCAAAGAGTTTTGCTATGTATAGATATGAGGTACCTGGCGATTTTGTCTGTACAGGACATGGTGATGAGCTGTTCTCCCAACAACACGCCGTCCCACGTCTGAGCTGTGTTGTGACACCGGACTGGTATGGTTCCTTCTCCAGACTCAATCTTTGTTCGGAGATGCCCACGGTATTTCCTCACTATGTGCTTGCTGCTGTTCACTGGTCAAAATAAACATAAGAATGGCAATAATTAAATGCTTTCAGAAAGGACCTGTGCTGATGCCATGGCTTGTATTTGCAGAAGCACCTGTGAAGGTCTTTTCAATTGGATGCAAACTCGGATGAGATTACAACCCAAGGAAGCAGCTCGGTGAAGAAAAGTTGGTGCTCCCTAAGGTGGTTGTGTTTTCACCTAAATCAATCCCATCACATAGCACATGCTGAATTCAGGTTCCCATTCCCATTCCCTTAGATATTTAAAAAGAACAGAGGCACTCTGGTTTTTAAAGAAGCAGTGTGATTTCTTACTTCTAACGCAAGCTTACAGGTTTGAGGTGCGCCAAGGGGACATTTGGAAAACCTTATTTCAAGGAGTGTCAGCAAAGGCTCAGCAGCGCCAGGCCCAATGCTCTAATGTGATATTTCACTGGTGTTTTCTGAATAAATTCAGAACTGAGGTTTCAGTTTGGCATCAAAAAATTTCACTGAAAATTCTGAAAAGCTGAAATTTTTTATTCTGGATTAAAAGCAAATAAAAATTTTCTAATGACTAGTTGTTTCCTTAAATTCCCTCTGTAGTCTGCCTGAAGTGAGGCACCCTCCTGCCTTGTGGCCTTCCTTTAAGTCATTGCTCTCTGGTGATGGGACATATTTGAATGCATGGAAGCTGCCTTTGGGGTTGTGCAGGACACACTTGTCCTGTGCTGCAATGAACTCAAGTGTGTCCTGCAGATATGCATTAAGTGTAGAAGATGACTTTTCTAAAGTGCATCATTTTAATGAATAATCAAAGCCTGAAATTCATTATCAAAATCACCCTTACCCTCTGCTTACTTACTTTACCCCTGAGTACTTTGGTTGTAAAATAACATCACAGAACAGCAAGAACACCCTCTGAGCCTGCTCACTGGTTTACCCTCAGTGGGTTTCCTGAGAGGACACATACTCTGAGAAGCAGACCTTTCACAATTCCCTTGTAGCCCAAAGGAAAATAATGAAGGGTAGTACATGATGGCCTTTTGTTTGAAGCAAAAGAACTGCTGCTGCTACAGCCATGAGGATTTTACCCCTAATTCCAACCATCTTATGTATTTTTCCATGACATACCCTTCAGTTGGACCAGAATGCTTCTGCTTGTGAAGGTGATGCCCCTCGGTCCTCAGTGGGCTACAGAGCTACCTGGCACTGAGTAATGTCGGGGTGTCACAGGTCATGGGGCTTGAACCCCTGTCTACAAGCAGCTGGCTCTGTGCACAGTCCCCAGCCTCCCACTCTTTCTCTCTGTCATTTTTTACTGTATGACCTTTTCCTGCGCTTCAAGCTCTGGTGGAAGCTATTGATTGACTTTGGCTGCTGCCAATGGATGATTTCCAAAAAAGGGAATGGGAAAATCAACCGCTTCAGCCCACTGGGATTAGCAGAGGTAGCCTACATGCATAGAGCAGTGGAGTCAGCTGAGATCTCAGCAGACTGCTGAGCCTCACCAATCATTCTTGTGCTTCTCCCTTAGATTTTTTAAAATCTAAGACGACGTCACATCCCACCTGTAGGAGGGAAGTGACTAAGCTTCGCAAATCCCCTTGGTGTGGATTAAGGTGAGAGAACAGTCAAGGTCCCTACGCAAACATCAACCTCAAAGGGAGATTTCTGTAGAACAAATATTCGGTAAGCATTGGCTCTCTCACAATTATATCTTCCTAAGCTATGCTTAGGCCTTTATGGAAAACCAAGGGAGGTCTTGCTTTACTTAACTTTGTGAGAAATGAGAGGCAGAGGAGAAAGAGATAGCAAGATCATCAGTCCTGGACCCAGTGCTGAACCTGTCAACGGGGATTAGCTGGTATAGAAAGAGTCTCCCTGCAATCTTGTATGTTCTCGTATTTATTGGTCCCAGCATTTCCCTCGTATTTATTGACACCAGCATTTTTCCATGACACGGCATGGCAAATCAAGAGAAGTGACAGCTGGGCCCTCCCCATGTCTCCATTTTGTCTCTCTCTTGGGTCATTGTCCATGCTCACGGTATAGTCCCCTGTGGCTCATCCCTTACAGATGGGGATATGTGCCAGCAGTGGGATGGACCAAGGATCAGTTGAATTAACTGTCCACAGCTGAAACTAAACCCAGACTTCATCAGATCTGAACTATTTTAACACACTGTAGAGTTTGTTTGTTCTGCTCTGTGAAAAAAGTCTTGGGGAGAGTGGTTAATGCATGGCCATCCCCATCTGCAACTGTGTCCCAACGGGGGGAATGTGCAGAGCCTTTGTGCCTAGTTGTCGCAGAGCACTTCACCATCTGAGACGCTGCAGTAGCCACCAGATTTGGACTACTGATTGGCTTCTCAGTCTTCTGTTCTGAAGGAATCTGGGAAGAGTGAATGGAAAAAGAAAAAAAAGCCAAAGAAAAAAAAAGCCAAGTGCCCAGGTCTGAGAAAAGTTGCAGATCCCTCTCCTCTCATATTGCTGGGCTCTGACAATACTTTCAGAAAACCATTCTCATGGCCACCTGTGCTGATGTCACATAGACCCCTATTGTCTAGGATGCATCCTGCAGTATTTCTCAGAGGATGCTCTGATGGGATTAGCTATCTGGGAACTTGTCCATATTTTTCTTGAGGGAAATTAGTCTTTTAAAAACTTCAAGCAGTGGTGAGCATCATGTTCCTAGTATTAAACAATAGAGTGAGTAATGGGGAAGATCCCATGAAATCTAGACAACAAAAGGAGAAAGCGATCACTTCTACTTAGCAAACACATCTCACTGAGCAACAGCAAAGGATGTATAGCAAAACGACTTTGCTTTAGTCTTCACACACTGTGAGCTGATGCACGGCAGAGCTAGACCTCTGCCAGGGAAGCAGTGAGGAGTGACTCAAGAGACTATTGTCGCTTTGGTTGGTAGAAAATTTGACTTTAAGGAAATCAGTTCTTTTTTGCTAAGCTTTCCCACAGATATAATGAAGATAATGATGCTTCCTTTGTCTGCAAATTCATTTAAAAGTAGTGCTCTAAAACAACTTAGGAAAAGCAGATACTACCCTTTCAATGGAGATCTACCACAGGAGTCCACCCCCAGGAGACTCCCCAGGACAAAGTTGTTTGTTAGTGTTTCTTTTCCTCTGTTTTTTTTAAAGACTACTTTACTTTGCTACACATTTCTCTCCCCATTTCCTCTCTCTCTCTCCATTCTTCTCTCTTTTTAAGCTCCTCCTCTGTCACTCACGGTGGGTGCATTGATCACTTCTGTTTCAGGCAGTTCACCCTGTGGGTACACCTGCATTTGCATACAGGCGAGGGGACAATGTTAGTGCCTGGTGATTTTAGTGACCGCATGACAAGGTCAGCAGACTATCACTGCCAGTGACTTTGATTTCCCCGTAAATATTACCTTGTGAGGGGAAAAGCATCCCACAATGTGCTGACAGAGATAAGGAGACAGTTTAGGGGAATAAAAAGTAATTGCCCTGCAAACAACTGTTGAGCACTTGGGGAATTTAAAGCACAGGTCAGCAGTTTGGGGATAAAGGAATCCAAAACGTTTCTATGGGTCTGGGGAGAGTGTCTGTGTATTTAATTTGTCTATCTGATCTTCTGATTTTTGCCTTCAGGACTGGAGGAAGTACAAAGGCCACGGTACTTGATGTCTGGTTGCTACTATGGCATCTCAGCCCTGGCCTGCAGGTACAAGAAAAGGAATACTAAAGTTTTTAAAAGCATTTAGGAAGTGCACACAAGGGCACATCTCTGTTTCCAGATGCTCCTGTTAACTCAGCCCACGTGCTAAACTTTGCTCCCCATAATGCTGCTCTGCCTGGGGTGCAGCCAAGCAGACGGCGTGAGCTGATAGAATTCAGGCAGCTGTGGCCAGTGTATGCTCACCCTGGGATACACTTCCACAGCACTGATAAGGGGTTTTAGCTGCTCAACTGCTATTAAATTCAACAGATAGGGTGTGACTAAAACCCTGTGCTGCACTGCTGCTAACACAACTAGGATAGCCAGCACACACGCTTCAAAAGATGCTCTCTAGCATTTATATAAAATACTAGTACAAAGCTCTGAACACTTTCAGACTGATGATGATTAAATCTATCCACACCTGCGACTGAAGCACAGTTCTTTTTTAGCCTGTCATGACGTAGCACAGGAAGGCATAGATATTGAACAAACTAAAATATGATGCTTCTCTGTGTTTTGCACCGAAGTTGCAGACAGACTGTAGCACAGAAGCTGTGGTCACCAATAAACAATGGGGTCCACTTGCTGCTGCAGGCAGCTATGGGTCATTTTAAAGCAGTCTCAGAAAAGCACTTATTTATGCAACTTACAGACACAAACTACAGCTACTGCTGTTGTGCTGTTCAGTATGATCAAAGCATCGGTGACTAGAAGCATTCCTGATCTTTGCTGTGCTGGTTCTCCAACTGCTTAATCTCAGCTAATTGCAGGGGAGAAGATGTCTGACGATGCCACTTCAACCAGAACAAAACATCAATTCAAGCTGGAACTGCAAAGGACAAATTTAAAAATAATTTCAAGTGGATTTATGACGTGTGCTGCATTCAGATGTGGAAATTACTCCTGAGAGTTCCTTGGATAAAAAGGTGCTGGGTTATTAATTATTGCACTAGAAATGAAGGCAGGTGCCTTGTATTTAAATCAGTGAAACCCACTTATTTCAAGGCTCACCCCTTATTTTCATATTTCCTCCAGGACCAGTTTTGGCTCAAACTGTTCTGGAAAAAGTCATCCCTTGTTTACTGTTTAGCTGTAGAGTGAAGAGGAAATGGGTGGTGATTAAACAGAATCGCACGAGTAGAGCTCTGTCTGAAATTTTGCATGACTGCCTCAGAGGTTCATTTTCTATTTTCCTGCTTCAGTGGAGGCTGTTCTTTCCTCATGAAAGAAGAAATAAAACAGTCTATCTTGAGGGGGTTTTTTCGTGCTGGACCCTCCATTCGTCAGCATGGTTTATAAAGCTGCTTAGACTGATTTTAAACAAAGAGGTGGAAAGAGAAGTGTTAACATCTGACTGCCTTTGTATTTTACAGCTGTTAGAGAGGTACTTTCCTCACGCAGGTGCTGAGTACATGTAAATATTACTATTTTTGGAAGTGTTGAAATGACTATCATGGCACACTGAATGTTTTGGACATCTACTGTGCTGGGTAGGATGGCAGCTCACATAAATCTCTGCTGTATTGCGCTTTACTGACCAACAGAGTGAAACTAAAATGCAAAATGCAATGGGACAGCTCTGAAAACAAGGAAGGAATCTGAATTTAGGAAAAAAGAATAGGTCCCTTCTTGAAGTGCAAAGCTGAATTGTGGCTGCTGAGAGTAGGATTCATCACGCTCAGGGCTATGCAAGTAAAGGCAGAGGTGTTGTCTGAGGATCTATGGAGCTGCCACTGCAGTGACTGCAAGGATTCATCCTTCCTGAGAGGGAACACCAGCACCTGGCTTGCATTGGGTTAAAAGTAAGTTGAGATTAATCCCTTAAAGTTGAAATATTACTTATAAATATAGGTTAGGAGGCCTTTTTTATCTGAATGTGGACCCAGAGGAGATTTGCTCAGTCCCACAGCCGCATAGCACTCACCACATTGTGGCAGAGTTTGGCTCAGATCTGGGATTTGAACTGGATCATTAGCCCTGTATGCAGACACAGATATGCAATATATACTTGACCTGAGAATGCCAGAAACTCGGGGCACCTGTAACTTGTGGAATCAAAATTAACACTTGAAATGGAACTTGTTTATCTCTTCCCTTCTCCCTGTATCTTTCCTGGCTAAAATCCTGGCTTTGGACAAGTACACCTGTGCTGGTTCACTATGACCTGATAACAGATACTACCTTCTATAATTACCTTCTTTCCTCATAATTACCATCAAATTATATTCTTCAGTCTTTCTCCTTCTTCCACGATTTTTCATTCACCAATATTTTAGAGTGATGTACAGACAAGGTGTGAAAACAAATGGCTGAGGGAGCTGGGTCTCTTTAGCTTGGAAAAAAGGAGACTGAAGAGTGACCTCATTCATGTCTATAAATATGTAAAGGGTGGGTGTCAGGAAGAAGGAGCCAGGCTCTCTGCAGTGTCATCCAATGACAGGACAAGGGGCAACGGTGCAAGCTGGAATACAGGTGGTTCCACATAAATGTGAGAAGAGGCTTCTTCAAGGTGAGAGTGACAGAGCACTGGAACAGGGTGCGCTGCAAGGTTGTGGAGTCTCCTTCTCTGTAGACGTTCAAGACCCACCCGGATCTGTTCTTATGCGACTTGGTCTAGGTGATCCTGCTGTCGCAGGGGGATTGGACTGGAAGACCCTTCGAGGTCCCTTCTGATCCCTAACATTGTGTGATTCTGTGACACAGTTTAGTGGTGGTCTTGGTACAGCTGGGTTAATGGTTGGACTTGATGATCTTAAAGGTTCTTTCCAATCTAAACAGTTGTATGATTCTATGATCACTGAGGGGCGAAAATCCATCTCTTCAGATGACATGTCACTCTTACAAACACTTTTTATCATTTTTAAAGAATATTAAACCTGTTGAATGCTCATTCTAAGAGGAAGTTCTAGAAACTCTTTATGAAACTAACTCCTAAATAGAGAATGGCACATGACACCTGTTTTGCTGTTGGACTAGCTTCTAAGTAAACCCTGGTCTCAGCAAGCTTTAACTACTTGTGATCACAAAGTATAAATAAATCTGAGGAACAGATCAAAATGCATACCCTAGAAATTGTTTTTCTGTAGTGTCTGTCTCTACGGAACTCCTAGCAACTAATTAAAATTGTCTTTAAAACAACTGGTTGGTGGCAAAGACACACACCATTTCCTCTGTGGGTTATAAAAAACTGTTCTAGACAAGGAGGAAGGACTCCTACTGGGTCAGGCACGAGGAACATTCTTCATGCCACCTACAAACCCAGGCTGCAAACTCCATCCTGCTCTGGATTCTGAATGCATTAGTATGTGGAAGCCACAAGTACAAGATTTGTCAGTGAAATTAAGATTCTGTGCACATGACAATCAAGGAAAGCAAAACTCAGACACTTCAAGACTATTATTTTTAATTAGTAATTGCTCGTTTCATCTAAAAATCAGATGTACAACACCGTTGCTTTGATAGTGCAGCTGCTCCCAGAGAGCAAAGTCAAGAGGCCTGGCAAAGGGCTGTACTTGTGCTGGTGCTCTGAACTCCACAATGGGACAAACTTCTGCCTCTGAAGCCTTCATGAGCCCTGTCACCAGTCCAGGAGGCCCATTAGCTGGACTCCAGCCGTGATCAGTTGAGCTTTGACAGTGTGAGAGGTTGCTTCTGGTGCCCATGTTGGTGGCCAAGTGAAGACAGTGCAGAGACTGGAGGCTTCTTCTGGAGAGTGATGTGCCTCATCAGTTGGAGGCTACTAGAAAGGGTTGTCCGCTTATGTCCTAAGCTATGCAGCATTTTATCTTCTTCCTTTTTGAATTTTTTAATGAAAAATTACTTCTCTTAAAGCTAAGCTTCACCTTTTAAAAATGCTGTGTGTGAAAAGTTGTCAGCATCACTGGAAAGCCCACTTGGTGGCAATTGTCACCTTTGGCATATTTTGATTAAATAGTTTATACAACTATAAAGGAAATGTGTTATTCACTAGAACTCTCTTCCTCTCATCGACAAAACATGCTGTTATTCATGTGCCTTTGGTATTTTTGCTGACTGGAAACTGAAACGCTCAAGAGTGGGGTAAGAAAAATGTGGGGAATGAGGTCAGCAAAATATGGAAAGAGAAAATGAACTCGGTGAGACAGCAACAACAGAAATCTGTCAATACTACTGACAGGTATTTAGCATCCCTGTGATTGGTATGAGCCTAGAGAGGCCGTGGTTCCTGCTGTATCACCTTACTGAGCTTCTGCAGCAACAGATGGAAATTACTGAGTAAAGGCCAAGGATCTCTGCAGGAATTCAGCCCAGATCGGGATGAAATGGTGCCCATTTGCCTTAAAAATCTACGGATTTTAATTGCTAAATTATTCTGAATAATGATGTATTAGTGCTTAGAATATTTAGTGCTTTCCTTTTTCATATCCTACTTGAGCATTAATTGCCCTTCCTCAAAGTTGTGACAGCTGGATACCTTTTACTGTCATTTTACAGGCATGGAAATAGAATTGACCAGAGTAAGATGAATTGCTCAAGACTAGCTAGAGAAGTACCAGCAGTCATGGTGAGGATTAAGTTGTTTGTCACTCTTACGCAGCCACCTTCAGATTTATCTCTTTGTAAGGAACTCCCCAGGAGTCTAAGGACGTTCACGATTAAGTCTCACTGAGATCTTAACTGGTCCAGGGGTTGAAGACAAACTTTATAGAACTCAGCTCATGAGCTTTATCTGTGACTCCCACTCACTGGAAGGGTAAGATAGAGCAAACTAGATCTGACTGGGTGTAGCTTTGGCCCAAAGGGATTTTTCCTAACTCTATTTTCATTAGTTCCTCCCTAAATATATGTTGCAATTAGGTGGGCAGCTCTAGTAGGATGTTGGCTGTAGAATGGGGCCAGACTTGCCCAGAAGGATCTGTCTCTGGTCTCTGTCCCCTGCAGAGAACCTTGGAGAACCTCAGACACCATTATTTCTTGGGCTGGACAAATTCAGGGACAAACAGCTTTTCTTGGCAAAATTTTCTACTACTATTGTGAAAGCTTCTCAGCCGTGGCCTTTAGCTGATTAATGTAGCCTGTTTATCACGTCTGAACACTGTGTCCAAAAGCAGTGCTTTGCAAAGCAGCAAAACTCATAACCAAGCAGAATCAATAAATACAGTGCGATTCCCTTTGGCGATTCAAGCATTACAGTAAAATTAGGATCTGATTACAGCTGTGGAAACCTGTTTTCCCAAATCCTAACAAACACGTTTTGCTTTACATGGAAGATTTTCAAAGCTGTGCCTAACGTTGGCTTTGAGCAATCCATAGTTTCCAGCATATTCTTTGTCCTTTCCCGGACAGACACACAGACACACACTGCTCTGACACAGCCTTCTCAAAATTCTTATTTTCTACCTCAAAACTCCCCCTGAAACAACAAAACCCCTAATAAGCCAAAGCAGTCAAGACTATCGCAGGGAGAGAGAGCTGGGACATTTTCAATGCACTGTCAAAGCCAAAGAGTTTTAGCATGATGTATGAATCCTGAGGAACTTCCACAACACGGACGGATGAAAGGCAGCTGTCTAGCTCAGCTGATAGTGAATTCACCGCAGCCCTGATCGTATTGGGAAGTACAACACCAATACGACACCAAGCTGTATGGTGCAGCGGACATGCCAGAGGGTAGGGATGCCATCCAGAGGGACCTGGATGCATGGGGATGAGCCAACGTCATGGGGTTTAACAAGACCAAGTACAAGGTCCTGCATCTGGATAGAGGCAATACTAAGCACAGATACAGGCTGGGCAGTGACGGGCTGGAGAGTAGCCCTGAGGAGAGGGACTTGGAGGTGCTTGTGGACAAAAAGCTCACCATGAACCAGCAGTGTGCACTTGCGGCCCAGAAGGCAAACTGGATCCTGGGCTGCATCAGGAGAAGTGTGGCCAGCAGGTCGAGGGGGGTGATTCTCTCCCTCTACTCCGCTCTGGTGAGACCCCACCTGGAGGACTGCGTCCAGTTCTGGAGCCCCTATTACAAGAAGGATGTGGACATGCTGGAGCGAGTCCAGAGGAGGGCCACGAGGATGAGCAGAGAGCTGGAGCACCTCTCCTATGAGGCCAGACTGAGAGTTGGGGCTGTTCAGTCTGGAGAAGAGGAGGCTCTGAGGTGACCTTATTGTGGCCTCCAGTATCTGAAGTGGGCTACAAGAAAGCTGGGGAGGGGCTTTTTAGGATCTCAGGTAGCAACAGGACTAAGGGGGAATGGAGCAAAGCTGGGGAGATTTAGACTTGATGTGAGGAGGAAGTTCCTCACTGTGAGAGTCGGGAGAGCCTGGAATGGGTTGCCCAGGGAGGTGGTTGGGGCCCCCGTCCCTGGAGATGTTTAAGGCCAGGCTGGATGAGGCTTTGGGCAGCCTGCTCTAGGGTGGGGTGTCCCTGCCCATGGCAGGGGGGTTGGAACTGGATGATCCTGTGGTCCCTTCCAACCCTGACAGATTCTATAAGTTCTTCCCAGAGAGGGTGATGGGGCACTGGAGGGGGCTGCCTGGGGGGTTGTGGAGTCTCCTTTTCTGGAGATGTTTCACACCCACCTGGACCTGGTCTGGGTGATCCTGCTGTGGCAGGGGGATTGAACTGGATGATCTTTCAGGTCCTTTCTGATCCCTGATGGTTCTATTCTATGATTCTGTTCTATACGAGTTCAAGTTCTTTGAGCCTTGAATGAGGAAGCTCACCCGAACTAGGCATGGAAGGAAATGAAGCAGCCCTGTTTTCTAAGCTGTGACAGTGTTCTGCTGACCAGCAGACACAAAAAATGCAGCATGGAATCCCACTTTCACAGTTATTTTTTAAAAATCTGTGAACTTTAACAAATTCATGACTTGTCACTGAAATCTTCAGGACTACCGATGTAGCAAAACAGGAGCCACTTTCAGAGGTTCATTACGGAGCCAGGCACGACAATAACAGTGAAACAACCACAAGGGCTTTCACAGTTTCACCATGTTCTAAGTCTGGACATCACTAGTTTCTCTGTCAGATTTAGAGGCTACAACTAATCCTGGGGATCAGCTAAAGGCTCACACTGTGCAGGTGATTGGACCTTTCCTTTGGATTAGCAAAAGGTGGGATTTCCAGCAGACAGAACACCTGAACAGTATCTTGGCTGGCCCTCCTGCACTGCTGCTCTGAATGAGCAATGGGTCTATCCGCACATAGAGATGCAACAGCAGCTTCTTCTGCAGCTTCTCCCTCTGGCAGGATCATAAGGGCTACAGGGTTCATCGCAAAGGGCTTGGGTCAGTTGTCTGTTTGTGCTGTGCATTGGAAGAAGAGAAGTTCCTTTCATCCTGAAGCCTTTCAAAGTCCTCCCATCCCTCACATGCCCCATATTGCTACCTCCTACCCACTGCCCCATCAAATCTGCAGATCACAGATCCTCTTCTCTAGCACACTTTTTCATCCTCACCATGGCCATCCTCTCAAAGGGTCCCACTGATCCTTCTCAGACACACTTCCTTCTCCTAAATTAAGGCTATTTGCCCACCCTCCACAGAAGAATGCAGCTCCCTCATAGTACCAGAGTGGACTTATGTTGTTTGTTGGGGAAAAACCTGAGCAGTTTTCACACAATACCATAGAATCACTATGACTGTAAAGGACCTCCAGGTTCCCCATCTCCATATCTTTGCGACCCTAAGCTAAATCAGAGCACTGCTCAGATCTGCACTGTGTGGGGAGACAGTCTTCTGTCTAAGACCATAATACCTGGGTTGGGCTCTGTGGTTATCTTCTCCCATCCCAGCTGCTAGCACGCTTCAGCTCTGCGCCTGGACACGGGTGATGTGTGTAAGTGATGGAGAGAATTAACGGGAGTCCCGTGGCTGCACTTTCTGTAGCAAGTTAATGTGAAAGCAATGAAACTCTGAAGAATCACTTCAGCAGCCTGGGAGGACTGCGGTAGAAAACAGGGCAGTTACAAACAAAACCAGTGATTGCTGACAGTCCTGAGCAGGGATGTCAGCTCCTTGACAGATCAGCTTCTAGTTAACTTCAGAAAGTCTGTGCATTGCCTTGGCATTGCCTTTGCAAAGGTGTTTGTGTCCGTGGCACAAGCAGGACATGGTCTGAAAGCAGGCTGACAAAGGCTGCGGTGCTCACACCTTGAACCCAAACCCTTGGATAAACCCCAGTCCAGTCTTAATGGAGAGAAAGGACAATTTCCCCTCACCTTCTTTAATCAACAGTTCCCTAACCCCTGAAGTCATCCAACAGCCTCATACTGGGTCTGCAATTTCTGCAGTGTTCTTTACATGACAAAGCAATCTAGGCTGGCCAAAATAATTCATCCATTACTAGGATTATTTCTCCCGAGGCAGCGTTCGGCACTACAGTCTACAGTGTTGCTCGTGGCTTTTTCCTTTCGTGCTACTCCTGGGCATGGCTCCCTGATAACTTTGTTCTCTGATCCCCCAAGGTATTGTGCTGCTCAGTCACATGAAAAATAGAAAAATAATGCACCTTCATCCCAGTTCCACAGACGGGCCATTCGTCAGCATAAAACAACTTCAGAACCAGGAGGAAGTTGCTCCATGCAGTGAATGGCTTTAGAACTCTCAGTGTGGTTTCCTGAGTAGCAGCGGGCGAGCAGCCATGATGGAGTGATACAATACCTGAAAGCACTTGTACCATGGAAACAAAGAACAGTGTCCAAGCCCAAGTGATGACCTATGGTTACCCTCAATTTTTAATAGGAGCAGTCTATTAATTTGTTAGGGTCTTTAGCTTCTGGTAGTTACAGGTATCTAATTTGCTTTCAGGTCACTGAGTTATCTAGATGGTTCTTCTTTAAGTGCTTTCCTGCCTTTATAATCTACTCAGAAGGATTGAGTTTGGCCACTTCAACAACACAGAGGTTGGCAGAAGGAAGTCAGAGATTTCTTTCCAGCAACATTCACCAGACCCAGTGCTTTTGGGACTAATTCCAGCCCAGATGCTGCCTCAAGCATCCTCATTGAATTTCCAGCTGATTCCTGCCTGCATGATCCTAAAGGCAGAGCTCTGGGGTTGACAGTCTCTTGACAGTCTCAGGAGATCATTTATGTCCACCTCTTGCAGGTGGATAGGTTCCTTAGGTGGCCACTGTTTGAATGTGACTCTCTTCAGCCAGCGTGCTCAGGGTATGACTCGGGGATTCTGACCTGGAGGCAATACTCATGCAACCTGTGTCAGCCCCATCTGACACAGGCAACCCTTTGAGGCAGATCTGGGGGCTAACAGAGAGCAATTTATCTGAGAACGGAATGTAAAATCTGGCAGCCAAATTCAAAAGCAGGAGTAGTACAGGTTTGCACAGTGAAAAAGCAAGCTTGAAGTAGACAGTGGAAACTTGCTTTTTGGGTAGTCTTCAGTTCCCCTAGCTCTCTGAAAACAGCAGTGCACATCTTCTCTCCATCACATCACCTACCAAGGCAATGATCCAGCTCACATGGTTGCAAGTGGATCCTGTTTAGATGAGAGCTCTGTCAGATGCATGTGCATGAGAGCCTCAGCACAGCTGTAGGTTAATAGACAAGCAGGAGGAAGAGCCCATGTGGAGCAGACGCAATGGTGTGTTTCAGACCTAAAGGGAGCGTGGGATACAACAGGAGCTGGGCTATCAAGGAGTCAATGGTACAAGGCAGTACAGCATGTTAGCAAGAGATAGAATAGCAGCCCAGGGGAGAAGAATGGAGATGAGCCCTGGGGCAGATTCTGTTTGTCTCTTTGGCAATCCACTAGTGAGAAAGACAGGGAGGGAACATCTCTAGAAAGACTGACAATGAGATAAATCCTGCCAGGGAAGGAGGAATGGGGAAATGAAGGATTTATTAGCTCAATTTTCAAAGCAATTCATTTTGCTTTTCAAGAGACTCTTAAAAAAACCACCAATGATTCAAGAAGCCCTAAATTAGCTAGGAAGGCACTTCAGTAAATCAAGGGCTTGATCGTTCTGTGGTTTGCTCTAGAGTTGGAAGAAGGCATAAAATATGCAACACATCATACAGGGATAGCTACCACCATGGCTTCACCCCATGAACTGGAGTGTGCCTGCTGTAGCACGAAAACATCAGCCACCTTCAAAACTTTGGGAAGCCCATGGTGACTTAGTGCTGCAATACTGCCCCTGGGAAAAGTCAGAGATCCTGGCACACCTTGCTCAGGTGTACGCAAAGGGAGAAGGCACCACAAAAGAACTTGCAGCAGGCTACCTCACCTGCACTGAATTGAAGCAGGGGCTGGGTGTGTGAAGGACTTGTGAGGACGCTGGGAACATGTAGCCTCTTGCATATGGAGCTGTGCTGCGATCCTGTGAGTGACCTTGAAAAATGACAAGTCTTGGGAAGGAGACTGGCTGAGGCAATAAGCCAGGACAAACCCACAAAAACTCTCCATACAGTCTGAAACCCCTCTGGTATTTCCCAGCCTCCTATCCTGCAACACCACCGACCCTGGCTAGTCTCCTCTCTTGCTATCACCCACCCAATCCTCTGCCTCTCCTCTCAGCCTCCATCCCTGCTCTCTCAGATGGTACCTGCCTCTCACCAAGCTTCACTTTCACTTGAATTCAGCCTCCTGACCATGAGGCACCAAAAGAATTAGAAAAGCACTCAAAGCTCAGAGCAGTCACTGTCCGGTTGTATTTTTCCTCTCCTTTAGAGCTGCCTAAGGCTGTATCAACAAACACCTCAGCTTACCTCTGAGCCAAGAAGGGCATCATTGTGAGATTTTATCTTTTAGTCCCTAATCTCCTGCTTTCCTGTATGAATGTGGCATAGGTGTGGGCTTCCTGGACCTCTCCCCTGCATTGCAGCTGCTCATGTGAAGCTTGGTAAGGTCAGACTGACTGCTAACTTGGTACCCTGCACTATCCTCTAATAAGTAAACTGGGTTTCAAGTGCATGCTGGCTTATCTCCTCACCTACCAGAACAAAGCTCATAAGAAGGAAATGTGAAGCCTCCCTGAGGGTGCTGGGAAGACACGGTGGATAATAGGGAATTTTTGGAAGGAGATTTGAGAAGTGGGTTTTACTCACTCCCTGTATTGATAAAGGCTTATCATATTGCTTCGAAAAACCAGGAACCACATGGTGAGACACCGTTTTTAAATGTTAATGCATCTTTAGAGAATAATCAGTAATGTTTGATGGCTTGAGCTAGCTCTAGGAGAGGTTTCTTTGTTGTTTAAGAAATGAAACAGCATTCATCTGGAGATTCTTGTCATTACTGGATGAAAGAAAGGTTATTTCCTTAGTGAAAAAAAGAGAAAGAAAAAGGAAGATCTGAATGATAAACATTATAAAATACTTATCTTCCCAGATGTCTCTGGGATAATGTGAACTAAAAGGAAATGCTTATCTCGCTGAAGGACAGCTTTTGGCAACACAGCTTTTTCACACAGTGCTAAATTATCTTAAGAGCACAGGACAAAGGTAGAGAGATCTGCTTAAAAGAGTGAATTATAAACCAGATGTCCTGCTTCCCAATCACTGTGTGACCTTGGGTAAGCCACACAGACCATTCTGGTTAAGATGTGGTATTGCTGTGGTTGCCAATGTAGTGGTGTGGTTGTTAGTGTAATAAACATAGAAAGTGGTATTGCAACCACCTACAAGTCTACTATCTATGTCACGTGTTGTGTGATTATGTATTTTTAAACGCAGAATCCTGTACTATTATCTAATGGAGCAGTCCCTAGATAACTGGTAGATTTATGTGCTTTTTGAAGCAATCCATGGGCAAACTACAGTTCACCAGGGTGTGTGTGTGTTGGTAATCAACAGGCAGCACTGGTTGTCAGCTGCTCTGTCTATGCTTCCTCCTCCATCCGTTCGTTTGCCTGCTTCACATCAAGGGTGGTTTGGGCAAGGACTGCTTCTCTTTACCCGTACATTTAGTAGCTCGCATTATAGCAACGATCACAACACTGTAAAATGCATGTGTGACACGTAATACCAGGGGCAGAGATAAGAGTGCACCTTGCGTATCATCTATTGGGATTGTGGGGTGGCAGGCAGTCATTAGAACAAGCCACAGACCTGCCAAGTCCCCTCTCCACTGTTGGAGGCATTCCCTGTGGCTAGGCAGAGGCAACACATGCAGTGGAAATGAAACAAGGACATACTTCTGTGATGGCAGGACAGTAACAAGGACATGCATGTTTGGTGGGAAGACAAGGTGAGAGTGCTAGGTCACCTGGTGGAGGTGTCTGCTCATGGAAAAGAAGCTCTGCAGGTCTGTTGATGGCACACACTGTCTCAAAACCTGATTTATTTATCCCTTTACAGGATCATCTCTAGAGGAGCAATCTCTGGAAAAAGATTTCTGCTTAAATGACATAGATATGGGTCCAGGGACTCCAAGGCTGGCCTGGAGGCCTCCATCTAGCCTATATGCCATGCACTGACCACACAGCTGATTTGCTATAGGCGGGATGTCCTGGGAAGTATTGTTTCCAGAAGGGTCTTGACATTACTCACTGCAAGGTCAGGAGGGTATTTGGAGAGAGACTGGTCTTCAACCAACACTACAGATGTGCCGTATCATATCACATCATATCACATCATATATCAATCATGTCATACCATAGATCTACTTCAGACTCCAGTTGCTGCAGTCTGGAAAGCTCAGATTTAGTGTAAATAGCCTTCAACACATTTCCAGGACCCTGAGAAAAGTCTATGTATCCCCAGCTATCCCAATCCTCTGTTCCAGCATGTGGCCATGGCTTCAAGGGCCTCTTTGATGATGGAGAGCCTTCCCAAGGGTCTCCATGAAAAAACCTGAGTTGAAACAGTATTTACTGTTGCTGTTGCATTTCCTAGCAAGAAGTTGAGGCCATCTGGGACATATTCCCTGGAGATCCACTGAACGTCAGGCACACAGAGCAGTCTCCCACTGCCTTGTCTGGCTGACTTTCCCTGCACTCCACCCCTCAGTACACACAACCAAGTGCAAGTTGCAGCCGCGCCAGCCACACAGCCCATAGTGTTTCTACTCTCGACTGAAACATTTTCTGCAAGCAAAGAGAGAAAGAAGGATTGATCTTACAGAAAAAGCAGAAAAACCCACACGAAGGGAGAAAAGGGAGAAGGAAGATTTTTTTTCTTACAGTCAGTTGTGATTTCGTAGGGGGAGTTGAGGCGCGCATCTCCGCAGGGTGAAGTGCTCACATACAGATGGAACAGGATGTTCTCCCGCAGCCTGTAGCCTCCCTCTTTTAATCGCACAAAGATTGATCGCTCCCAGTCTTCTCGTCGTTTGCTATGATCACAAAAGAGGTTCCAGGTCATTTGTTACATGCCAAATCAGAAACATTTCCTCTCTCTCCCTTCTCTGTTTTTCTCCCTCTGTTTGTTTTTATTAGCTCCCGGCATCATATATTTTGCCTAGTGACAAGAGAAAAACAATAAGCTTCTCCAGGGGAAGAAATGTGTGAAGGGGGTCAAAACTGTCAGAGTGCTCTGGGCTTACCTAGAGTATATTCTAACGATGAAACGTGCATTTTTGAAGGGGAACTCTCCTTCCTCATGAGCACAGACCCATAAACACATTGATTTGAAAGAGGTTCTGGGGCATGAAGAAAGGAAAAGTTCTCTTGGCTCTCTTGTGAGCAAATGGGCTTTGCTCATCACAATGCCTAGGCACGTGTTTAAACCATTAACATCCCTGCAACTGAGATGGGTGTTTATATGCTCCACTGAAAAAGGAGCACCTTCTAATGAAGCACCCGGGTTTTATGATCCTTGCTGACTCTCCCTAGTCCCCTGCTGTTGCTTTTCTTCCCCATTCAATTAGAGGCACCAGTGAGTGCTCCATCTAAGCAAGCAGTGTCTTAGTGGTCGCTTGGCATTTTTGGAAATCAGAAGCCATCCTGAGAAGTGAAAACTTGTGAAGGCTTTTCTCAGCCGAGTTGCAAAAGATACTTATTAAGATGAAGCTTTTATCTTTGCAGTGGTTCAGCAGCTAGATGGGGACACAGTGCACATATTCCATTAGCAACAGCTGCCCGGGAGGCCAAACCCTCCCAGTCCTGCAGTTTGCAGCAATAGTTTGCATTAAGGTTCTGCTGCCATGCGGATCCTCAGATGGTTTATATTTGGGAAGATATGGGTGATTTCACTGACAGGCAGCTGCCTCTAATATGTACATTTGGGTGATGGTTGTGGTTATAATTTTGAAGGTGAAAATGTGATTAGTGAAATTGTGATGAGACTCCTTTCCCTCCAACGCACCGGTCCTTCCCTCAGAAACTCAAGGGTCTTTTCACAGGAATGTGTGTGAACAGAACTGCACCTGCAGATCATGATTTTCCTGGGAGGATCTTAATAAGCCAGAATCCTGCCCGTTTAATTCACGATAGGACAGCCCATTAACCAAGGCGATTTCTGCTGATTTCTCTGCCTCCTGTTAGTGGAACCAGGGGTGTTTCTAGTCAGCCTCTGAGCAAGTCTGTGGCTTTAATCCAAGTTGCTGCTGCCTGTTTTCTCCTGATGTAGTCTCTGTGCTATTGAAGCTGTTTGGCTGTCACTCTTCCACGGTTTGGGTGTTTTGTCATTTTTTGATGCTGGGACGCGTTTGCTGTCAGGAGGAATTTAGAGGCACATTAGCTTGCCTGTCAGGGACAGGAAGCCACACCAGCTGCTGAGTTGGGGCTGCCACAAGCAGCTCCTTCATTTTCTGCTGGCTGTGGTGGAATTTCCCAACTGAACTAATTATATTAGTGCCCTTATAAAAGCCTCAGACACCATAAAATACCTGTAAGTTCCACTGCCTGGACTTGAGAGCAATTTCAGTTAGTTTTAAATAATTCACTGCAAAAGCAGCTGGGAGAACACAAAGCTGTGCAATCCTAATACCTGCTATTATGTTAAACCTCACCAGAGTGGGAGGCAGCTTGCAGTACTTAGATACAGTTGCTAGGTAGGGTTGGAGCAGTCATTCTTTGGGTTGAATTTCAAGAGTTCACAGTAATCAGCACCCATCCTAATCTTTCTCTCTCTCTTGTTTCCCATTGATTAACCTTGCTTTCTTCTCTTTCCAAGGGAAAGGTCTGCAGCGAGTGTTGATGGGTTGGGTGATAGCTGCTCTAAAAATAGAGGACAGGGCTGGAGGGCAAGGCAGCTTGGCTCTTCCTCCAAGATGCTGAGATGCTCTGTATCACAGATGGTCCTGACCTGCCTTTGGGATGGCTTTCTGGAGTCTGAACTGAAACATGAAATTCAACCCTGCACAGTGGCTGAATAGATTTAATTATGAAACTCAGTATTGTTGTAGAAGAGTCTCAGATATAGCACTGTCTGCTCTAGCTTAGCAGATGTTGTTGTGCACTGGGCATTTCAAAGACCAGGGGAACCCAGGGGCCTTAGAAAAGTGGTCCAGGTGGATGAGATGAACTTCTGAAAAGTCACTTTCCCCCAAGCTCAGTAAACTTCTGTCTTCCCTCTGGGACAGTAATTTTGAGCTGTGAGGAGGAGAATAAGAATGCAGTAGCACTCCTTTGCAATGCCTCTTTGCACAGCCACATGCACCTGCACAAAGCAATGAACAGAGAAGCCCACGGTGAGCACACAAATGTCATTCACTGGGAGTGGGTGGATATTGAAGTGTCCTTTCCATACGTTGGTGGGTTCTAAAAGAACAGGGATTGTGCTTGAACCTTTGCCTGTTATGAATTTCTGTGGGAGAGTTAGGATTTGCAGACTAATTCAAGATGAATGTTGAAGCAGGTGCTAAGTTCTAATCTTGTGCTTAAGATCATTATTTAGCATAACATGCATATGTTTTGCGCTGACTTCAAGACACTTAAGCGCATACTTACAGTTTAATGTATGCAAAACATTTGGAAAGAAAGGCCTTACTCTCTAAATGAGAAGCAGAGAAGATGCTCTTAGCATCTAAACTTGCAGGAAGTTTCTACTACTACATGCTGCAGCACAGCATCCCACTAACAGCAGCCTTTAAAAGGAAGGAAGAGGCTGTGTCCATCAGGAGGCTACTCACGCAAACAGCTGATTGTATAAGAACTGCTTGGTTTCCCCAGACAAAACTAAACTGGACTGTATGAAGACTGTCCTTTGCTTTTTATATGTAAAGTACACAGTGGTTTACATCTGACTTCCTGGAAGAACTTTGCTTACAGGGCTACTACAGAGGCAGGAATGCTACGGTGCTGATTTAAGAATAGGCTATTCATTTTACTTTTCTTTGCAAAAGACTTGGATTTTCTTTTCTTCTCTATTTGCCAGTTGGTATGAATAATCCCAATGAAATCAATGTGAATTTTACTGCCGTCAGACCAGGGCATTTGTGTACTTTGTGATGCTGATTTTTAGAGAAAGGTCTTCCTTGTCCTCCTTTTGTACATCAGAAAATTTACGTCTGCCTTTTCATCTTTTCTGTGAAAGTCTTGAGAAGGGGAGGATTATGGTTGTCACAAAAATGAAATCTGGGAGGGCTAAGGGTTTTAATCAGACTGGTTAGGAGCTGTCAGTTTTCAGCTGTACTTTTAGCTTTTATTTAACCCAAGCTCTAGACAATGAATCGTTGACAGAAATTTTCCTTTTGAAGTATTTGTCACTCTTCCTTCTCAGAGAGGATAAAGTTCCCTTTCTGGAACTCCTTTTCCAATGAAAAGTCAGGAAAGTCACAGACAGTCGCAGTATGAAGAGAAGGGGGCAAAAAGTAATTTAAATATTGCAGCAACTTTGGTTTGCAGATGGGATTGCCCTACAATTTAAATATCTGAAGTGGTCACCCTAATGCTCTCTTGACTGAAATGGAAAACAATTTTCACTAGTACTTGGCAATTCATCTCACCTACAATTGATACTTGAACAGATCTGCTAAATCCCACTCCAGAGGTGACCATCACTTTCCACTGCTGATAAAAAGAGCCTGGGGGATCCAGTTCACACTGACTAACTTTTAGACATCTCAAGTGAGGTGTCAAGAAGTAAATTCAACTCAGTGAATCCATCTCTCCTGGCCATTAATTTTCTATCCTGGCCCTTGCCCTTTCATCCTGCTTGTAACTGCTCTTTGAAGCCTCCATGCCACACTCAGGCAAGTACGTGTTTTGCTTTCACCAAGGTCACTGATAGGATAGTATTTCTAAATTCTCAAAGTATGTTCCTTTTCAAGAGCATCATAATGTAGGAAAATAATTTGTGTGCTGGATGCTCCTGCAGTTTGCAACCCAGCTGTGGAAATCACTTGGAGCAGGCAGACTTAGTAGGAGGAAGATACGTGGAAATAGGGAGCCCTGTCGACAGTACACATTTGCCTGTTCCATAGAGAAGGTATGGAAAATTTAAGCTCTTTGAAGCAAGAACTATGCCTTCATTCTTCTGGGATCTTTTTGGATTAGGGAAACATCTTATTTTTGCCCCAGTTCATACACAGCTTTGTACAACAGGTTCCTGGCCTGTGAGAGCACTCCGATTTGGGCCAGATTAATGTAAATGCATAATAATGCAGAGAGCTCATTTGTGTTTTCTCAAACTTGAGGAGCAAGCGTGCAGGGTCCCAGAGGAGCTGAGTTACCATGCATGTCCTACAAAAATCTGCCCTTTTAGCTGTGCAATAGCCATGTGATTTCTCTGCTAGTAGGAAATATCTCTATTTTTCTAGAGAAACATGGATAATCATGACTTTGATTCACAAGAAATGCATTTTCCATTTCATTTGGAACACCGCTGTTTCCTTGCTGTATGCAAAGCTTCCGATAGTGCCATAAATCTGAGGGCAGCAACGAACATTAGAACAGAAGGAGTTTGCCTCCCCATGGACTTTAAGGAAGCAAAATCTGATTTGACAGTATCTGCAGCTCGGTTTTTCAAAGGTGCTTAGGCTTGACAATTTTGGTTGAGATTGTTATCATGTGTGCTGGTCAGGGAAGCAGCAATACCTTCTCATGGCTGAACAGAAAGTGATTTGAAGTTATTGCGGACTGAGCTTGTGCTGCACTGAGGATTCTCTTAACAAAAGACTGTTAACATTGATCCAAATAAAATAATAATATGACTGAGCATGTTGGGGAAGTGGATCAATACAATAGTTTAAGATACAGTGGTAGCACTTGTTTCCCAAGATATTGTAGCACAAAGCCAGTACTACTGCTGCTACAATGCTGGAAACATAATAATTGAATGTAAACTTGAAAGCAATTCAGATTGAAATAGAGAGAATATGTTTTTGATTAAACCCTTCAAGGCTCTTGTCCCTCTTTGTTAGCCAAGCTCATCTATTCAATATAACTCTCACCCTCAACTACAATCTGAAGTGAAAATAATCATTAATCCTATCATATAATTACTTCAGTGAAACAGTATCATAGGCTCACAAGAACACAGGGTTCTGTTTGGATTAATGCTTGTGCCTGTTACCTGATGCAAAACCTTATGAAGGCAAAGGGAGTTTTTGCACTGGGGTTAATGACCTTCAGGTAGATGAAGGTGAAAAAGCAACAAGAATGGAGAGCAGAATGACCTATAAATCAACAGACATTTGTTTCTTTTCTTTGCCTGCTTCCTTTATTCCTTGATTCCTTCAATGCAATAAATGGCACCTAAGCTTCATTTCTGCTCTGTTTTCATAGGATTACAGAATGGCAAGAACCTCGGGTCGCTAGCCCAACCTCCTGCTCAAGGTAATTTGCCAGTCTGCTCAGGGCTTTATTGGCTCAGGTTTTGAATACCTCCAATACAGAAAGGATACTGCACAAGCCTGCTGGGTGACACGTTCCACTGTGTGCCTGTTCCCATGGGAACAGTTTGTCCAAATATCCAGACTGAACCTATTTCATTTCAGTGTGTGCCTGTTGTCTGTCATCTTCCCATTGCGCACCTTGGATAAGATGCCAGCTCCACTGCATTGTTGACACACGTTCTGTAGGGACTGCTATCCTATCTGCAGGCTGGCCACACCTAGCTTCCTCAGCCTCTCCACTTAGGCCAAGTGCTTTGGCCCCTGAACATTCAAGTGGTCTCTGCTGAACCTGCTTCAGATGATCCATAGCTTTGCTGTGGGTAATCCAAAATCACGTATGGGATTCTGACTGCTCTAATGAGTTCTGAGTAGTGGGGCATGATCACATCCTTTGATTGACTCTTCATACAACCCAGAATCCTGTTGACTCTCTGCTTCCATGCACACTACTATCTCACACTCAGCTTGGTACAAAACCTGCCCCTTTTCAGCAGAGCTGGTCACCAGCTGCTCCAGCTGCTTTTGCTGTTGCAGATCATTCTCTCCTCCTCCATGCAGGACTTTCAATTTGTCCCACTGTCCCAGTTCTCCAGTCTGCCTGGATGACAGTCCAGCTGTCAAGCAAGTTGTGTCCTCTCTACAATTTGATGTCCTATGCAAAGGACACTAAACTTATAACCAAGTAGTACATGCACAGCAGTAGATGGATTAGCAGGATTCAAGGATAGACCTCTGCAGTACCCCTATTATTACCAGTTTCCAGTCAATGTTTGACCCATTAACCAGTTAAATGGTACCAAGGCTGGTTTGGCTGAAGACAGAAACCATAATCCCTCTGTAATGATTCTACACGCTATAACATTTGAAAACATTGTAAAGAAGGGGTGAGTGATAGCATCTTGTACTTTGGCACAAAGTTTACTGTACTGTTAACACTCGTTGGTTCTGCAGTGAGTCAATGAAGGCATTAATGATCTATAAATCACTTCCTCGAGATATTTCAGCAGCAGTAAGGAAGACTGGAAAATGTCTGCAGTGAGTAAAATGACCCTCTTCTAGTCTCTGGCCAGTGAATGATGCTAATAAGCTTGCATGTAAAGATTTGTACAAAATCATCAGGGTTCATAAAATCCAACTTTATGAGTCATATCTAATAGCTACTGAAAGAGAATCAGCTGAAGGAGCTCATGCCTCAACACTCTAGATGATCTAACTCTCATTTTTTCTGTACCGTATTGGTCACTCATCAGCTAAAGACTTGGAAACAACATCAAGAAACAAATAGTTCACATGACTGGAAGATGGATTTGTTCCACTGAAGGCCATATAACATTCCCCAAACACCAACAGAATTCAGTTACCTTAGGTGTAGCTCCAGCTGTGAGTAGAGGAAATGAACAAATGCCCTTCTTGCCACAATTTCTGCATGGCAGTCGTTGACTGCAAGCCCTTGGTCATTAATGTATTCCCCATTTATACATTTGGTACCCGATGACAGCACAATAACCTGAGCTTGCCTGATATCCAAACCTGTGGGAAGAAAAACAAAAGGGTTGTGAAATTGCTGAGGGTGAGTATAATATCATGATGGTTAAAGCTCAGTGCATGCTTTCATGTGGCAGCTCAGACAGCCCTAATGGGATGCTTGTTAGGGTGATTATATTGCCTTCAGAATATGCAGGAATCTCACATATCAGGGTTATTAAAATAATAAGGGCTCTATTTCAGTCTTGCTGCTAATTCCAAGATAAAAGCTTGCCACGAAGTTTACTTGTTAAATCAATAACTACATCATAGGAGAGCGTACGCTGTAGGGAGGTAATAAAGATCTCCTGCAGTGCTGATAAATGACCAGGTTTTTATGAGCTGTTGAAGACATTTTCTAGTGGGAACACACACTCCCTTAATGTTAGGTTTCGTTGCTGTTGCACTATAAGTACTAAACAAAATGCAAGTAACACTTCTGGAGCTGCGCTTTTAAATTCTCAGAGAAAAAAAACAGGTCTGACTTTCAGTTCAGTTTTCTCTTCATTTCTGCAAGAGCAGCTACATTGGTGCCTTTTTCACTGTGGTCTCAGCGATGGAGCATTCCTCACAGAGACCAGATTTGTTGCTCTATTGCCTCTCCAGATAATGGTGATGGTGATTGAAACACATGCCTTAGCCCAGATAAACCCTTGCTAGGATGAAATCCTGATTTCTTTGGAGGACGTGGCAAAGTGTTTACAGAATTCAACAGTGTATTTCAGGATGCATCTCTGAATACCATAGAACGAGGGAGCAGTGCTTGGGAAAAAGGACTTATTTGTTCGAAGGATGCTTTCTCTAGATGTGACAAAGAAGTCTACGAATGTTGGGCTGTGTTTGACAGCTGTACACAAATACATGTGTAGGCAAAAAGATATACTGAGGCTGTAGATACCCACAGGGGGATGAGAACAAAGTCACCATGGGCCATGTTGATGCTGGTGATATTATTTGGGAAGTAGAAAAGCTTTAGGAATTATTTTATGGAGTCAGCAATGTGTTTTTTTCTTATCATTAAGCTTATTGCATGGCAGAAAAATGAAAAACTTCAAATATTTTATTAGGGTTGGAAGAACCATGGCTGAGGCCATGTCCTCTCCTAAGATCCACTGGTGTCACATGAGAAAACAGCTGAATGGAGAAGGATATGATATTTTAAACATAAATTACTGGTGCTGTTGATGAAGTCTCCATTCACAAACAGGACAAGTAATAGAACTATAGAATCATTCGGGATCGGAAGGGACCTTGAAAGGTCATCCAGTCCAATCCCCCTGCCACAGCAGGACCACCTAGACCAAGTCACACAGGAACACATCCAGGCAGATCTTGAATGTCTCCAGAGGAGGAGACTCTACAACCCCCCTGGGCAGCCTGTTCCAGTGCTCCATTACCCTCACTAGGAAGAAGTTCCTGCTGATGATTCTATGGAACCTCCTCTGTTACAGCTGGCACCAATTGCCCCTTGATAATAGTTAAAAATCTCCATACAGCGCTGGGACTAGTGGTGGAAGACATGCTATAGCAATGCTGCCATGCTTAATGCTTATAACAGGAAATCATATCAAAATTATCTCATGCCTCTACCAACATAATAGCTACAACAGTAGTTCAAAAGGTTCAGTAGTATTATGGCATCGAAGGGCTATGACATTTATAGAAGAGGTATAAAGTTAAGATGACAAGAAGAGATGTTCAGTTAATCAAGCCTGACCCCCTGCCTGTGACAACCTCATACAGAAATTGTTATAGGTACTAGTGACAAAGCACACACAACTGTATGCCTGTGCCTGAAGTTTAATCTCCATTTCTCACTATAAATGCAGCCCTAAAAAAGTGCTTGGGAGTATTTATTGGGAATAAAACCAGAAAAAAGTGGAGCTGCCAGTCTAAAAAGCTCAAAAAGTGAAGATGGGGGCACATGGGAAAATGCAGTGGAGAAATGCAATTACAAAGCGTTTGTGTTTATTCCAGTTTTATTACTAGACAAAAAGTTGAGGTCAATAAATTGCTCCTTCCCTACAAAGAAAGGTATTTGTATATTAGAATTGCTTTCGTGTCGCTTTGCTTTAGAATCACTGCTTTCATGAGAAAAATAATGGTATCTTAGATCAGACACACGTCCACCTAGTTAACCGTGTCTTTCACATGGACTGGCACCAAACTCTTGATGAGGCATGCTTGCAACAGAGATGTCTGAGCCCTACAAAGTACTTCAAAAAGTAATGTATACTTTCCTGAACAGAATATAGTATTTTCCTTGGTTGGAAAGTCCATGACAAGAATCAGCTATTTTTTGGCTCTATTTTATTTATTTACCAATGCAGACTGTCTTGTTTTCCTCAGTGCAGCAGAAGCACACCAGGAGGCAATTCCCTTGCTCAGAAACCCATGAGCCCCTCTACCTGTACCTGAGGACCTTTGTCAACATTCTTCTTCAGGGCAGCGAGACCAGCTGCTTCCTTCTCCTTGCATTAGCACACCCCTAATATGCTTCCCTATGTCCCCCTTCACCTCAAGTCAGAGCATCAGGCTCAATAAACAAACAGCAAACCGTCTGGGGAAGCTATTCTGCTGTCTTGCTTTCCAGGAGCTATACCTTACTCAACCCTCCCAATTGGTCCAGCACATGGTGTGGTGAACTTTGTTATTTCAAACAATGATAACTAAGTTTAACTCTCTCTCTCTCTTCTAGTGTAAGATGATGAACACTGAGGATTTTCTGTGAGACCTGGATTTATTCACAAATTAAACACAAAGCTGCCCAACACCTACTGGTGCAGCAACAGTACGAATCCCACTCATGTTTGCAATCACAATGTCCACTCGCACAGTAAGAGCACATATGCTCTGAATATTCAGTTCTGGGTGAATTAACTCCATATGTTGGTGTTCAGTGATAGGGGGCCCCAGTAGGTAGTCACGTGTGGATGTAGCCTGAGGTGCCTGCCAGTCCTGGTGAGGTGCAGGTGTTTGCAGAACATCATGTAGGTGTCGCCTGAGGCTGGAGTCAATGGTTTCCAAGAACTTGCAGAACTAGTCCAAGTGTTAAACATTAAAGATCTCCATGTATTTTCCATTTGCAATGACAGAAAATGTTCTTCCGTGCTCAGAAATACCCAAGAGTTATGTCTCACTCCTACAGTACTCAGAAACACAGGTGTACATGACTTATGCATTAGCTCTGAAATATTTACACCTCCCCAGGGATCCAAGTGTGGAAAGCAATCTGTGACCAGTGTAGCACTGCTCAGTGCTGCATGTGAGGGCACAGCATGAGAAACACTTCCAACAACTGGGGTTTTGCTCAGTGGGTTCAGGAGCATGCATGTCTCGTTTGTTCATACACAGAGTTGGAGGTTGAACCCCTGTGAAATGCTTGATATTATTTCCAGAGGAATTTGTCCCTAAGAATGAGATATGTGATGCCTGGTTGATGAAAGGAAATTTGAACATTGACTGAACACACTGGCATTTTAGGCAGCATTTACAACTCTTGAGCCTAGACGCTTTCTTCAGTGATTCAGAATTAATAGGCACTTCTGTACATTTGTCTATTTTGCATAAAACCCAGTAATTACTAACTCATTTTATTAACATTTACATCCTATTTTATTCTGTCTGCAGACTACTTCAAATTTCTCAAGTGATTTCTATTTATGAATGTCAAACTACCTCCTAAACATTGATTAATTTCACCTCAACCATCTGGCAGACTTAGACTGAGCACATCATCCAGTTGTGCCTAGGAAAGCTACTGTGCTGGGTGTGGCAAAATCCTACATGAAGACTAACCTGGCATCATCAGCCCTATGGCACCTTTCCTGCTTCGGGCTATACAGCAGGGTATAAGCCTAGATAAGGATGGCTCTTGGCAAACCCCACGCTCTTACTAAGGGGATCCAATCTCAGATGAAAGACTCAGGGAACTAACTGCGTTCAAGGCATTTGACAAACAAGAAGAAATGGGCTACATGATTATGACCTTAACTCCTGACCCACTGATTGTCAGAATTCATGAAGCATTTCTTTCTCTGCCTCTTCTGAAAAGTAATGTTTGAGAAGACATTAGGTTAAAAGTAACTAGTGAGCGATTTATAACGGCACCTGCATTAGGTTTCTATTATTTGCCTAAAGACTCCCTAATAGTTTTCAATTTGAAAAGGAAATGGAGCAGGGGAAAGGAAACTGGGGAGCTGTGTCAGCACACTGTCTGGGTCCCGTGTTGCTGGGGACAGCTGGGAGAGCAGGAAGGGAATTCACCACATTTTATTTTCAAAAATTCTGCCAATTAATTAATCATATTATAGAACAAGAATGTGCCATGAATTACATGACATTTTTGATCACAGACTCGGTTTAATGATCAGGTGGGGTAATGAATCTTTGTGGTGCTCTGCTAGACCCCCTTTCTGGGGTCTAGTAGGGAGGGTCTTCTCTCACTGCCACACAGGGCAGACTTTGACTCTGCAAAGGTTCATTTTCTGTGTCATTCATAGTCCAGACTTTCATGTCATAGCAGAGCCATTGAGAAGAAAATGGGGTTTATTATAAGCCATTTTCAGTTTGCTGACACCAGTGGTGGGATTCATTTCAGCTGTTCTGGATAACTAGAGTTTAGATGCCTGTAGCTGAGCTAATTGCTGCAGATTCTCTTTACAGTCAAGTGAGAGGAACTTTCCTAGGAAGTGATTCATCTGTCCTATTTTAAATATTTGCTTTTGGATATCTGCATCACACCTCAGTATTGCCAGCTTCTCTTCATGAGTTCTGAAGACCTGTAGGCAGAAGTACAGCTTTTTACACTGTAAGGAAGGTTTCACTCATTACAACTAGCTAAATAACATGCTCAAACCAACCCCTGCCAAACACTGCAATGACAAGCAGAACAAACCTGTCTCTTAAACAATGTTTTTCCTGATGTTTAAGTTTTTTCAGAGAATGCTTTAATTGTTTGCCCCACAACAATGAAGGACAATTGTTTCGAGCAGTGTTAATGTATTCATGGACGGTCATATTGCCTTGAGCTGGCTATTACAAACGTAAAGCAAACAATGTCTTGCCTACTTGATCTCCCACAACATCAGTCCTGCAGCCGCAGAGCTTGCAATAGAAATTATTCACAAAGATGCTGACAGAAGAGGCAGTAAGCAAGAAAAATTATTAGGGTTTGGTCAGCAGATAAGTTGGGTATGGAGAACTAGCTGACGTCTAACGGACTACAGTTATGAGCTGTGCTTTTAAGTCGGTCATGGCCACAAACAAACTGCCTACACCCATCTGCTTAGAGATACAGCTTTACCAGTAAAAGCAGAGGGTTTTGGCTAGTCTAATCAATGTTTCTACTGACTTTAATAGAATTACTCTCACTTCTAGTGTGCTATGATCATTAAGACCTTCCATAATACAGAATGTGTAGCTCTGCATATTTATGTTTTGGGAAAGGAAAATCAAAATTACTAGGTAATTGCAGGAAGTGTTGACTGTTATGTGCAATCAAAAAGCTGAATCACACTGCCTGTATATTGGAGAACTTCTGTGAAACTCTGAGCTTAATGCACGTTGAACAGGATGGCGTTCGCAACTCCTAATGCCAGCACACAACTGGGATCACACTTTGGCTTCTCAGCAGCTGGTGTAACATATAGAGAATCACCAGTCAGTATTCAAGCACCTCTCTCACTGCATGTTTTAGACCCTGCTAGTGGTAATGAAATTGATCTTCTTCAACATGACACCACAAAGAGAACTCACTGCTTGGAACATGTTAATTTTAAATTAAAATAAAAATAAAGTCAGAAAAATCAAGTTTGATTAATTTAAAAAACCCACACCTCTTCCACTGGGATGGAAACAACTGCCACAAAATCCTGTGCGGTAAAAAGGAAAGCCAGAAATAATGATAGTGTAACATCAGGCCTTGTGAATAATTCATGGGGTACAATTTCATGTTATTTTAAACGGTGCTGCTTCTCTTCTTGATAAGCAATAATTTAATGCTTTTTCTTTACCTTTTTAAACAAATCAGTCAGAAGGATTGTCTATTGTTATCCGTAGAAAAGTGTATTTGGAATAATTTTCAAGGCAGCTTAATAGAGCTTTGATCACAGAGGAGAGTTGTTTTTTTGGTTTGGGTTTTTTTTTTATATCCCCTCCTCACAGCTGAATAAGTTCAGCCTTCTGTTTCAGTTTTGTTTAGGGATGGAAAATTTCTTGATGGTACATTGTGCTGACAAGTCCCACATTATTTTCTGTTATCTTCTCCCCTAGCAGCTTTACCACATCCTTGAATGGCTTTAATTTTGTCATAAGAGATAGTCATGTCATGAAAGGGCAGTGATGCTGGAAAGGCTGCCTGGGGGGACATGCCGTGGGCACAGGCCCACACCCCACTGCCCCAAGGCATATCCCTGAGCCTTTACAGAGCCCTGTGGGGAACTGCACTGATAGGCTGTGCATTGTGCTTGCCACCCTGGGAGTGGGCGATGTCTCACACAAAATACTTCTGAAAGAGTCAAAGAGCTCTTTCCCCCATCTTTTCCCTGAAAAAAAAGCAGGAAAAGGACATGTTTCTCTGAAAAGGAGTTTGAACTCTTGTCTCTTCTAATGCTTGCAGAGGGGTCAGTCCATGGCTAGAAATGGCTAGAAATGATGTGTTTACGCAGGTCCATCAATCTGTATTCCGTGTAACTTGGTGATGCATCTACAACCCCCTCTTTTCTGAGATTTCAGAAGGGATGAAACCGGATGCATGTTTGTGGAGGGAGCTGAGGATCAAGGGACTGATGCCTGTGATGTGGCGTATAGGGCAGACATGATTAACCATACGCATATACTTATTAACAGTATGCATTTACCTGCCTGCCATTCAGACTCTGTTGCAGTTCAGCTTTTTCTCTCTAATTTTTACTGTATCAGTGGTGGTGATTGTGATCATTTCAGCAACAAACAGGAGCCCAGGACATCAGCTAACATCCTGGTTCTACCCCATGGCTAACAACTGGGTGTCCCGTAGTACAGTCCTGATGTGGATGGGATCAGCTGCTGTGAAGTTATGGCTGACCAAAGAGCAGGGAAGGAAGAAGCATGCAAAAGGCTTATGATAAAGCAGAATTCTGAACAAAAAGCAAATACATTGCTAGCAAATATTAGGAATAAAGGAGTTGTTAGCTATGAGGTTAAAGATTTTTTGGGGGTATAATAGAACAGAGTCTTTGAAATGCTGGAGTTGCACAGGGATCTCTTTTCTTGACGTCAAACTGTGGATAATGTAAAAGTGAATATATTGTGTTTCTGTGGAAAGGGAGTACGTAGAGGGAGCCTCATATTTCCTCCCTTTATTAATGTGTTGGGTAATCCAGTGTCTGATTGTGCTGCCTAGAGAAGGCTATTCTCTGCAGTGCTCTTCATCTTTGAAGGTGAATAAGCAGGGACAGAGGTGCAGTCCTCTTTACCTTGATCTCTGATCCCTCCGTGCTGGAAAGCAAGAGCCAGGGCATTGTCTGAGAGCAGCCATGGCTCTCCTTTCACAGCCAGGCACAGTAACCTTACTCCAGTACCATGGGGCATTTCTTTGTGAACTAATTCCAGATTCACTTCATCCAGACAAGAATTCTCTTTCTACAAAAGACAGTTTTGAACTGTGCGATCGCATCAGTGGGTGCCTGAAAAAAAGACCCCAGTACTTTGCATTTTGCAAGATGTTCTTATGCTGCTCTTCTCAGTTAGCCTGTTCAGAAGGAGGATTTCGCAGCCCAGGAAAGAATGGACAGGAGGTTGCAAAACTGGAAGGGAATCAAAACACAGGGACAAAACAGGGGGCTTTGGAGGAGAATGACCCAGCATGAAAGAGCACAAAAATTCCCTATGAATTTGAAGTGCTTCCAACTGTCTGAAGGGTGCAAACGTCAAGGAGATCAGTGTGTACTAAATTTAGAGCAGTGCAACAGAGGAACTGGGGGGGGGCAACACAGAAAGTGGAAGTCAGGCTGAATAACTGGTTAGAATTACTAACAATGAGACACATTAGACTAGAATTGTCTCCCAAGGTAGTGTTGTAAGCCCCGTTGCTAATTGATTCATTTAAATATAGACTGGAAAAAGCACTTAGGAATGTATCATGCAGAACAGTCTTGTGCTTGTAGGGAAATGGACTGGATGACTTAGTGGTCTTTCCCAGTTCTAATTTCTATGGTCCATTTCTCTCCTCCCCTTAGTGGATGGGAAAGATGAAATCCCATCAGCTCTGCTTCTGAGGAGTGTGGAAGGGCACAGTGCTGTGACTACAAACACCAGTGTTCTTTGCCTTCCCTTCCTTTCCTCAAAGTGGGCTTTGGAAATCTGGATTTGGAGGAGGAACCATCAGCCCAAGCCCCTGCATGCTACATTCCCACACTAAATCCATGAGGATTTTTGTTTTTAGCCTAAATTGACAGTGGCAGGATCCATGTTATTTGAGGGTCCTTTCCTTTCATGCAAGTTTGAACACTGGTTTTCTCCTCAGGAACAGAGCTGTGCAGGCGCTTACAGATAATTCTTAATTTTAAAACAGAACTGAACTGCAATTTTCCTGCCAGGCCCTTAGTGCTGGTATCTGTGCTTAATGAATGCAGTACCACTGATATCTGAGCATTAAGTGAAATGACAGTCTTATATGCCAGTGAGATCCTTAATTGCAGTGAGAAGGGATGAACACCTGAGTGTGGAGTTTGGCAGATAGCTACAGGAGGAACTGATTTTTTTTCTTATGTGTACTTGCATTTAAAAATATCTTCCCATGCATTTTACGAAGCCGGGAAAAAAAAAGCTATGGCTCATGTCACTAAGCCTTTATTCACCCAAGAACCTTCTGCTTTTAGGATGAAAGGCACTCTTTCTATTGAGATTGGGACAAGTTCCAGCTTGGCTCATCACAGGGCAGAATGGAAGTCTGAACCTTCCAGCTCCTTGCTTCACATACTTAGGCGATGGAAACACAAGGGCCCGTTTTTCATTTCCAGCTTTTATGTTAATTATTGTACCTATCTTTGCGGCCAATGCAATTATAGGTGACACAGAGCCAAGACCTCTATTGCATCCAGCTTTTGAGAGGTGTCAGTTCCGATTTCAATCAGAAATACTCCTTTAACAGCAAGAAGCAAAAGCTAAGCCCAGAGACTGAAAGCGGTCTGGGATAAAAGGCTGAGAGTTTAAGAAGAGCTAGCTGCTCTGAGATGGAAACCAGAACAACCAGTGGGCACAACTGAGAAGATGTCTGCTGCTTGAGCTGCCCAGAAGGACGCAGTAGGTTGTTCTGGAGCCACTTACAGCTTGTGCAGCATGTGGAACCCGGGTACTCTATTCCATTCCCGGCCTGGGTCATTCTCCCATGGGAGTGTGTACAACTGCTGATATGAGAGGGGTGTTTTCCCCTCTTCTTGATGAACCTGTGCTACCAAACAGCTATGAGGACAGTGGTAAATTAGACAGCAATAGCAAGGAGGGGCTGTGTGCTGGTTAGGGTGAAGTGAACCCCTGGTTCTGTTCTTACTCCTAACTGGTGCATGGATTTTATCTTGTTTAGCGTAAAATACATAATCTGTGTTGGAGACATGGCCTTGAAAGTGTTTTACACCACTCTGTGCAGGGTTGTTAGGTTGTGTGGCACCTCATATTTTGTGTTTCCAAGTAATGTATCGTCAACTATTTTCTGTTCCTTAGCACTGATGTAAGACAAAAGATGAAGAAACACCCAGCATAACTCTCACAGTGCCATGCCTAAAGCCTCTATTTTAAAAGAAGTGATGAACCCGGTGGAGCCACAGCTTTAACTGGAAAACCTCAGACATACTTAGAGCTGGAATCTGGAAACAGATCTGTCTGGCTGCAGAAATCCTAGTCTGCCCATTGTACATCCAGATTCCAAAACCTAGGAATAGGATTGCAGCTGCAGTTCAAAATTACTGAGAGAAACTGAAAATTATTGACTTGAGTTTTATAACCTGAAGAAAACAGATTTCTGTTTTAAACCATTTTTGGAAAATATCTGAAGTGTCAATTGATGTGTCAACCTGGGCACAGGTAACAAACGGGTAATGTTTCAAACAATGTCAAACGGCTGTGTGCCACAGCCTTAGGAGCTTCAGGCAACAGAAGGTGAACAGATATGAGCTTTCAAAAGCATGTCAGCAGTTTGGGCATCCAGTTTTCATTGGGAGAGTTTAAGTCGCATTGAAACAGTGAGTCTCACTGGGACTAGGCTTTCAGCATCCATCTAACTATGCAAATAGGACCGGAGATCCTAAATGACTCCTGTGACTGTCTTCTTGAGAGTGCCATGGGCACTAATCTGCAAATCATGGGCAGTTCATCAAACTGGTTTGGTGGCTTGAATCCAACCTTATACTCTGCACAGGTTCTCAATGTTACTGTATTTTACTACTTCACAACTTTCCTATTTAAACTAAGGATCAGAAATCAATTGACCATCAATATTCCTGATTGCACTTGGTCATCAGGCTTTATAAGTCTTAATATGACTGCAAAGATCCATGGAGACATACTGTCAAGTTCTCTTTACTCTGTTATTCCACTTAGCAATGATTAAGATCCTTTCCATGAGAGACAGATGATAATTTCCCATCTTTCATCACTGCATGAAATTGCTATTTAGGGCCCTTTTGTCCAGTTCATCTTTATTTCATACAAGATAACTGAGGAGACCTCCTAGTTTTCTTTTAACATCAAAATGATTGTCAGCCTAAAAAAAAAAAAGACAGAAGGAGAGAGAAAATTGGAGTGAGAAATCAACTCATAACCTTTTTCAATGAATGCCACACTCCCATGAAAAGAACTGAACTTCCTTAATGCATCATTTTTAACAGAAAGCATGACAGAAAGTTCCTATCAGCATTTAAAATGCTAAGATTTGTCAAACACAAATGGGAAAATAGTGTTTAAGTAGCAGTCTCATTTTGACTGTAATGATTATGGGAGGGTTTTTTGTAAAGAAGAGCTTAGCAATAATAGATCTTCTCTGTACTAAGTGATGGGAATTCTTTACTGTGTCCAGTGATTTCAGGGAGAGCACAAATATATTCCCATATCTGCTCAAAGCTGGCAAAGGTAAATTTTACCTGTGGTGTAAATAAACAGTCTGAATGCCGACAGCCTTTAGATCACAGTGCTTTACTCACACCTCTGCTTCCCATGCCACACTGCCCTCCTAGCTCCAGGGGACAGGCAGCACTGTTCACACCCTTTTTCCTCCATGACACATGTGCTGACAAAGCTGGATGCCCAGCTGGGTGACCCATGGTGGAACCATGCTCTTCACCAACGCCTGCAAGAGCTGTTTTCTCACCAGCACCTCCTTGACCTTCAGTCATATGATAATCTGTGACTGCACATCAGGGATGGAGATATGTGAGAATGCTGTGGGTTTGCATTTGTTTTCTGGTGTTAGAAAACAGTAGCTTGCTTGCCCTTGATTTTTTCCAACTGCATCAACTGACCTACTGCTACTAAAAAAATTCTTTCTGCAAACTTTTTAGTGAAGAGGTACAGCAGACTGACCAGTGCGTCAAAAGAAGATGCTAAAAATGAAAATGAGAGACAGTTGAGTGAGAATGAGGGAGGAGCTGGTAGGTTTCCTTCATCTGTGACAGCTAGAAACATTATCTGGCTATTGTTGTAAAGCCTGAAATAAAATATTTGTTGACCCTGCCCAAAAGCTGAACACCCATCCAGTCCCTCACTCATTCTCCTCTCCTGTGGGATTGCAGAAAATGGAAGGAAGGCAAGAAGACTCTTAGATTGAGATACTGATATGCCACAGTCGCTTGGCAAGACAAACTCCATAAACCCAAATATTTCCCCCTTCTTTTCTTTCTCCAAACATTTACTGCTGAGAACAATGCCATGTGACAAAGAATATCCCCTTTATCAACTGGGGACAGCTGTCTGGCTATGTCCCCTCCCAACCTTTTCATAGAACCATAGAATTGTGGGGGTTGGAAGAGACCTCTGCAGATCATTTAGTCCAACCCTGCTGCAAGAGCATGATCTTCTAGAGAAGGTCATAATGAACAGGACCAGACAGGTTTGAATGTCTCCAGGGAAGGAGACTCCACAGCCTGTTGCAGTGCTGTTTTACCCTCACCATAAAAAGTTTTTCTTTATGTTCACATTGAATCTCCTATGTTCCAGTTTATGCCTTTTGCACCTTGTCCTAGCTCTGGGCACCACTGACAACAGCCTGATCCCATTGTCCTGCCAATCACCCTTGAGATGCTTATAAACATTTATGAGATCTCCCCTCAGTCTCCTCTCTAGGCTAAACAGCTCCAGCTATCTCAGTGTCTCCTCATAAGGAAGATGCTCCAGCCCCAAATCATCTTACTGGATCTGTGCTGGACCCTCTGAGCAGCTCCCTGTCCTTGAACTGGGGATCCAAGAATGGTTGATGACACCAAGCCTTTTTTCTGGGGATGGGGATGGGAGCGAGAGATTAAATCTGGATACTATCCAGCAATAGCCAAAACATTGGTGTTAAAACCATGCTTTAGCCACAAAAGCAAACCACCACGAGGACACTGAACTTAATTGTTACATCAGATCACAGCAGCTGGTATCTAGTGTGGTCATTTGCTCCTATCTGGAAGTATTTTTTCCAGTTTATCTGTATGTCTACTAGTTAAATGTTTAGAAAACTTCCTTTCCCAGAAATGTATCAAGATTTTAACTTTTCCTCACATTTCCAAGCAAAACACATCTAAATACATTGGCTGCCTGTTTCTCTGACTAGCAATTTGTTACTGTGAAGCATTCAGTCAGTCAATAACATAGTTTTCTACATTTTTTCCTTTCTCATACTTGGGAATTTGCCCTGGGTGCTACAGCATAAATCACTTACATTGCCCACATGTAACTCTCTTTGGTTTCCCTGGGAAACTGAAATGGCAGGAAAAAATGTCAGAGTTCAGGAGAAGAAAACCAATCTAGCACACTTCTGTTTTGTCTGTAGAGATTTTGTGTTATCTTAACAGCAGTTATCACAGAATCACATTGCGCTTTTTACCAGCTTTGTCTGAAAACTGTACAGGCACAGATAAATCTGCTTCCTGCCAGGATGACATTAAATTGAAATGATGGTGAAAACAAATTAATTTCTGACTGTTAGGGGTGTGCACGGCACCGAATGCAACAAGGCATTAACAGAGTTGATTTTTTTTGTCATTAGTAAAGCTTTTACAGAGAACTAAGGATTTCTCTGCCAAACTCTGAATTAAAAACGCAGGAGATTGACACTCATTTGAGTGCTTGAAGTGGAAAACCTCTTTGTGCCATGTTTTGAACAGTGTGTCAAGATTCTTTGCTACCTCTGGGAATGGTCATGGGGAACAAATTACAAATCTCCACATTTATCTACTATACAGAAAATAATGACCAAAATGGCAAATGATTCATTTTGCCGTGGTTGGCAAACTCTCTTGTGCTGGAAAGAACTCAAACTTTCCTGGAAAACACTCTAGGATTAGGCTGTTTCTAGCTTTGCATCTTCTGTGAATCACTTCCTATCTGTGAGTTTCTTTTCTAGGCTCCACAAAACCACTAATGTATTGACAAACCTGCAGCTGACAGATTGAAGGAACTCATAATAGGGAATTAAAAATTAAAAAAGAAGCCTTGAGGGAAATGGTTTGTGAACATAAGCAAAATTGTACCTTGTCTGATTGCTGACTACAGTGAAATATGAAGTACAAATTTGTAACAGCTCACTGAAGTCATGGTTCTCATACAAACCCCTAAAACATTAGGAAGACATTATTAAGTCAGGTCTAATCCTAGGCTTAAGAATGCAGGAGTAGCACCTTGGCAAAGTAGAACAGGATAGAATTCTAACAGACGAAACTCTCAGCATAAGAAAACTGAACAAGGACACTGGGCTGGGTACAGTCTCCCCTCAGAAAGTTGTTAAAGCAACAAATATTTTTTCTTTTGTCTCCTAAAGCTTAGTTTCTATTAGAAGGCATATTTAAACATCCAGACTTGAGGTCCTGCTTGGAAAGAGCCCCTCTAAATAAATTACAGGGCTTTGTTTAAATCTGGTGAGTGCCATGCTAATGAAATCTGACCATGCCAAGGCAGCTGGAGTGCTGGGTCTAGGGTCCATCTTTCACATCTGTTGCAGGTTGAAAATGATCAAATTTTCAGGTGTTGGTATTGATGCTTTTATGCTGAAAGAGCATTTTATTTTGAAGCTGGGAGTAGCTTCCTAGCAGACCCCTGGGTCAGTGTCCTGACCCTACAGGTGACTGAGTCTATTAAAGGGAGTGGACTTCTGTTTTCTCCCTTTCTTCTGTGGTATGTGTTGTAAGACAGAGAGCTCCTCTGCAAGAGAGTTTTCCCTGTACCCCCTGCCCCAGGGTGTGGGGTGTGAGAAAGTCTCTCGGCCTACCTGCCACCAAAGCGTGGAACACAGAAGTCTAGCCTGGCTGCAGCTGTGCCATGGGGGCAACTACGGCCTTCTTTTGCCCGAGAGCTTGAATGCAGAAAACCAGCATCAGCTCATCCCAGTTCCTGGCAGCTGGCCAAACAGAGGAGCAGCTCCTACACACTCCTCTCAGCTAGATTGCCTTTGAAGATGCCAGACAGCAGTGAGCTGTAACCATCTCCCTCCCTTGGAGACTTAACCACAGGGGAGAATTAATGACAGGAGAAGGCCGTGTAGCAGGCCCTGGAGCAGCCCTATCTACAACAGGCATGACCCCACATAACCAGCACCATGTCGCCTCTGTCCCCACCAAGATGCTGTATATTCTGCCACTGAGAGACTGAGAGAAGCTTTTGACAAGAGAGAAATCCTAGGTACTGATCTCCTAAACCTTTGGCAAACACAGAGAGACTGGGAATCTGTTATATTCTTATATCTGATGCTGTTATTCCCTCACAGAAGAGCTCCCAAGCAGGGGGGGATAGAAACAAGCCTAAGATGTCAGAGAGGGCTGATGTCTGCAAGAGGGCTGGAAAAGGAACTGTTCCACAAGCATCAAATGTATATTTTGTGCTGTATTTCTGGTGCCCCCACCCCTTGCCTTCTGGAAAGGGGGTGTAATTCTATGTGTGAGTGTGTGGTGGCTTTACAGTTATGAGTGTTGGTGTACACTCTCTTTTTCCACGGACTTTCATCTAAAGTCAAAACCTGATGCGATAGCTGCCTCCCATTTCTCTCAGAGTGTGTAAAGGCATTGTGATACAGTTTCTGGTTTACCTTTCAGATTCTTTTTCTTATTTGGGGATTTTTTCCCTTTTGTTCTTGGTGATGGGTTCAACAAATTCTTTTCTTTTTGGCAAAGCTGCTTTGTTGCCTGTTGAATTCTTACCGAGATCTGGTTGCTGTGCTTGAATTGCAGGCACCAATCCAAACCAATTTAGACCCTCGCTCTAACCCATTACAACATCCCAAAGTCAATCACACTTTTCTTTATTTTTCTTGGTACTGAATATGTCACCTGTGGTTTGAAGGACGTGTAAACTATGTTTTGTGTTTGTACAACACCTTTCCTGTGCGGCACTTAAAAAAATGGAAGACATCCATTATTTCAGATCCTAAAGTGATGTAATGACTACCCAAAGCATATTAAGCAAAATAAATTTAGCTGTTGAGAGGTCAGTTTCAGCCAGAGGTCTAAAATACTTTTAGGTCAACTTCTCTAATTCTAATTTCCAGAGAGGATTGTTACTCATTTCACATGAAAAAGGAGAAGAATAAGTCGCACTGCACAGAGCTCCTGCCTGTATTTAGGTTCTGTGGTTGGAAAGGATCCAGCAGATAATCCTCTCCCCATCCTGCTGTTTTGCAATATTCACAACTGTCCCTACTGAGTCTAGCTGATGTATTGTTGAAGGAAGGAGTGAGGCAGGCCTAGATGAATTATACATGGCTTTTCCCTCTGAGTTTATCCTCTCGTTTCTAAACTCAATCTACTACTCACTGCATCTGATTGAGAATAAGGTTTACGGCATCCTCTCCACTGCTGATGTCCTCATACATACCAAAACTACCAACATCAATGAGGTACACTCACAAAGAACAGAAGTTCATCTATGCAACAGTTTTGTGAAAAGGCCAAAGATTTCTGTGTATTATGTGTCCATCAGTCAAATCTTAATGGGAGTGAGTATAAAGCTTTGGCTTTGCTGGTATATATTGACCATGGATAAAGCAGAACAAAACTGAAACTATGTATGCTCTGGTTTTATTTCTTTTGACTGGAGAGGAAATACGTTTAGACTTGCTTTAGTTGCCAGTCTAAAACAAGGTTTGTGGTAGCCTTGTACAAGAACTTGGTGTTTCCAGGTCTAATTTAGCAGTTAACAAGTGATACAACTTATTGGTAGCTAACCCTTCCCCCCGCCATCTAATCCATTAGGGAATGCAAAATCAGACAGGTCTGTATTTGTCCTATAAACAAAGACGTGTAGGGACATATTTATGAATACATTTTTACCTCAGTTGCCAGTCTGAACTTACTTGAGTTGTAAATATTTAATGCTTGTTTTCTCTACCTTACTATTTATTTTTCCATGTGGGAGCAAAGGAATCCTTCAATACTGCGGATCAGGTAAATAATGTATTACTTAGTCACAAAAAATGCCAGAAAATAAATGAGAGGACATCTTACCTTTGGTCATCACAATGCCTGCAAGAGTTTTGTGACGTGCATGCATGGAAGTGAAATTGTCTGTCAGCTCCTGGAACTTCTGTGCAACCATTTGGTATACAGAGTCGGCAAAATCCTGAAAGACACAGTGAGAAAGACTTCTTTCACTTCTTTGATTGAGGAACCTGGGCGTTTCTGCAGATTAGTCACCTGCTGTCAACGGCTGAGAGGTCCCTTTTACTATTAGACACCACATACCTGAGCACAGATAAAAGGAGTATCTGTCAATTACTCCTATCACCTTCAGAAATGACCAGATGAACTGAATTAAAGCTAGAGAATCATACTACGATTAGTGGCAAAAGGAGATTTCAAGTTTTACTTTTTTCCAGCCTCCTAGACATTGGTGCAGGATCAGTTCACAGGAAATGTACTGGTCTGTAAGCATTTTACTGAAGAGAGCTGAATGGACATGTGTCTGTGTGCTGCTCATTTCCATGTGCCCACTGAAAATCTAGATTGGCCCATTGAAGCCTGAGAGCTGAGCTGAGATCTGAGCACCTCCTATTTTAACAGGTATCAAGGTAAGTATCAAGGTAAAATGATCAGCTCAGGAATCTGGGCTATGTTTAATACTGTCAGAGAAGTGTCATGGTCTGTCTTGCTTCCACCTTGACAGCCTTTAGGAAGAAGGGAAGAGGAACCTCTGCTTGCATGATCTACCAAAGACAGGACCATACCCTACCAAAGCTCGTATGAGCGTGCAGTAGTGCTGAGGAACCAGTCTGTTAGGTCACCTTGCGAGTAGCTGTATTGTAAGGTCAGATTTTCCCATAGACTGATGTCGAGAGACTGTGTGGTCTGAACCTTCAGCTTTGAGTGACTTCAGTTACCAGGGAGAGCCTCAGAAAGCCAATTACTGAAGCCAAGCAGGGGCAAAGGTCTAAAAAATTGAATTTTGCAGAATGTATGGACTAATGTGAGACTAAACCAGCTCCGGCACTCCTGAGAACATCACTACTTGGACCGCTTTCCCGCTGCAATGTTTAATATCTTTTAATTTACTTAATCTTTGCACTTTGTTTGGCAGTGAGTCTTTCAGGCATACACAGTAGAGATAAGTCAGTTGAAGTGTTTGTGAGCATGAGTTGCTCTTAAAGTGCTTTGCAAGCCTGAATATAAAAAGTCCTTCCTTTCTGAAGAATCTTTCCAAAGGATATTTTTTTTCGCCATATGATTTCTTGTTGGAAACCAAGCTGTTCTTATAAATCCTTCCTGGGGGCTGGATCTTACTGTGGGGTGTTGTTAGCAGACCTCCTGGCATTCTGTAATCTGGTTAGTCCAGCGATTGTTTTTGTTAGGGAAAGTGTCTTGACAAAACAAGTTTGGTTTTGCTCCTGGTGTTGGACTATGCTACACAGGAACATGAAACAGACCCCCTTGAATTCACCTGGTCATTTTAATTGGGTTTGAGGCACACATGGAGGGAATGTTCAATCTGATATTCATCTTCCTTAATCCTGAATGATCCACGGCCACAAAGAAGTAAGGACATGCATTTAATAACATCATATCCATTCTCTTCCATCTCAAACTGTTACTGACGATGTTGGCGAACCATGTTGATGAAAACACAGCATTTTAAGTTGAGGAGAACACACTTCTATTTGTCAGAGGAAAGTAGCTTCTACTTCACAAATACTATCAGTAATACTACTGCCACGGAGATTGTCTGCAGGCTGTACACCATATGTTTCTACAGTTTGTTGCATAAGGTCAGGTTAATTTTTAAACATTATTATAGCAGATATAAAAAAGAATCTAATTAAGTAAAACGTAATAACAATTAGGCAGCCCCCTTTTCATGAAATCTGGAATGTTTTTAAGTCCAATCCTTGTAAGTGATTGCAATTTAGTCCAATACGTAGAGGATAGTATTTCTTGGACACAATCATTTGTCTTTGTTTTGCTAAATGCAGCTTTCCAAGGTATCGCTCTGGGAACAAACCATTTGCACACAGACAGTTTAATATAACATGGAATAAAATATGCTGGCTTGCTGCAAAAGAAGGAAAGAGCCACATAAACCCTTCCTGGGAGAGGCACGCAATACTCTGCACTAGGATTAGATGAAAAGTAAGAAAAATTATCAGGAACAGCTTGACAGTTTCTAAATGGAATTTCACTTTGGCTGTATTTATACCTCTTCTAATCTAATTGTCCACAACTACCATGTGAGCAAGGTATTGCTCATACATTGCTTCTGAAGGATGAAATTTGGGTCAATTCTCATTTGTCAAGCATCAAGGCACCCTTGTGATATAAATGCAATTATAGTTGCTTTACAGATGAATGAGTGAAGGCACTAAAAGGGTGAGGGACTGGTCCAGGGGAATAGCACGGAGCTGGGCACTGCCAGGTGTTCTGATTTCCTGATGCTCTAGCTAAGTGCTGGAACACTGCCTGTCTTTCATAATACGAAAGTTTGTTTCTGAACTTGTTTTCCCTACTGAAGAGTGACTTCATCCATACCAGAAGACTAGAATGTATTTGCAGGACTGATAGAACTGGGTCCCATATGGTGGACTGAAAATCTGATAAGCTTTATTTAGACTAGAAAGAAATAAAAAAAAAGAAAAAGAGAAGGAGGATCTCAGTAAAACTCTCTACACCATCACTTGAAAAAGAGTCAGATCATAATTTTAATCTCCCGCAGTACTGCGGACCAATCCATGCCTGCACTTCTAGTGTACCCTCCAAATCTGCATCCCAGGGCATTCTACACTCATTAAGAGTTAATTAGCTCAGAGGCACATACAATTCCTAAAAGAATAATTTTAAAAATGCTAAACAGAACAAATAACTTTTAACTTTGGATTTAGAAATCCCCACAGTCAGAGCTTTCTTTACTTCGTTTGGCACTATGTGCCAAAGCCTGAGAGCAAAGAGATACACTAAAGGCAAAATAACGACATAACTTCAGATAACATTTAGGGACGATAAGAAATTCGGCATTTGCTGATCTCAAGGACTGACCTGGGACTTTAAAGAACAGCAAATCCATTAAATGTGAAGCCTCTTAGCTAAAATAGGCCAAGCGAGTATTTGATGTCTTACATCCATTGCTAAAAGGATGCCAGGGAAGTTAATCCAAGCAAAGGAGTGGCACACCTGAATACAGGTACAGTATGGGAAAAACAACCAGAGGCAGAATGTCCAATCTGAACGGCTCTTACAGGCCATCATATTGCCCCATGTTTCCAAATGGGTATTCCAAAGTACAATGGAAAGGAGGAAAAGGAGCGATCTGCTCTTGCACCTGGAGATGAACAAGAAGCAAGATGTCCATGGCTCAGCCCTGTAAGGGATTTGATAACCTGATGCATGTAATGTGCTGTAATAGCAGGAACTTGAAGAATCAATTCCTTGAAGCTGGCCTGGTGGCATTTCTGGGCACAGGATTGGTTTCCTGACTTATACCCATAGGTTACAAGAGATGGAGAGTGCTGCTTCGCACATACCAGAGCAGCTACTTGTCCTGATCCGTTCATGTCCACTGGAGTCACTGACAGCTTTTCTGCCTATACAGAGCCTTTAGACTGGATTTTGAAGTTTTCACAGACAAAACCCATGCACACAAGGCAGATACAAGTGCTAGTACATTTCCCCCTCCTCAGTTTAGAACCATTTATTTCATTCCAGAGATGTTTTTGCTATACTACTGAACAGAAATCCTAGGATACTAAAGAATACATATCCAGATGATCATTCCTTATGGGATACAGACCAAAGAAATCCAACTACTCATAGCCTGGTTGAACTTTCAGGATATAGGCTAGACTGTGCTATCTGGCATTAGAAATACCTTAAAAACCACACACAAAAGGCACCATTCTTTTGATATTCTCTATTATCAAAACAATTAATCTCAGAAAAAAGTTGTGTTGGGTGATACTGCTGTTCCTACTGCCAGATAAGAGTTAAAATAAAAGTCTCCATATGGAGTAAATAGAAAAGCCAAATGCTTCTTGGCAGTTTCTGACTGAATACAAGGTTGGTAGTAGAAAAAGGGAAAGTTACAGAAGATGGGGAAAAAGGAATTGTAGAAACTTTCCTTGTGAAAGAAAAGCTCAGTGCAGCTGATTCAGCACATACAATTGGACTGGTCATGCAGTGTCAGAGAAGTGGCAGTTTGGGGGCAGAAAGGCAGAGCAGAAGAAAATAAAAAGATATGGATAATCCAAACTCTGAAAACTTTTACCAAGGCACATGGCAGAATAAGTGCTCAAACACTCCTTGAGCGCTGGACCTAGGGTGGATTGATGCTTGGGTGTTAAATCTTTGAAAACAAGAGTCCGATGCAAAATGCCTCTGAAGCCGGTGGAAATACTCCTGACAGTCTACAACTATGTGAAAGGAAGTTGTAGAGAGGTGGGTATTGGTCTCTTCCACAAGTAACAAGGGATAGGACAAAAGGAAATGGCCTCAAGTTGCACCAGGTTATTGGTTAAACATTAGAAAAAAAATCTTTACTGAAAGGATTGTCTGGCATTTGAACAGGCTGCTCAGGCAGGTGGCTCAATCACCATCCCTGACTGCATTTAAAAGTGTATAGATGTGGAGTTTAAGGACATGGTTTAGTGGTGGTCTACGTACAGTTACGTTAATGGTTAGACTTGATGATCTTAAAGGTATTTTACAACCTAAATGATTCTATAATACTATGAGTCAAAGATTTTACCAGCAGGGGTGGGAGTTTGAACATTCCCATGCCTGGTCCAGGGAGGGTGAGCTTGGTAGTGCTGGCTTTGCCTACATTTTGGGAAGAACAAGTGCAACTCAGGGGAAGAACAGGCCTTCCAGGTGCTGAATTTCTATCAGATTCCCTCTTTATTAGATTTCATAAGTCCTCACTTAGATTTTTTTGTACAAACGGTATTTGTCTCACAGACAGTTTCTTTGAGATTAAAACTTTTGCTACTCTAAATAATACAGTGAGTAATGTAAGACAAACAAGACTGCTAGACCTGCACAGACTTCAGCTCCACTGAAACTACACACATTGCCTAAATGCCTGCTGTCACTGGTGGAAGCATCAGCTACTTGTTCAGCAGCCTGGCAGAAGAGAGAAAACAACACTAAAACTTTTCCTTGTGAAAAAAGAATGTGAGATACTGCAGTACTCAAGGAGATAAATTTTAACCTATAGAAGGAGTCTGGAAAAATGAAAAATAGATGTTATTACTATTAAAACTGTGTTATCTGAAGTGTGCATCTGTCCTTGATTAGCACATCAAATTACTCGCATTATTCACAAAGGAAAATCAAACTTTAGATCACACCACTAAAGAAGCAAAACTTCCAGCTATTTCTCAGCACCAATATTTCAAATGGTATAAATAATTAAATGTGTTCAAGTTTGCAGTGGGAGTCTTCAGGGTAAAACTGACATTCAACAGGAGTAGTAAGGATATTAAAATCAATAGATTATAAAGGAGAAAGCCTTTAGTAAACACTTTCTATTGAAATCCTGTCTTAAGGTTTATAGGGTTGAAATATCAAAAAGGTTAGATTTGCATATGGATGGGAAGAAATATTCCGCTATACAGATATCACCAAGGGCTCTGTTTCTTCTGTCTTCCCAGTACTTTATTTCCCAGAAAATTACTGACATTTGGTGGGGGTGACAAATGTTGAACACAATGAATAGGGATGGGGTTGAATGAAACCCACAGCTCTCTTCACAGATAAAAGGAGATGGACACCTGGTTCTTTTTACTGGCTAAGAGGGAAGCATACACTTGTTGACAGTGGGAGTTTGTATTTTCTCCCATGGGGAACTCTCACTGTCTAAATTGGAGGGGAGGAAAATGCAGCACAGAGAATCAATCCTGAAGTGCTGCTCCTGGTCAGGATGTGTAGCAAATTGCCACACAACACACTTTTTCCCAGGCTTGTAAATAAGTTTTCTGTAGCTAGTTGGAGATTCATCGCTAAGTGATTGTACCCTTGAGCAAATGAATTAGTCAGGATCTTCCCAGGTACTGCATCATCTTCAAGATGCAGCCTTGAGAAGAGAAATAGCCAAGGATTATGGGCGGCCCTCCACCATCACTCTTTGAGCATATACTTAATGTCAAGAGCTCACCCAGCACTTTGGAAAAGGCTGAACAAGAACCCAGGGAAATGGACAGGAAGGGCTGACCTCTGGAAAGGAGGGAGGCAGCAGGTGCCAGGCAGTGGGTTACAGGCTAGGTTCATGCCTTGCCCTGCTTTCTGGAAGCCTTGCTGCAAACCACTTGCTTTGCCTTGAGCCTCAGTTCTCCAAAGGTAAAAAGGGGTGATTTTTGCCCTCCTCTCAAGTGAACTGTGAGGTAATTGCACTGATAGTGGTGAAAGTCTCCAAGCAGGGTCACTCACACAAGGATTACTGCAGACAGACTGGGGGCTGTAGTCCACAGCCCCTCATAATTCAACCTTCCTTTTGCATGCACAGGCATTTGCAGGATATTACTCAAAGAACAAGGCACTGCCAGGGAATTCATTGTGGTTCTTTCCTTGAGATGTGCAGTAATTATTTCTTTCTGATCATAACTCCTACAGTATTGATCATTATGTCTGGTTTTGGCTTATCCCTCAGGGCCAGTGTGTATGGGCTTTGTTTTATCTGAGATGGACATAGTTTTATTCTGTCTGGCTATACGTTTACATTTCATCTGATGGTGTTCATATATCCTGTGCACATCCTGATTCAGAGAGGTCTTCTTATTCCTGCTTCTCAGAGGGGACTGTGCACGTGCTGTACAGACAGCAGCTGGGTGCACATTCCCACACTGAGCTTCTAATGAAAACTCCAATAATGTGCTTCTGACACTGAATATCCTCACAGTTTTCTTATAAAGATTGATGGGGAAGATAAACTGCTCCTATTGATTCCATCAAAAGAATCACTTTCACCACCACCCCCATCTGTTCATGGTTCTATTACAAATATTTTAGCTATACATGATGCTGAGGTACCACAATTAATTCCTTATTTCTGTAATCACCCAATGTCCCGAATTTGCTCTGCATTCATGAAGGCTCCTCAGTGGCTCACCTGAACTCAGCTGACCCGAGCAACATGTCTGGCCTATGCAATGAATGGGTTCTTGGGCTCACAGGGATTATTTACTGGTTACTTCCCTCTCCTCCCCTCACCCTGGCTGGAGGCTGGTTACTCGGCTGACTTCCCAGGCCCCACAAAATGTATTTGCCTCCATACTGTTGCTTGTATCATTAGTGATCATTTGCTCAGTATCATTACTGTACTTGCTGTTGTCTGAGACAGACTTTGACTTCGTGTCAGACAGAAGAATAACAGAATGTCCCAAAAGACCAAGAATAGGAATCAGAATGGAAAAACCCTTGCTCCATCCATTTGGCTTTGGGTTTCCCAGTAAACCCAGGGCTTTCTGAAGATGAGAGCCAACAACTCTGCTGAACTTGTGAGGATACAGCATATGCAGAGGAATTGAGATGAGGCAAAGGTAGAATAGGTAGAGTAGTTGAGGTCCATCTTTGGTCAATCTCAGAGAGGTTTCACAATGACTTCTTTAGGTTGTAGATTTGACCCTGTTCTATTCATGTGAGGTGTGCTGAAAAATATTTTGAAAAATGTCGATAAATTGTTCCTACACCCACCACATGCTCCAGCAATGATCGAAGGCTGCAGTCAGCTGCCCACTTGTGATGTTTCTTCAGTGGGTAATTGCAAGCTGAAAATCCTCTACTACATCTGAAGGTTTTTATTAAGGAATGCAGAAGTCTCCCAGTAAACTTGGTTTTAAATCTCTTCAGTGAGATTTTCAGTCAAGAGTGGCAGAGGTACCATGCCAACGCCTGTAAATCTTTTTCTTAAAATGTTAATTGTTTTGCACAGATATAATTTTTTAAATTGAGAGAACAGCCCAAGTTTTGTTGGGGCATTGGGAAAGGAGGTAGGGACTAATTTAGAAACTGCTATCTGTGAAGTGAGTTGTGTTGCAATGAAAAAGCTTCTAAACTTGTGTGAGGATAACTGTGTGATCCTGTAAATGAGATTAATCAATGTTAAATATCACAAAAGAAATTTGTAGCAACAGTAGGAAGTACGAAGCTCAAACAGGAATTTATTCTACAAGCTTAGTGAAAAAAATTGTTCCTTTTTCTCAATATATCCCTTGACTTCAGGGAATAAATCAAACTTAATATAATGTACATTTTTATTTGTTTCAGAAACCCCTGGAGTGACTGAAAGAAATTATAACACATAAAATAAGCACACTATTGAAAAAGAAAATGCTGTCAGATCCAGATGCCTCCAATTTCTCCAAAGAAGTACAATTTTCTATTTAGTAGGCAGACATTTTGAATGTAGGTTTAATTAGAATCTTTAAATTCACATTAGTGTGTTACTGCTAGGATGCTAACAGATGAGCCCCTCTATTTGAGGCTGATTCATTGCTGTCTGCATTCATCTTGCTCGAAAAAGATGCCACCAATAAATACCATTTCAATGAATTTAGAGGAAACAAGCTTTTCCACCAACAGAACTGTTGTTCCCTAAAGGAGGCCACGCTAAGTTTCCAGCTTTGCTGCTTCTGAGTATGGCTCTGCATTTGTTGCTCTGGTAATGAAGAATGTCCATACCAATTTTGCAGAATCATTTCTGAAGTCAACACTGCACCTGCTAACAAACACCAGGAAGGAGAGGCTGTTTGTTTGCCTTTTCTTCTTTTCTTTTGCTGATCCGTAGTCCAAAAGCCTTCTTCCTACCGAGGCACACATAAGGTTGGCTGCAAGTGCTGAATAATTCAGAACAATTAAGTAGTATTTGCTTTGCAGCCTTGTGCCTGCTTTAGGACAAGCCTCAGGTGTTGAGCTGTTGCACACCACAGATATCAAATTAGCACAAATGGGTTTTCTTTAACTAGATAAAAGGTCTGTAAAGCCACCGGTGCCTAGGAATGGCTAACTGTAAAAAGGCATTAACACTCCATAAAAACTCCTAGATTTCAGATTCATGTTACAACTCATCTCCCTTTAATAAAGTCTGTGCTTTGGCTGAGAAATGTCCTTTTAGATTTCTGTTTCCTTACCCGAAACTCTTGTCACACACAATGCTCTTGGCCCTTAGAGGTCCACTCTCTTCCCGAAAAACAACCAGTGAGCAGCTCTTGGGTAAATGTTCAAAGCAGGGAGAGAACGGTGCTTGCTGAAATCCCATGAGCAACACTTTGAAAATCTATGCCTGTGAGTTTATGGTTCTCATTAAGGGGCAGCGCTATTAAGAGCTTTCCCCATCACACATATGCTTTGTTGGGTAAAGCAGGGTGCAGGCCGTGTCCAAAACAAATTTAATCTATTCTGAACTGCTGATCCCAGCAAGGCACTGCATGATTCAACTTTCTGAATCACTGCAGAGCAAGGCACATAATACACTGCCTGGCAATTACTGTACAGACACTGGAATTTTTCCTTTTTTGTTGTTAAAGATCTTGCTGTCATTTGCTGTAATGATTCTTGAAATCTGGCTGTAACCTTGCTAACAACCTTTCTCTTGCTGGGAGGAGTGGTAAGGCAATCTGCATTTCATGTTACCTCACCCTTCTCCGGGTTTCTCCTGAAATGTGTAATTAGCAGGGACAGTTCTCATCATCTATGGTGCCTTTGTGCCAGGAAAGGCAGAACCATGATTCCAGCTGAATCCAAATTGCCACTGAGGCACCCAACAGAGCCATTTGGGACCTGTGTGTGTCTGGCCTCAGGGCTAAAACCAGTCCCTCTCTGACTTACTGTCCATTACTGGCCAGGCACAAGTAACTGACACAACACTGCAGAACCTGAGAAAGATTGACTGCTTTGTGTCTGCTGCGAACCTGCATCTGAACCTAAAAATTTAGACCATGCTCTAAAACACAGGTATCCCTTCCCCATCACCCTCCCCTGCATCTCCCAACTCATAACCAAATTTCCACACCTAGAACCTGCTAGTTGGTTTTTTAAACCCTGAGACAACACTCTTGGGCAAAATCTGCCTCGGAAAACTTCTCTTTTAAGCAAGAGCTTAGGGAAGGACTGAGGATGGGGTCAAAAGACTGTGGAGAGGCACTGCCTGGGCTCTCCTCTGCATGATGACCGTCCCTTGGGATCCTAAGTGCAATGTTGCAGACTTAACTTACAGATCAGATTTCTTAGAAAAAGAAAAATAGCAGAATTCTTCAAGACAAGTTCCTCATCATGGGACAATCACTTTAAGCTACTTATTCACTATGAACTTATTGGGAAGAAAAAGACATTACTGGATGAGCCCAGTAATAAAACGAAAAGCTATTACTTCTATTTATTTAAGTAATTACCAAAAAGAATCTCAAACCAGTTTATCCCAACTTGGAAAACCCTATAAAATTCATGTTAGATAGGTAGGTAAATGTATTTATTCCTATAAAACTGATGATTACACTGATTGACAATCAGATTTAATATTTTGCTTAGGTGAAGTCAGTGTCAAAGAAGTGAAATAGAATATGCAAGTCTTCCTCTACCACAAAGAAAAAAGGCACAATGCAAATATGAGTAAACTACTTTTAGCAGCACTGTACTTCTGGAAGAATACATCAGGGGATCTACAGAATTACAAACCTGGGCTCCCATGTGCAGACATGGGATAGGAAAGAAATCTCTGAAATTCAGGCAGCACTAATCAGCTCAATACCCAGTGCTTACAATCTACACAACTGTGTCACCAATTTGTGTTTTTGAGGTAAAAAAACAATGTGAGATGGATGTTAGCTCACTGGCTAAGACACACATAATCTAAAGGGCACTCCAATAAACTACTTTCAGCTTGTTTCTCCGTCCTGCTCTGCTCACAGGGCTCCTCAGCAAAAAGAAGCTGGCACACGAGCCTCACACTAGTTATTTCAGTCTATGAAACTGTCCTGCTGACACCTGCAGTGGGTGCAAGATGCAAGGGCTACATTAAATTCTTGGATTCATGAGCTTGCTAATACGGGCAGCAAGGTAAACCATGATTCTTGGATCCTCTGAAGATTGTAAAAGCAAAAAAGTGAAGGATTTCGGGGCTGTCTGCTATTGTGCTTTTGTCTTCCTGTCATCCTTCATCTCTTCTTGTCCTGTGAGCAAGTGTCTAACCATTTTGTGTTTGCCTGCCAGGTGAACCTGTGCTTAGCCTCGCAGAAGCACTGCCTAGGTGGTCCGGGAATCCAGACAAACCGTTATACAAATCAAAGTCTATCCAGTTCCTGATAACACAAAAACTAATTTACTTTTTGTTTATACTCCACTAGCTTTGACAAAGCTTCCTCTAGAGATTTATATCTCCATCCTTACTGCCTTCCAACTGTTTGTCAATTTTTTTGTTTTGCAACTGACAAAAGAAAAAAACCAACCTGACATCAACCTTGGAAGAGGTTCTGAGCAAAGAAGTGGGGTTTTTTTTCAGATGTGATAAAATCTTGCCTAAAACCATGTCCAACCTTTTCAGTAGAAAGTCCAGATGGCTTTGCAGCCTGTACAACAGACTTTATTCACTGATGCTTCTCTAAGTGTCAGCAGGGTGTTGTCTTCCAGAACTAGTAAATGTGCAACGAAAAGCAGCTTGGAGGGGAGAAATAAAGACAAACAAAAAAACCCTCCCTCACTGAAATCCCTCTGCCTGCCCCCAAAAGTCAAATTAATCTGAGAATTTCTACGTAGATCTGACTGGAAATGTCCCAGGGTAAAGAAAGGCTTTGCAAACTGCTGGAGGTGTAAGGGATGGGGTAGCAGTCCAGGTGGCTCTAGGGTGAGCTGTGATTTATGCATTCACTGGTGACTCTAGGATGCCCTTATCTACACTGGAAATACTTCAACTACCATATCAGGACCTTTACTGAGTCTGTGTACGGGCTTCAATCTGCAGCATCTCATAGTGCTGTTTTCACTGTGGTCACACTAACACAAGGAAGCGTTCATGAATCTGACTTTCAGGCAGGGAAGGGGGTAGATTAAGGCTCAGGAATTTTGGCTGAGTTTCTGTTCCTGTGCCTGAATCCCTTGCAGCCTGGTGCCAGGCAAGCTAGCAGCCCCTGACTCATTTTCCAACTTGAAAAATGGGAACATTTTGGTGAAGCCATTCATCTGACTTCTTTGATAGAGGTGAGGGTGAAAGTACTGCTTTACTTCAACTTATGGCCAAGTTTACCATGCGTTAGCACTGTCTGTCCTATCTCTCCACTCCACACAGTGCCTACCTTTAGATCTAGGCACTGTGTTAAGTGGAGCAGTAAAACAGCTCTGCTAATGCCAGCCATGCTGAGCCCTGATAGCTGGATCCTGCACTCTGCAATGTGAGCAGGGAGGCTGTTTGGTTGGTTTTCACCAGGAGAAAATTTTCCCACTCTTGGTACCACTTCTGAGTCTTCCAAGGGAATCAGTAAAAGGAAAAACCTACAACTACTCCAACTACTGCAGCTATTGTAATTGGAACTACTGCTCGTGTGGTACTGGTGGCAGTGGTTAATGCTGTAGCCACCTCGTTAGTATTCATGATTCTTATTGTGTAGCCTTGGATTGGCAGCTCCTGCTCCATGGCTGTGCTCAGTTTATCCTAACAAGGGGGTGCTCTAGGGCCAAAGAGCCTCCATACAACTGCGAGGCACATAAAAAATGATAGCAACAGCAGGGAAATTTTCAGGAGAGTGGGGGAAAAGGGTAAAAAAAATGAAAAGAAAAGAAAAAGAAAGAAAAAAGAAGCCTGGCACACACAGAGACCTTCCAGCATGTCCCCAGTTTTGTTTCTTGTTGACACACTGCTTGCGTTTAGAGCTGACAGCTGTGATCCAGCCTTTGTCAGGTAATTAATCCGGGTAGTTCATTTTCACAGGTGAGTAGCAGGTTGGCATAGTTTCCTTCAACAGTGGTTTGTGGGTTTTGTTGGGGTTTTTCTATTCAGAACATCATGAATGTGAAAGTGTCGGAGTGTGGGTATGAACATGGGCATACAATCCACTCTCGGATGTGGCCATTTGTTCCTTCCTCACTGCAGAGTTAGACACTGCAGGTATAATTCCTGTGCTTTGCAGGGTGAATGAAAGGAAATCTCAGAGAGAAATTTTAAAGCATCAGACTCACTCTCATTGATTACAACTGACAACACATTACAAAGTCTAAGTTCCCTTGCCAAGGCTCAGCACCGCTGGTCTAACTCACACAAACACTTCTGTGGCTCTTTAGAGATGGAAATGATAAAAAAACAGAAATAAAAGAGAGCAAGGAAAGCCATCACACTTCTTGGTGGAGAAATGGGGGGAGACCTACTTAATTTTAACATTCAGTTAGTTGTGAAGCAATGCACTATTACTACTACTACTACTACTACTACTATTTTGCTCTTACAATGTTGACAGCTAAAATGAGAACATTTTCTTTTTCATGAGGCACACAGTGCTCTGCAAGGTCACTGAGCTGGGAACCGTGATTCTGTGGTTCTTGTGTCAAAGTGCCAAAATGTCCTTTTGCTGAAGCTGTGTGCCTTTCAAGCCATTCTTGTGGTCCACAGAGCCTCTTTCTCCTGTTTGGTGGTTTCTCACCTCTTCCACATTGAGCCCCAAGACATCTAACAAATGGCTTGATAACCAGCCCTGTCCTCCCCAGCCAACACATCTTGCTTTATTTTTGCTTCCTCATGTCCCTTCTTCCTTATATTTCTTCTTCCTTCTTTTCATAACCCAGTGTGTACTTAAAACACAGCCTGCATATTAGTCTGATTTGTCTGTGTGCTGGGGTAAGCCACCCCTCTGTTTCCATGGGCAATCAAGGGATGATTCAATCCAGACTGTGCTGTGAAAGGACGTAATATTATGTCATACATTATTGTCACCCTGATTAGTAATACCAAAATGTACTTTGGAGCAAAACAGTGTGGTGAGCTGTAACATCTCCCTGTCAAGCATAACAAGATTTAGTCCCTGAGGCAGGGTGCCCTGGTATGAAGCAGGGCAATGGTCCCTAGGAAGCTGGCTAAACCAGGAGTACCTGGATTAGAAATAGATTTAGGAAGCTCAGTACTCTCCACCTTTTCTTGAAGGTTTAGGGTTGTTATTTCCAGGGGAGTGTTTCAGTAGATACCCTGATTTCCAGTGGTCAGTCCATGGAGCCCGGCAAGAATCCAGAATACGGCCATCTCTTCCTGTAAGAGCCTATTCTCTCTCCCAACCACATGAAGAGCCCAAATCTTCCCGCTCTCAGCAGCAGATTGTCTATTCCTTCCCTTCGAGTGCAGTAGGAATAGTGAATAGGTACCAGTAGTAAGTGATCAGAATAATTTTCTTAGACCAGCAAATGGAATAAAATCCCTTCTCCTAAATCCCATTTAGCTCTACATTTATTACATTGCCATACTTTTGTAGTGAAATGTTCAGGTCCTATTGAAACACCCTAGATATTAATTTTCAATGCCAACAACAGGAGTCCTGTGCACTTAGCATTGTCCTTGGAACACAGTAAAAAATGTTTCAGCAGCTAATGAAATTATCCCAGACCCTGTGACCTGGAAAACAAACAGAGTAAGGAAGTCTTACCCTCGTTGGCTAAAATGATGTGGTACAGCTGTATTTTGTCACATGCACATATATATCTGTATATGCATTTGTCATGCCAAATTGTAGATTGCCATTTTATATATATTAAGGTAGTTAAGGAGGCTTTTTTTAGCTGACATTTCCAACATATCGCAACAACTGTTGTTTTAGAACCTATGCCATGTATCACGTATTTTATGGTAACTTAAGCATACAGGGTTTAACTGTTTGAAGACTAATACTCACTGGTTTCTAAGAGGGATGTTACTCCTTCTTGTCTATCCAAACTTACTACTCTTTCAATCTCTTACTGACTTTATATTGATCTTTATGCAGTTGTGCAGCACAAACCTTCATGGAATTGGTATGAAGATATGTTTCAAGGGAATAGTGATAGATGTCTCAGGGTACAAAAGCAGGAGGCACTTGAGAAAGCTTACTGTCATTGCAAAATGCATTGTCATACCACAGAAAGGAGCAAAAACTGACCTTCCCCTGGATTTTTAATATCAAACTTGCTTAGGTACCTGGTTGGAGGTCTTTTCAGAGCTCTCATTGCAGGCTCAAACTAGATGTCCTTTTATGTTATAAAATGCTGAGAATGTAAGTCTGTAATACTTTTTTGATATACACATGACAGACCTGGTCATGAGTTGAAACCATTTTGTTGAAGCAGTTATTGAATCCCTGTGCCTCAGTTTCTCTACCTGCATTTATCTGCCTGCAGCACCCCAGGGATCACCTCTCTCATGGCATCAGCATGTAAATCTGCGTGCTGGCACATCAGCAACACAGGAGAGCTCATCTGCATCAAAGACACAAAATGAACACTTACTTCCTTTGCAGGTAAAATTCATCTATACAACTACTCATTCAATGTGTGAAACACCAGATGACGCTGCAAAATTATCCGTGTTCCTGTGTATTTTAAAAAAGTGGGCTAAGGTCTTAATTTTGCCTTCTTGATCGCTCTGTCCAGAAAGCAGAGGGTGTGTGGGTATGTCAACTGCCTCACCTCTCAGGAGGGAGGACAATCGCATGTAGTTTCTGCTTGTGTTACATCCTTGGCCATAGCAAATCAACAGCTACAAGCTCTTTATGGAGGTTCACCAGAAGAACACAGCAGATAGTGACTTGAATGTTACTGGTGAAAGGCACTGGGAAACAGTGGTTGGGCATGAGCCTCCTTTCTTTTTGAGGAGAAAATGGCCTACTTGAGCTTAGGGACTTGAGCTGGTTCAGCACCTGGCAAGAGTGAAACTCTTTTGCATCTTGTCCCAGCTTCACAGGTATTTTACATAATGCAGAATAAGGGACAAAAAGCCCCTTAACTGGTGGTCTTTTTCTTCTCCAGGAGAGTTGAGTATCACATTTCTAAACATCCCTTAAGAGAACAGCAAAGTCCCTTCAAGGGAGCACAACACAGTCTAGCTGAGAATTTTAGTTTAGAAAGCCTCCAGTATAAAACCCAGCTCAAAATGGCCTGGCACAAAATGAAGCAGAAGAGAGAAAGAACCATTACTGCATGGTCATGCCAGTTTTGGCAGAGGAACAACATCTGCTGAGGTACTCATTAAGAATAGGGTTAGCTACACTCTTTTGCATGTGACAGATCTGCTTGGACATGGTTGAGCCTGCCATCCAACATGCTTTCTGTTTAGTGGTGAAGCACTTAAAAAAGCCAACCCCTAAATCCACCATCAATGATGGGTTTAGAAGAGATTTCACTTTCCCTTTCTCCCCTCCTGCAAACCCTCCTTGCCAAACTGTACTTTTGTCACATATGGAAAGAAATCAGAATTTGAAGCAAACCTTGGAGAAATCCATGGAATCACTCAGTTTTGCTTAAGCTGGCTTTGGTTTGGACTTCCCGTGTCATTAGAAGTGGAAAGTTTCTGCTTTTTCACATGTTCAGCTTTTTATGCAAAGCTTTGGAAAACTTTGCTTGTGCATTTCATTTCAGTCGTCCTCTGTAGAAATATGGAATAGCTAACGGCTATCAGTGCTGCCTACCAACACAGCTTTTCAGGCCAACTGGCGTTGATGTGTACCCACAGCGTGTCTTTTGCTAACTGCTCCTATTTCTAAAAATCTCAATGACTAAAAATCAGTCACTCAAAACTTACTGCAAGGGATTGCAAATAGCAGCTCTCTAATTGAGAACTGCAGACAGACTATAAACCACCGCATGAAACGAGGGCTAGGACACTAAACCAGACTCAGTAACAAAAAAAAATTACACTTGGGTTTTTGGCAAAAAGAAAAGCAAGATGACAAACAATAGTCCCTGTCCCCCACCTTTCCTTCCACACTTCTCCATTCATTCTCAGACACTACTAGGTTGTTGATAATTTTTTTCTCCCATTCAGCTTTTCATTGTTCCTTACGAATAACTCTCAGATGTGCTTTACGAAGGTTTATCTTGTTATCACACACTGACACCTTTCCCTTGTGCCCTTCTGATGTGGTTTTTTTCCCCTTCTTTTTTCTCCTGCTACAATTTCTAGTCTGCTCAGAGAAGGGGAGGACTCTGAGCAATACAAGGCTGTGGTATAAGGGAGTGTGAAGGGAAGATCTGTGGTGCTGGATCCGGATGGTACAGTCTGGCCCTGGGCAAACACATGACCTGATGCACATTGAAGCAATGATATGACTCAGTACCTGCACTAGAAAAAGTGACCATCCCTGCCATCAGCCAGGGTCAGTAAGACATGTAATATAGTAGACTTTCTTCCAGCAAGACAAGTCCTGGCTTTGGATCAGGTACTAGATGAGGAGGGACCACATATAACTGGTATTAAGCTCATGTCTTTTAGTGACTTGTCAGCTTTAGCGCAGATTCAGTCTGCCCAGAGCTCCTCACCACCACCCAGGAGTGGGCTAAAGCAGAAAACGGAACAGCAGCAGTGAAGTCCTCATGCTAGAGAAAGCTCACCAAAAACTAGGAAAGTAATGTTGCAGAGGCAAAGGCTTTTTTTGGTAAGTAAAGCTACAAAACCTCCTAGCATCTAAGACTGCACACAGTTGAAGTGCTTTTAGCTTACTATTGGAGGTCCTTTCACTTGCTCAGAGGAATGCTCACTCAAGCAGCAGAAGGGACTACTGTACCAACTCCAGAGTGAATAAACCTGCTCATAATTTCACTTTGGACATACTAATTGCACAGGCAAACACGTGTCTAAGCACTGAATAAAAAGAAACTCAGGAGTGGTTGGGAAGTGGTTCTGCTGTGCTATATGGTCTGCTCTTGGATCTGCAGGCACACCCCACCACAGAGGCACAATTTTCCTAACCCTTCCCACAGCTCTGAATTTGTAGGGTGGGTTCAAAGCATTCGTGTGCCACTGCTTCTACTGCCAGCATTTCCTATGCCTCCCAGCAAGCCATACATCATCGAGTATTGGTATTGTTCCAGTAGGCTGCCAGTCCTGACATTTGATGTATAGCTTTAGGTGCTCTCATTTTAATTCCAAGGAGTCAATGAGGGATCAAAGAAAATGTCGTATTTATCCCGTGCAGGGTACAGAGTGACACGTCTTGAACCAGCGAGGGGGGAAATGCAGAGCTGCTGCATTTCCACCGGCTCTTTCTGTGGCGTCACCTAGTCAAGAGGATGAAGGCCAGGCTTTTAGTCAGCATGTGAATACCGCTGCCTGCCCTCCAACATTTCAAATATCTATCATGTTAAATATCAACTTGGAGAATATTGCGTTCATTTAAGCTTTTCACGTTCCAATGATTTTTTATTATTTCCATCGACCAAAATAAATGAAGAAAATGTTTCAGACTACACATGAAAGCATGTAAAAATCAATAACTGGATTTTAAAAGATCTAGAATGTCTTGAATACATTCATTTTTCAAACATTTTTCTCTGATCTTTAAATAGCTTTTCTTGGAGCATAACATTTTCTGAAAAGTCAAATACAGAGCATTAAGGGTATAATTACCATTTTAATTATAACTCAATCATCCTATCTGCTTTGCATAGAAATTACAGCTTTTATGTCAGGATTTTGGGTACTCACAAACATTCAGGAGTAATTAATGCTAGAGGTTTTCACTGTATATGAACTTCACTTTGTAGCACTTATTTCAACTGGGCTTCATTCAAAAAGTGTAACTACATGGAATTTTACAGTCATTATTGTCAACCAAAAATATCCTCCAAAAACATCTGTAAAGCTAAGGCAAAGAAAGAACAAAATCTGACAATCTCAAAACCAAAATGGATTTGGTTTCCTCTTCAAATGCAACCTCTCTGTGTAAATACAGCCAGTTCATACCCCAGTGACAGTAATGGAAAAAGTCCCACTAACTGACCAGTACCTGACCAGTACCTGACCAGTACCTGACCAGTACCTGACCAGACGCACAGAGCAGTTATGACAATATTTCTGTAAAGTATTTAAAATTCAAGATTTTATTTCTGGGCACCATGAACATCTTCTGTTCTTCTTGAGATTTTATGAACAAAGGCTATTTTTAAAGATGGGTTTTAGAAAATGAGTTTACCTTGCACAATTCCCTTCTGTCTGCCTCTGTAACTACAAGTATATGCAACTGTACTTTTATGGGTGTAAATCCAAGGCAGTATGAGCCTCCATTTGCAAAGTTACGTTACGAACATTTGTGCCTGTTTCACTTGCCACAAAACACAGTTCTGTGCATTTCTCCGTGAGTTGTGCAGGAGCAGCAGATGCATCTTTTTTCATTCATATAAAAGCACAGTAAAGACACACAAATTTTACAGAGGAGTCTCCTGGTATGTGGCCTCTCTCTTTATCTGGGCACTAATGCCATCATGACATTTTCTGTGCTCATTTATAATTTCTTGACTCAAATATTTTAAAGGAAGAAGACAATTCTATGTCTTCGCTTGGTGGGGTAGGGTCTTCTGCATTGGCAAATTCTTTTGCCTCAACTGAAAGCCTTGTATGAAAGCCCAGGCCAAATCAAACCCCTCATCTGGGAAATGCTGTGAGATCTGGAGAGCAGATTCATGATGCTTATTATAAATCTGTACTTGAGACGGGTGTCTTACACTCCCAGTTGTGGAGCTACAAGTCAGTTACATCTGAAATGCATGCTATTAAAGCTTTTACATGAAACTACATAGTGCATTCTGCATACATTCGTGGAAATAGCTCTAACCTTTTCGGTGGGAGCATGAAAGACACTTTCTTACCATACCCAACAGTGGCCTAAAGTCAAGGTGAACAGATTTTATACTCGGACTGCCTCACGTTATTGAAAGTTTTGCAAACAGTACTCTCAATTTCTCTCTGTTTCTAATCTTTGTCAGATGAAACCGGGATCTTAATGCCATTTTAACACTGATATCTTACAAAAAAAAAGAAGAGGGGGCATGTGAAACATGAGGGAGAAAACAGGTTTTGTCAGAATCAGTCAGCTGGCCTTACTCGACTTTGACCTGTACCTCATGCAGTCACTTATACCAGGGCTAGAAAATTCATACTTCCAGCACAGGGTAAGATTTTAGAAATGCCTAATCCCATTGATTTCCTATAGACGTGAGACTTGTGCACACAGAAAACATGCACCTGCTGAATTTAAATCAGCTGTTAAACTCAGTGTGAAACTAAACCAGCAGCACCCATGGTATAGTCATGTTATTGTCAAATAAAAGATGGCAAGGAGACAGGAATGAAAGCTTTTTCCTACTTTCTTATTTCATTTTTAAGCAAGAGTTACTCCTAATGTAACCTTCAGGCTCTAGAAAGTCTTGGTTAGCCCAGAGGATGACTCCAGTTACCCTGCTGGACAGGTTTTTGTGTGTTTGAGCACTAATTTGATGGGCAAAGTGAAGTCCACTGCCCAGTGTCCTAGTGCACAGGGAAAGGACAACCTCTAGGTCTAAGAGGTCAGATGGTGGATCACTGTGTCCTGCTCTGTTCCTGTGTCCAATGCTAAAGAACTGCTTGAGTACAGAGTATTGGAATTAAGTTTAAAAGCACGTTCTTCCTCCTAAGCTACACTGTATGGACCTTAATAGGAGCTGGAGCTGTGGTCAAGCCTCCTCTCTCAGAGCTGTCCATGCTGGCTGGAGACATTGCCATCTCCAGCAGCTCCTCAGCTCTGCTGACAGCAGGCATCCAGTCCCTGTTTCAAAGCTCCTATATTTTAGATCACCTTTACTGTGGGGTGTTAGGTTAACCCTTCATCTTCAGCAGATTTCATTAAAAAGCTGCCTGTTTTTTTAATGCAGTTACTTTTATTAATCTATTATGTCAGTAGGATAGGTAGATCTGCATTACTGATCTGCTGCTGATCTAATAAAACAAAGCATCTTGCAGTCTTCAGAGTGAGAGATAGTCACATTTTTGCATTGTATTTGTATAGTGAATATTTTGAACATTTATTCACTATGAAAAATTAGGCACTTTTCTAAATAAATTGTCATTCACCTGAATGTGTTGATTCTAATCTATGCAGAGCTACAGTAATGTCCCACTAAATGTTATCAAAATCTCAACTTCAAACTGAGGTCTGGATTCTTTGCTACAAGAATGAAAGAACAATACTAGAAAGCATCTGAAACAATGCATTTTTATTTTTATGTCACTCTCCTGTAACTTTAAAAAGAGTTAGCCTCAGTCCTCAAAATGCATTAAAAATATTGCCCCCTAAAAAGCCCTGCAAATGAACCCTGATGTCAAGACTCTTGTGGAAGATAAGATTTATAGCCAAAATACTAGCTCGGCATAAATCATAATGGTGTTAGAATGATGCTGATGACTGGACTGATTCTTTCAGTTTGTACCTTATATTAGGGAGAGAAAAAAAAGAGGGAGGTGGATATCTTTATGTAAAGAATAATGACCATAGAGCAAGTAATAATTCTTATGTTCTGTTTTGGTAATACCTTCAATTTAACGACTGTCTGTGAAAAGGGAGTTTCTCACCATGAGTTATTTTGTCACTATGCTGTCTAGGGTATAACTGTCATTCTGAAGGGAACATCCATGCTATGATTTGCTGTCAGCCTGCAGTACACTGTAAGTCCATTCATTTTTTCCCTTAACAGGTGAAGATAACGCTGTGATGCGCAGTAGAAGATAGATGATAAAAACAATTCTTTAAGAATAAAAATAGACACAAGGGGGTTGGCAGGAAAATATGATAAAATGTTCCATTCTCCTTTTTAAAGTACAATAATAAACCATGTCTGAAGTGAAGTACAGATAACGTAAACAGCAGAGCACGGGTCTGCAATCCCAGCATGACATTGCATAAGGAGCAATCATGAAGCGTTCCCACCATGGTTGCCTGTCACACATTATTAACAAGAGTGTTTAGGACTGTTAAGTAATCCTGCCAAAGGGACACGATCAACTTACCAGAAATATGTTGTCTTTGTATCGGTTGTATTTGCGTTAACAGAATTATGAGTGATTTTAAAGACAGAAGAGATTTTAAAGACAGAAGGGACCGTTCTGGTCTCCTCGTCCACTTTCCAGCACAGCACTGACCATCGAAGTGTTGGGACAGCTTTTCCTGAATTTAGCTCAGTAACTTGCATCTCAAATGAAAGCCAAATAAAAAACCCACTCTAGTCTACCTTGCCTCTCCTCACAGTAACTGGGAGGGGTTCCTGAAGACTGGAAGAGAGCAAATGTCACTCCTGTTTTCAAGAAGGGCAAAAAGGAAGATCCTGGGAACTACAGGCCTGACAGCCTCATCTCATCCCTGGAAAGTGGTGCACAAAAACCTCCTGAAAGCATTTCAAAACACGGGACAAGGAGACTGGGAAACTGCACTGATTCATTAAGGGGAGCAACCCAACAGCTTTATAATGAGGTGACTGGGTTTGGTTGTTAGCTTTAGTAAAGCCTTTGATGCTGTCCCATGGCAGTATCAAAGAACAAGCTGACAATGTATGGGTTACATAAGTGGACTGTGAACTGGACTGAAAATTGGCTGAAAGACCAGTGTGCTGTGAACAGTGGGAAAGCCCATGTCACTAGTGGTGTACCCCAGGGCTCACACTGGATCCAATACTACCAACATCTTCATGATTGAACAGAATCTACCCTCAGGAAGTTTGCTGGTGATATAACACTGGGAGGAATTAATCATAAACCAGAGGGTTGTACTGCCATCCATGGGGACTGTGAGGACCCTCATGAAGTTCAGTTTGTAGAACTGTTGAGTTCTTTGGAGCAGCCACCTCAAGCACCCAGACAGGGTGGGAGCCACGTAGCTGGAAAGAAGATTTGCTGAGAAGAACTTTGGGTTCCTGGTGTGCAATGAACCAACTATGATCCAGCAGTGTGACTTCATGGCAGAGAAGGCAGTCTGCTGAGCTGTTTTAGAAACAGCAATGCCATCAGGCTGAGGGAAGTAATCCTTTCCCTCTGTTCAGCACTGGTGAGGCACATCTGGAGTGCTGGCTCCAGTGCTTGGCTCCCCAGCACAAGAGAGATATGGACATACTGGACTGACTCCAGCAAAGGGCCACTAAGAAGTTTAAGAGAGTAGAGTGTCTTGAGGAGAGGCTGCAAGAGCTGGGGTGCTCCAGCTTGGATAAGAGAAGGCTCAAGGGGATCTCATCAATGTGTATAAATACAATGAAAGTGACAATGAAAGAGGTAATGGGCACAAACTTAAAAACCCCTGAAATTCAACCTGAATACAGGAAAACACATTTCCATAAGGATGGTGAAATTCTGGAACAGCCTGCCCTGAATGGTTGTGGAATCTCTATCTGTGATCATACTAAATATAAATGAACATGGGCTGGGACGTCTGCTGTACCTCATCCTGCTTCACCAGGGGCTCCAGAGATTCCTTCCAACCTCACTTGTCCTGTGCTTTAGCAAAACCTTTTGTGACCAGCTTCATGCTTTCAAAAATCCACTATTTGTGATCATTTTTACTTTTAAAAAAAAAAAATCTCTCAGCAGCTACCAGGGAGAAAATAAAGTTAAAATAAATGAAACAATCACATTCTGTGTCAGCAAGATGCAAAGTGCTTTATTTAGTACTATACTTCATACTTTGCTAGGTTTATGTTGACAATAGCCCTTTAAACTACAAAAGCAAAACTAGCTGGTGACATAGCCAGTTACTTTTTTGTCACCCTCTCTTTAGGCCACTGGGAGAATCTGCATTGACATAGAAAGCCATTATAAGCAATTTAAACGCTGAATTGATCCTGACACATACATTCAGGTCTTCTTCATACAGCCTTTCAATAGTTCTCGATTCCAATTGAGAACAAGCATCACCCTATAAACAGAGAAGGTAATTATGCTTTATTGATTAGCCCCTCCAGGTATGAATGGAAAACAGGCAGCTATTTGAGAACAGCCATCAATGTTGTTTTTAAATTGTAGCTTTTCATTAGTCTTTTTCTTTCCAGATATTCCCAAAATGTGGATCTCTAGCATGGAGTCTGTACCAAACAAAACTTCATCACTGGCTTCCATGAGTATGTCAACATAGACTAATGAGCGGTGACTATACATACTTTCCAGAGTCATGCCCCACACAGTCCTTTCTTCCCTCCCCACCATCCCTCCCTTCCATGTGGATAAAAGAGAAAATCAGAAGGGTAGAAGCGAGAAAATCCATGGGTTGAGATAAAGACAGTTCAGTAGCTTTACTATGAGTGCCTCGACTTTGAAGGTTTCAATTTCTTCCTTCTTTCCCCAGCTGTTATTACTGATCATGACATCATAAGGTATGGGACATCAGTTGGGGCTGGCTGTTCTGGCTGTGTCACCTCCCAGTTTCTTGCTTACCCCTGACCTACTTGCTGGTGGGATGATGTGAGAAATAGAAAAGGCCTTGACTCTGTAATCTCTGCTTAACCATGGCTAAAACATCCCTGTGATATCAACACTGTTTGGCTCACAAATCCAAAATACAGCCCCATATGAGCTGCTATGAAGAAAATTAATTCTACCCTATCCAAAACCAGTACACACACTGTTTCCTTCTAACATTGGCTTGTTCATTTGTTGACTTACTGCACAGTAACCCATCAGATGCACCACAGGCTGCCCCCCTTCCCTAGCGAACTGTAACTCCATTCACAGCTGCCAAATACAACAAATCCTCCAGTTTAATCCAGTGTCAACATTGATTGGCTTCAATTTTACTATGAATTTTAGCACCTGTCCCATCTATTCTATAACAAATGTAATAGGTAGGCTCATCAGCAGACATCTGACTTACTGTATTTACAGATTACAGCTGAATTTCTAGGCAATTCTCTACCTTCTGCTTTTTGCTAATTAAGCCCCTCAGAAACCAGAATGAGCTATATTAGAAAGAAAGAAGAATTTAACAATTCTATGTCCTAGTTTATCTTACTACTTGGACCAGATGATCTTAAGGGTCTTTTCCAACCTTGGTGATTCTGTGATTGCTAATAGTCCTTTGGACTGGCAATACACTGCATTGAAAAACAGTGACAATGCCCACGGCTGTTACCAGAATGCATCTAAATTCAGGTGATCTCTTTGAGGTTACCAACATAATAACAAATAAAACAAGCATTGCTTTTTTCTTGCCTGCTCCCTTGGTCCTATGAGTCAAGCATTGAGATGATTGCCTCATATTTGCCTTTTACAGTTTTGTCTGGCACTGGGACTCAGCCTCTCCACTGACAGAGAACCCACTGACGTATGTTTTGCCTGGTTCAGTAAGACTGTACCCCAGCAGTTACTGTAGTGTCAACTACTACTTTTTTGTGTACAGTATAAAGCAAAGAGAGGCCCAAGATCTCATCAAAGAAAAAAATCTCAATATGAAAATGATTAAATAGTACGTACAGTGAAGTCCAAACGTGCCAAACAGAAATCTGCATCCGTCTAGTATTGTGTATCCCTGCATTGACAGTTAATTGATGCTAGAGTGACTACACAAGTGTTACAGAAACAAGACTTGTGGACTTAATTGCTCACTCCACAGAAAGCATGAGATGTCCATGGCAACTGGGCTACACTAAAAGAAGATGCAGACTTCATGCTCTGGAGAAGTATGCCTCTGTGATCCCATTGCATTTCTAGGGACAACAGAAAGTGGCTCACAGAAAGCTCATTATGTTAGGAAAGTAATCTGAATATGTGCATGGGGGGGGTTGGACTTGATGACCTCTTGAGGTCTCTTCCAGCTCCAGTGATTGTGTGATTCTGTGTGATTCTGTGGGCTGCTACAGATATCACAGGTCACAGGAATGGTTTCTGTCATTAAAGGATATAAAAGCATGGACAAACTTCTCTGATTGTTTCAGCTGCCCTTCTAGCTTCTGCATTGCAGCAGCAGCAGCAAAAGATGTACTGAAAGAGAACATCTTTAGCCAATACTACCATTCCCTACCTGAACAGCTACAGAGTTCCCACGTGTTTCATTAAAGTTACCTGTAAAGAAGCCTAGCTTGCACTGACAGTGGAAATGCCTCCTGTTACGTTGTTTTTGATCATTTTAAAAGCTTTCTGTTAATGAAATGCAAGTCAAAAAGAGATGAACAATTTTTTTGTACTCAGAATTATCCCAGTAACTAAATGTATGAAATGGATGAGGGATATACAGGGTGTATTTCCTCCAGTGATAAAATAAGAATGACCTCTGTGACTTCATTTAGGTTCCACTTTTCCTGAGTTACGAGCCATTCCTCACTCGGTAAGGTATATCCCATATCTCACTCAAACTCTCAGCAGACCACAGAACTCCCTTCTAGAAAAAATTATGCTTTCCTCAGTCTGTGGAGGATTACCCATGTCAGACAAAATTATATTATTGTCTTTAGTGCTGCTAGGAATTACTTTCAGGATGTTTCAGCTCATTACCTCAAGTCTTCATCAGCTATTTTCCGAGCACGGTAACCTTTGTGATGCAGTAACTGCATATATCTACAGTATTGATTCTGCTTCTCCCGCTACATTACATGCAATACATGTAAACAGACAGGAGTGTTTTGCTACGGGCTAGCAAAGTGCAAAATGGTAGCTGATCCTGCAGCTACAAAACGCAGATAAAACCTTGAAGTAATCAGCTGAACTGTCATGGAACTAATTCCATGATAGAGTGGAAGCAATTATTTGCACTTATATGTATTATTGTAAAATACAATCAGTGTTAAACCAATCCTGTTAGTGTTGTCAAGGACACATTTAGCTCCAAATGCTCCCATTTTCATCAGTAACCGGTTATTAATTAATTAGGTAGTGACCATGTTGTTTCTCATACATGCGTGTTATTATTGCTCTTGATTTTGTGCCTCTGCAGAGATCACTGTTAATTCGCTATGAGTGTAATCGTGCTAATGTGCTCTAATGCAAGTGATTATCACAAGGACAGGGCACCTAACGTATGACCTAAAATTTTGCTGAATTGTTTTCACAGCTGCTTTCTTCCTTCCAGCTCTAGCCTGTTTCTAATAATGGGCACCATCACAAGGGAAAACAGCAACCAACGAGAGGACAGTCAGAGTCAGGGAAGGGAATTAAGGAATCGTGATTCCATAGGTGACCTGGGCCATAGGAGGCTGTGGGGCTGGCCACTTGTGAGGCTGCCCACCTGTGAGGCTGCCCACTTGCTGCCCACAGTCCAGCACATGTTGCGGGACGCTGCCTCATACTGGCAAGGCAAAAGGTAGCTCGTAAAGCACAGGACTGAGTACAAAGAATATGCAGCAAATTCAGGATATCTCACAGCTCTTGCTTGTCTGCTGTGCTACAGTAAAAGATGTAGCCCCCCTTTTTCTCTTTTGGTCCCAGCTCTGCAAAATCATCCATTCTAATGGTGGGACTGAGACTGCCCACAGAGAAGAGCACCATGTTTGTTAACAGGTAATACAGAAGAACTCCTCTGTCTTTCTAGTATTAGTGGTGCTTAGTTATGCTTGCTAAATAATGTATTTTTCAGTAGATTTTTCTTACAGTCTGAAATGTTTTAGCAGGAGCATATACCAACTGTGTCTTGAGAGAAACAAACACTAGTATAAAACAGACTTTATCTGAATTGCATTTAATAGGTGCCAGAAGCAGTGAACTAAGGATTTTCAGCTGAAGTAGCTCAGTCAGAGATAGCTAAACTTTTTACTGTGCTTATTTAAATAAAGAGGCCTGAACTGGAGATTAGCTATTTATCAGCTGCATGATGGAATGAGAAATAGCTGCCTCGTATTTCAGGGTAAGTTTGGTATTTCATTTGCTATTAAACCACAGGTTCAAATTCTGTGCTGGTTTATGCCTGTGGGAGCATGGAATAAAAGTATTAGCTTCCCACATTGTTTTGTGGCTTCCTGCCTGTGTATATCAGGGCAAATTTAGTTCAAGCTTGTTCAGCTATTCACCTTAATTTCCTAACCACTAAAAAGACTTCTAATATTTGCAATGCAAGCAAGTATGTGTAAAAAAAACACCCTCCAGTGTACAGTTTGTGGCATGGGTAGGAAAACACAGCTCCGAGCTGCGATCAAACTGTTTTCCTACCTGTACCCTTGCAAGAATTTCACTTCAGGGTTGTACTTTCATTGCAACAGTTTCCTTCACCAAAGGCATCAGTTCTGCTTCTGGCCCCCAGAACTGGTCCCAGCAACTCACTGGAGTAATTTCTGTTTTTTAAGATTCTATTCCTGATCCCACCAAGTCCCACTCATGCCTGCAGATGTGAGCATCCCTGCTCCTGCATGCCAGATACTACTGCCCACCAAAGGCAAACCATCCACACTCGTCTCCCCACCAGCATCTCACGTTTCAAAAGGGAGAATAAAAGAAAGAGCCCATGAACCACTACAGTACGAGTGTTTAATTTGCTCAGATCAGTTTCTGTCAAAGGCAGCCTGGAAGCCTTTCTTCTCCCCTGCCCCCCCAGCTTTTCTTTGCAACGTTTCTTTCTCTCCTGCTGCTGAATTCAGCCTCATTGAGGTTTATCTAGTGACCTGTTGTTATCAAGGGCTCCCCAACAGATCCCTTGGATTTGCACAAGTCGCTCTCGCTCTGCCATGGGGAAGCTTTACTCTGATATCTGCTTGGTTTGCAGCTCATTTACATGGCAAGGATGTTAGTTTGCCTGTAAGGGCTTTCTAGTTTGGCTTGTTTGCTTGCTTTTTGGTATTTAAAGAGCATACGCTTTTTAAAATTCCTTTTTATTTCTTTTTTTAGAGAGAAAATGCTAAAGAACTAGGTTCACAAATGTCCGAGAGAAGAAGCAGGCAAAGATGCAATTTCCTGAAAATTTACATTAATTTTAGGCTTCTGTCTTCATAGAGGGAAAAATTTCAAACTATCTGCATCAAAGACTGTAAATCTGAAAGTCATGTTACTTCCTTTTTCTATGAGTACAGGATTTAAAAGGAAAATTTATGCGCTGTAGCTTGACAGTGTTTTGGGGAACGCTATTCATTTCTTCCATCAGTGCTCTGCAGAATGTGGTGACAGCAGTCGCCTCATCCCTCTTGTAATCTGACTTCCCTCAAAGTCAAAATGTAAAACACGCAGCTGAAAATTCTTGCCTTGCAAAAGCAGAGGGCATCTCCTGTCAGTAGGATTATTATGATTGTGACCAAATGTATCCTGCACTAAAACAACAGATAAAGGGGCAAAACTAATTTCTCCTTGATGATTCATGGGGAATACATGTTTTTCAGAACTTTTTATCAATTTGAGCACAATAATCTACTTATTTAGTGAATAAACATTTTAAAGATACCTTGTTGTCTTCTGAGTAGTAGCCAGCATCTAGTACAGGGGCAAATTGACAGATTCCTCCAGCTGTGCTGAGATACTTGCTGGAGTAACGTTGCTGGCTTAGGCATGGCCTAAAATCCAGACAACCAGACACATTTATACGCATTATGGCCAGCAGCAATGTGCCACAGCACTGAAGACAGCGCTTTCTGGATTAAGACAAGCACAAAATGAGCAAAGACATCTGCGTGTCAAGAACTCATGTCTGGTGTTCTGGTAATTCCCATGCAACTCTATAGAGAAAAAAAAATCCAGATGGCCTTTAGCTGAGTGCTGAAGGGACAACATGCGATGCCACAAAAGGCAGCAAAATATGACAGAAATATGACCTGGCTGCTGCAGGTTGATTGCCACTTCCTTGGTCTGCAGAAGGTTTCTGTGTAGCTGGATCAGGTTTAAACAAGTGTGTTCAGTTTCTGCACCTCTCTTGAACAATCTTTCTCTGCAATGACAAGGACAGCCAAGTCCTAACAATATATTTGTTGTGTTGTCAAACTAGTCCATATGAGTGTGTAAGGGTCATTAGGCATCAAGGGTTAGAATAACTTGTGTATGTACCAAGAAGAATGGAAGAGGGGGATAAATCATTATTGAGTTTATTCTCCAATATCCCAGAGAAATTATTCCTTAAAAGTATAGAGCCTAGTTGATTTGGCCAAAAAATAATTATCAAACAGGAAATTAAGGCAGTGTTGCCATCTTCACCTTCTCTGCAAGACCTTGGAGACTCACATTATTTCTTATGTTTAACCTAATAAAGCAATGACCCACATAGGGGGAAAGGAGTGATCGTAATGATTTCTATGAGCAATGGTAGCCACTAAATAGAAGAAAGCCTAAAAAGAGCAATTCAGCAATGAAACAACATGAACAGAAGACTCTAGAAATCATAAGGATGCTTAAGCTACCTCTCTGAACAATCACAAACATGTGCCTTTTGTTCATACAATTATGTTTGTCCAGGTTGTGATCTGTTTAGGAATCTAGGTTTCAAAGGTGAACTGGATAAAGAGAGTGAGGAGAAAGAGCACACAAGGAATTTATGCAGTAAATGAGTGTGGCTTCAGTAGCATGGGTTCACTGAGGTGACATCTCAGTGTAGCACCGATTTTAATGTACTGTTGTCTGAATTCAGGTCTGATTACATGGCTGGTGTCTGCAGCAAGGTTCAGAGTGAACACAATTTTGTATCAGATATTTACTCCAGTTAAGACAGATAGGAAATAGTGCTTAGCCTGCTTGGAAGTAAACTCTGACTTACTAATTAGAAAACTAGAAATGATGAGAATCCCCATAAATATGTGCAAATGCAGTACTGAAGTACTTCAGGTAGGAGAGGAAAGGTGCATCAACACATTAATATTTTCTGTGCCCTGGAATGTAGTTTAAGAAACTGGTGGGTAACATGACACATAGACAGTATTGATTGTTTTACATTAATTAGAACTTTCTAATGAAAGGCAGTGGGTAATTTGCCCACTTTCTCAGGGAATATGTATATTTATCTCCCATTTCTATTTCTCAGGAGTTTGTAAAAATATCCCAACAAAAGTTCACATCATAAATCAAACGTGAGAAAGTAAAAAAACACCTTGCTCTGATAAATTTTGCTTCCATTAGAGATCCAAACTCACTTGTAAGATGTAAATACAAAGAAAGCACTAAATGAACAACAAGAGATTTGCTCTCTGAAAGAACAAGAGCCCATTCTCTCATTTCATTTGTATGTATAAATGTCTAAACATATAAATCACATATTACATTGTCATGTCTAAAATCTGCTCGCTTTGTTAATTCTCAACAATCCTAAAATTAAGCTCTAAATATATTCTACCTGTTGAATTTTATGACATGCATACTGTTCTGTGTAGGTGTGCATATGTGTATGCACTGCAGTATGCATAAGCAGTTCAGCTGAGATAAAAGGGCAGGAGAAATGTTGGTTTTCTCCAAAACTACCATACAAATGCACAATCTAAAGGCTAATGGATGCAGTTAAATAAAAGGGACAAAGACATTCCCCATCATTCAGCAGGAAGGAGAGGAAGCAGTTCTCTGCGGCATGTGGAACTGGTCTCAGCAGTGTCACTGGGGAAGCTGCAGGCTCTGAGCCACAGCCCGTCCAATGTGCACTGGCATTTTGTGTTATTACTCTTCCCCTCACTCAGCAATGAGCTGCCTGCCACACGGCTGGCACACGGACCACAAGAGGGAGGTATTTATTGTAAAATAAATGGAAGGAGTTTGCTTCTGATATTCTGTACATTGAAGGAAAAATCTGAATAATTAAGGCTTCCTAGATATGACTACAGATAAAAACAGATAAAGGATGCCGTTTTGGCATGGCCGTAACACTCCAGCTCAAACAGAGAAGGCTTTGCATGGAACTTGACCAAAGAAAAAATCACTCCAGGCGCTTGTATTACAGCTCCATTTAGTGGAGCAGAACGATCACGGCTTGTATTAAGTAGATAATAATGAAGCATCATAAACAGTGTCAGGATGTAAGTCTAGGACAAAATGGGAGCTTTAACGAGGTCCAGCTTGCCAGGAGCTTTTTGAAGTGTCCCTAGCTCACTTACAAAGCCAGAAAGCAACAAAGGAGACTGACAGCTGCGAGAGTGTCTGGTTTAGAAGGAAGTTTTATGTGTGCATGACACCAGACTGGGATTCCACTCTCATGTACTAACCAGCTCTGCTCATTGCTGGAACCCTATTCAATCTGCACAAACTGCCTCTCCATAACGGGTTGCAAAAATAATAATTCTTCACAAATCAGATCACACCATCAGCTTCCTGGATAGGCAAGGCTGGTTTGTTGCAGTGAATGACGGAAGCCAGCAGAGCCCACTGTGTCTCACTAGCCAAGTTCACTAGGCAATGTAGACTCTGAATGGCAGGAATTAAACACTGGTTCTGTGGATGTATGCATGGTATGAAGTATCTGCAACTGTGCTAAAAGAGCAGCTAGCAGCCCAGTTAGATGGCTACATCAGATTCATGCCACGCTAAATGCACTATCATCACAGTGGAGTCCTTATAAAGGAAAGGAGCTTTTTCCTTTTTATTTCAGAAGAAGAAAAGATTTGAGTTGATGGCAAACTTAAATTATTTAAGTACATATGCACTTGAGAAAATGCCTTTCAGCATTAAAGTTGAATTCCTTGAAGACACTCAAATTATTTTTTCCCTTCTGCAAATGAAGATCAGCCATTCATTAACTAATTATTACCATTACTACAGCTCTTCTAAGTATTATTAATTAGATTAGTGGTATCTGTAGAACTTAATATCTCCCTTAGAAGAACTTTTTTTACCTTACCTAGTGCTGTAAAAGCCCTGAGCATGTTCAATATGCACAGGTCTCAAGGACAAGTGCAGAGGAATCATTCGGAGATCCTTGTTGGAGTTACCTCTGGCTGGAAAAGAGCAGTGATAGTGTATGGCTATTGAGGAGCAAAAGAAAGAGGAGTAGAGGGTTGAGATGATTCTTGACCCTTCTTCCTGTAGCCCAGCTTATGCAAAGTAATGTGTTGTTTTCATAGAATCCCTATAGATTGGAAGGGACCTTGAAAGATCATCTAGTCCAATACCCCTGCCACAGCAATATCACCTAGACCAAGTAGCACAGGAACACATCCAGGTGGGTCTGGAACGTCTCCAGAGAAGGAGACTCCACAACCCCCCTGGGCAGCCTGTTCCAGTGCTCTGGTACCCTCCCTGGGAAGAACATTCTGCTGAAATATATACAGAACCTCCTATGCCCTACACTCTTTGGCCCTTGTCCTATCAGCAGATGACCTTGAGAAGAGCCTGACACCCACCTGACACTCCTGACACCCACCCCTCGCATATTTATAGACATGAATGAGGTTCTCTCTCAGCCTCCTCTTCTCCAAACTAAAGAGACCCAGCTTCCTCAGCCTTTCCTCATAAGGGAGATGCTCTACTTCCTTCATCATCTTCGTTGCTCNCAGGTCAGTCCCCAACCTATCCTGGTCCCTGGGGTTGTTCTTGCCCAGATGCCAGACTCTACACTGACCCTTGTTGTACTTCATTCAATTTCTCTCTGCCCAGCTCTCTAGCCTGTCCAGGTCTTGCTAACTGGCAGCACATTCTGTCGGGGTGCAGTGATAATTGTATTTCATGAATATTTAAATGTGTCTACATGTATGTAGAGCAAGCAACCAGAGTCCTTTCTACCCTCTTAATTTGTTTCTTGTGATACCATGTAGGTAGCGCCTCTGCATCTCCCTTTGATCCTGCATGGATTATATACATTAAAACACAGTAATTTCTTCATCAAGTTGTAATCTCTCTGGGGTAATAATAATCTTTTACGTTGTACTTGTATGAGGGATAGGGGGTGGTCCTGGTTCCTCAGCTGCGAGCCTAGAAGTGACTGCAATCTTATTAGTAGTCAAGATAATAATAACAGTATCTAGCGCACTAATGCAGTCCAAATTGGTTCTTTTGCCATTGTTTTGCTTAAGAAATTGTAATCCGATAAGTGTCTTGACTGCCCATTGCTCTGATTAAAAAAATAACAACCTTCCCCACCTACAGAGTCAGAAATAGATGCTTGAAAACTCAAACATTATTTGTATTGCAGAGGCATCTCTTCTGTCCCTGCCATTTCCCTTTCTTGCATCTCACTGCCACACATGGCGGTGTTCTCCTCATGACACTGCTGATCAAGGTGACATTGAAGACAGCTGTCAGGAGTCCTTGACCTATTTGGAGTAAAGAATCACTGCAACAGGGATACTGAAGTTGTTTTGGTCTGCACATGAGGCTTTTGGCAAATGGGGGATTTAACTGCATCCAAAGAGTAAGCTTTATTTGCCAAGGAATAAAACCCACCTGCTACTTTTTGATGATACACAGGCAAACCACAGTATTTCATTTAAGTAAATACATTGCCAACTACTGCTCAGGAGGCTCTGGATGGGAACCAGCAACGGTAGTGTTAAGCATTTCAAAACAGAGTGAATGTGATTTTCACACCTATTCGTCTTAAATATAGGTCCCTTTGAAATCCAAGCACCTCTCTATTACTAATTTGTTATGGCACTATTAATTAATGGTTTTGCTCTACAGTTGTAAGAATGCTGCTTAGACTGAGTGAGATAGATTAGAAGGACTACAAGATTAGAAAAACAATCTGTAAACCGGTCAGATGCAGTTGGGGGTCACCTTCATCATGTGAAATTAGCACACTGCCCTTGGAAAGCCTGCGACTATGTGGATGTATTTCTACCAGTGCAGACTCATTAGGGCTGGTTCGGTCAGCACCCTTTGATGCTGTGTCCTATTTTGGAATATAAGAAGGTACGGATTAAATATCTGGGCTGAGGAAAAACAGCAGCTAGAAAGATTGATAGGCAAATCTTGCGGCCATTTCAAGTGGTTCGAGGGTTAGCTCAGCTACCTTCTCTTTGCCCTAGCACAGGTTCCCCAGCCGTCATTGTATGAGAATCACAGTAGTTAATGGTGGTAAAGAAGCCAAAGACTCAGTTATTTTGGCTTTAAATTATGAGACCGACATTTTTCCCAGTACAATATGCTTGGTTTATTTTTGGGGTATAATTTTTCTGTTAGCCCATACACATTGTGCGTAACACAGTGACAATCAGCAGATGCTTCTGCATGTAAATGCTATAGCTACAGACCAGCTGAAGTCAGTGGAAATATGTCTATTGGTTTCTTTGGAAGTTGGGTTATTACTTAAGAGAGTAACGCAGACTTTTTGCCACGACTGCTATGTCTATTGATGAGAGCAGCTACTAAGGAGGTCAACAGAAATCAGTGTTAAGGCTAAATCTGTCAATTTAATCTGTCAATTAATTAATCCTGGTATAAAACTGCCTGAGTAACTGTTTTACTCGGACAGTATGTAACCACTTAAAAAATACTGACAGAGAAAGTACCGTGACACATTTTCTCTGACATTTCTACTTCTAGAACGGTGGGGGAAAGAAGACAAGGAGAGTGGAAGCCTACAACAAATAGAAGAGACCATAAACAAGGGAACGTACACTGAGGAATGTGTCACCTAAAGAACAACTGGGACCCAGGTAAGATGTGATATTCAGGTAGAAGGTGATTATGAGGCCAAAGAAACCACAAAAATATGTCGGAGATCAGGAACTGAGGCAATGATTGGTGTGGTGCAGTTTCAGAACATGACAAACCATTGGTTGATGAATGCATGGTGTTTACCTGCTGACCACCCAGCAAAGTTACTGGAGGCAGCAACATAGCCAGCAGGAGAGGACTAAAGATTCCTCTTTATATCCAAGTGCTACGTTTCCATGGGGAAGGACAGGTGTGCTCATCAAAACAAACTCCTTTGTACCAGAATTACTGAGAGACAGAAACAACACTGAAACTGTATGTGAAGGAGTACTGGCAGAATGGAACTGTCGGGGTGGCCAAAGCTTCGAAGATGCCTTCTCTGTGCAGATAACTGTATTATTCAATTATGTTATTATCTCACTGATTTATGTAGTTTATAAACCAGTTAAAGGAATAGGTTGGAGATCATGATGTATTTTAGAATTTCTTACTTCCTCATTTTCTTTTTGTAAACAGGACGGAAATTTCTGTGTCACCAAATATAATTCCCGGGACTGCAGGCAACCATGTCACCTACAGGATTAATCTCCTATCAAACTCCTTCAACGTGTAATGAACATCTTTACTAATGTTAATGAGAACTGCTACTCATAATTTGCATTTACACACTACTTAAGGATCTTGAAGTGTTCTTTCATATAATATTCTCAATTTTATTACAGGCGTATTCAATTTAAATGACTTGCCTAGGGTCTCACAGCAGGCCAGCATCAGAATGACTCTTAGTACTCCCAGTGTTTTGCATTATATCCTGGACATTAACAGCTCCCCGCATAAAAGGAACTTTGTAGTGGTAGTTCACCTCCTGGTGCTGGTGGATCAAGCCTTTTATGATAGCATGAACAAATAAAGTAATTACTTGGACCCATGTAATGCTTCCTGATGCCTACAAATTCTGCCTTCCTCTGAACTTAAAAATTTGACACAAGTCTGAATAATGTTAAGATAGCCTTTGGCATGTGATCAGCTATGAAATTTTAATGTCTTAACTGTGTTCCCCAGATCTATATTTTCTGGAGGAATGCAACAGTAATTGTTGCAATTGGTCCAGGAAAACTTCAGAGGTTTCACTACCCCTTGTGCTGTGGGAGGCGTATTTGGAAACACGTATAACTCCCAAAGGGAGTTTTTAATAACAAAAGTCAAACATTTCTAGTGGCAGAAATGTCTGGAGAGTTTGATCTGATGCAGACACATTTCTTGTCATTGCTGTCTCCTCTGAATGGCACTGTACTCATCAAAAATTAACTGTAAAAGGAGGATATGGGGCATCCCTTTGTTAATGGGCTTCCTTCAGTCAGAAAAGAGGCAGTACCACAGAATGACATGATTCTGTTGTCTGCTGGAGAACGGTAACTAGTGTCCCCCAGGGACCAGTCCTGGGTTCAGTGCTGCTCACTATCTTCATTAATGATATTTATGATGGAATAAAGAGTCTACTCAGCAAGTTAGCTGATGACACCAAACTGGGTGGATTGGATGATTCACCTAGTGGCTGTTCAACTAGTCAAGAAGATCTGGACAGGTTGGAGAGTTGGGCTAAAAGGAATTTAATGAGTTTTCACGAAAAGCATATGCAGAGTCCTTCACTTGGGAAGTGATAATGGGATGCATCAATACAGGTTGGGTAGTGACTGGGTAGACAGCAACCCTGGGGTCAAGGATCTCTGAGTTTTTGTGGATAACATACTGAAGATGGATCAGCCATGTGCCCTTATGGTCAAGAAGGCCAACAGGGTGTTGGGATGTATCAAGACAAGTGTGTCTAGCAGGTCAAGGGAAGTTGTTCTACTGCTTTTTTCTGCTTTGGTGAAGCTGTACCTGGANGCTGATGACACCAAACTGGGTGGATTGGATGATTCACCTAGTGGCTGTTCAACTAGTCAAGAAGATCTGGACAGGTTGGAGAGTTGGGCTAAAAGGAATTTAATGAGTTTTCACGAAAAGCATATGCAGAGTCCTTCACTTGGGAAGTGATAATGGGATGCATCAATACAGGTTGGGTAGTGACTGGGTAGA
>VZRI01002270.1:78066-146830 GCA_013397515.1 Upupa epops | reverse complement strand
AGATGTTCAAGACCCATCTGCATGTGTTCCTGTGCAACTTGGTCTAGGTGGTCTTGCTGTGGCAGGGGGTTTGGACTAGATGATCTTTTGAGGTCCCCTCTGATCCCTAATGTGTTTTAGGCAGAGGCTTTCAGCTGCACAGGGAAGATTGGTTCTTGAATTAGAAATCAGAGGTGTGAACCCAGAACCATGAAAACTTCCTCTTAAGCAGGGCAAGGACAGGGGTATGCTGAAAATAGATCTACTTGCTGCCTTTATCACTTGTTTATCTAGTTTTTAGGGCAGGGAATATCTTTATTCTCTGTTTTTCAGTGCTTTGCAAAATGGGTTCTTGTGAAAATGGGTCCAAGATGAAAGCTCTGAAATGCCATTGTTTTTAATGGCAGTAACAGTTGATGGTACTATGATACCAAACAGAACATTGGATGGGAAACTTCAGTTAGCTTGGGGACTGGTGACTGCACTAATCCATCTATTTCCATGCATCCTGATGTGGCTGTTTACTGACCCAGACTTGCTATCCTTGGAAAACTGCAGTGGAAGCTGTGTGAAATGTTTTGTCAGTGATGATCCAATCCCTAATATGCTGCAGCAGGTTCATGCCCTGTGCTCTTGCTGCCCTGAAGCCCTGCATCCCACCAGGGCCTCTGTTTATGGCCACATTCTCTTATTCTGAGGTCAAAAAAAGTTCTAGTTTATCACTTACAAAACAGAAAGTGCCAGCAGTAAAGCCATGCATGTAATTTGTGAGCCGTCCGACACGATATATCCCCTGGGATATGTTTAATTGATAACATCACGGGCCTCAACCAATGTAAGCAGCGTTTGAGACATTACTGTTTTCCACAGTGGCATGTCCTGCAGCTCTTCTCCCTTTCCAGAACTGAGACAGTGGGTTTCACCTGCAGTTTCACTGTATGAATGTAAATAGGCAGACAAATCTCAGGGGCTCTTCTTCAGCACTCTGTAACAGCCCACTCCAAGATCCTTTACCATGAAAGACCATTTACAGAATGAAACATGTCGTGTTGTGAAATATTAGTTTCTTATTACTTCTAGAAAAGAGCAAAGTAAGTAAAAACACAAGGTGGTTGATGGACTTTTTATAAGAAAGACAATGTGCATGTGTGTTGTTCTGTATTAGATTCCACAGCAATCAATTGAAATCTAGTTCAGCCTAGTAAAATTAGATCTAAACTGATTTAATTTTGTTGCTGGAGAGTTTTTCTCTCCTGATGTCTTGCTTGAGGACACATGGAGATATAAACTCTTGAGTTATCAGCTTACGTGCATTTCTTGCCTGTGGAGTGTACTATATATTATGTATTTTCCAAGTGATCTGGCTGTGGCTTGGAGATAGCAGTTTAAAAATCACATCTTCCCAAGTTTCTTACGCTATTTGAACATTCATTTTGGAAATATTTTTATTTTTCATTCCATAAACTGTGACAGGTTTTTGCTTTTCTCCTCTCTCCCTTTTTTGGGAAGCCATTGCTTTAGAAATAGGAGAAGTACAAGAGAGAATGATTGCATAAAAAACATCAGTGCTCAGCTTTGTGTGCTGAAGCCTTGTAATGGAGATGATAAAAATGGCCCGTGGATTTATTAAGCGTATAATAAATCTCTGTGATTAACACGACCTATAGCTATTAGATTGTATGCCAGCTGAATATCAATTGGTATTATCAAAGAGCATCTGTCTACACGTTTAAGGCAAACTGAGTGCAGGAAACAAGTTTGGCCAGTATTAAGATGAACAGGCTAATTTCTCATTAAGCTGTGTCTTCTTACAAGTCTGCACTACTTAAGGTGATTTAGCTAGAGCAAGACAAAAAAACTGCAACAAAATCGATTGATTTGGTTCAAGAGAGGTTTGTCCATCATTAACTTAAACCTGGTAACTAAACTATCATTGTGTGAAACATGAATGGTCTATGTTAAGAGTACCAAAGCTATTTAAAAGGATGCCTGGAACCCGTGGAGCTGAGTTCTAGGGAAGCAATGCAGCTGCCTGAGCAGGCAGTACTGCAGACTGCATCTCAGGTATGTGCATGCAGGGTGCAAAGCTCTGTGCTGCACTACCTGATTTTGAAAGGTTTCATCACCTTCTGAAATCATCAGTCTGCTTGAGTACATAAAGTCTAAAGTCAAGCAGAGCTCCAAAAGCCAAACTTCAGTTTTGCAAACTCTTAAGCCTCCATGTTCAGCCGTCATCTGCTACAGGAGGGGCTAATGACACTAGCAGGGACTAACCTCAGTTTACATTCAGAGAGCAATCAAGAACAGTTAAATGCCTGCTGAGGTAAGGACAATACATCTCTCCTAGAAAATGTGTATTGGTTTTATCTGGGACCTAGTTTCCAGAGTTAGGTTTCCAATTTCTACCCCTCCTTGCCAGGAAGTCTTGACCTGTGTTCTAGAGAGCTTTAACACTGCTTGTGGCTGGATCACATGGTGGTACCAAGGGAGACATGCTGCTGCCCTGAGCAGTAGGCTCCCAGCAAGACCAGTCTGCTGTTGACAGGCTTTCTTGATACTTGGTCTTCACACAGGTTTGGGTAATGAACCAAATGGTGTGTTACTGAAGGAAGGATCAGGATTCCTTTATGCTCACAGAGTTCATGCCAAGGGCACTCACATTGCTGTTAGTTAAGACATGGGGAAACTACAAGAAGGTGCAGTGTAGATGAACAGCCAAGTACTTCTTTAAACCTTACAAGGTATTAGTTTCACTGCATTATAATGTGTGGATCATCTAACATAGACATAATGATGGGCTTCATTTCAGCACAGACTGCTCCTTTAGTTCTTCTAAGGTTTCATTGTCCGACCTGCAGTAATGCATTCAGGTGCTCATAGAGATAGAGCTGTTCATCTCCCCTTCATTACTCCACCAGCCTGAAACGGCCCCACTAAGAGCAGACACTGCCTGTCAAACGCTCCTTTGAGTTGTAACCTGCTCTTTTCCCAAAATGAATACCTGCTTAAACAGTAGGAAATGAATGGCCTGCATCAGAAAGGTCCAGTCAGCAATTAGTGATGAGAGGCTTTTAAATATCTGCTTTGTTTGTCTACTGTAAGCCAGCCAAGTGTGACCTCTCTTTCTCGTACTTCCATAATAATGCATATTTCACCTGATTTATCTTTATAACACGAGGCAGCCTTGTGTTAAGCAATTTGTCTGTGGTCAGAAAGTTTAAGGCACTGCTGTTATAATTTAGGAATGCTCTTACTGAAACATGTGTGCTTAGTGAGAGCAAACAATTAACTCCAGGTGTTATAAAAGCCCTGAGATTTACAGGGCATTCTTAGACAAGATGCTACTGACAGAAGTCAGGCCTGCTAATTGAGCCAGTTATTTAAGTATTTACGCATTTAAATTCCCGTTTGACCCTGTGGGAGCTGAGATGGCTAAAAGGAATCCGGGGCTGCCCTGGAATTGTCCCAGGTGCTGCTTATATTGCAGTATCATTGACTACAAAGCAATTGCTCAGGCTTCACTTGTTAAAGCTTTTAATATTTATTAAGCTTTCCATCACAGCTTTCACAGACTCTGAACGCTTCAGGTTTGTCACTGTGTTAGTATATTATTTTTATGTTTTCAGTCTTTATTAAATCACAGCACAATTAGCTTCATGCCCCTCAGTTAAGAGTGGCGACAAAGGAAAAGTTGGCTAAAGCTTTACAAAGAAGGCTGAGTTTTCAGGGTGATGCAAAGGGAATTTGATGCCTGACTCCCATCAACAATAATAATGGGGGCTATGCATCTAACTCTTTCTGCATTGTGCTGACATTGTACCCTTGAATGTTAGTACAGTCCAATAATTCTCCAAAGATGAGGCAGCTTATTTTCTGTGCCATTGATGCTTTGCTGGCATTTTTATGGCATTTCCAGAAGTACTACCTGTCAGAGTTAGTACTTCCAAGGATGGCATTGCTTTGGGGTGATTGGGGATTGATGTAATTAAAGAGAAGGCAGTCTACTGCTCGCCCATGGGCATTTTATATCAAGCGTTTCACTGCACAGCTGTGATTGATGACTTAAAGGATGAAAAAGTTTGGCTGCTCTGTATGTGCAACAGTGATTTGAACCCGGAGTTCATGGATGTGAATCCTGTATTTTAGGCTAAGGGAATTCTGAGAATGTTGCAGCAATTGAGCTTTCTAGGGAAACTCCAACTTCTTATGAAAAATTTAGTAACACCACTGAAAAATCCCAGTCTCAGAAAGGGACTGGTCCTGGTCACAGATGCAGGTTATCATTTAGGAGTTATTTGGAAAAGAACAGAAAAAGAAGTGTATAGTTTTGAATAAATCCAGTGGCTGCAGTTGTTGTTTTATGTGGGATTATCCAATGAAATCTGTGCATGCCTTTGCACATACCCACATCTGGAGCAGCCACTGCAGGTTTTCTTTATAGTCCATGAAGTCAATACAGCCTGTGGCATTAGAGCACGTTAATTTCATANGATGTCCATAAACTCCAAATACACTTTTAGCTTTGCATTAAATATGTTATTTTACACAAGCACTTCAAAGTCTACTAAATATCTAATAATAGTTTTCTTTATTCCCTTGTTAGTAGCTGCCATAGGGGCAGGGCTTGCACAAGAGTGAAAGCGATTTAGTGCATTGATTTGCAGTTGGTGCAGCCCTCTGTTCTCAAACAGAACTGATTAGCTTAGCATGAAAGTGTCATTTACTTGTTCTCACGTTTCTTTTCTGCTCATCTCCCTTCAGTGGTTGCCAAGAGAAACAGCAGAACTATAACCTCCTGAGCAGGTTGCTTACTTTCTTCAGCTCCAATTCTGAGGACTGATTTGTCTGGGTGGTGCTGCAACATCAATACACATGCCAGGGTTACTGCTTTGATACACTGACAACAGGTGCCAGCCAGCTCTTTCAGGCTCTTTCTACACAAAACTAACCATGACAAAACAACCCAAGTCCCATCTAAACCAGAATTTTAGTTGTGGGGTGTATTTTTTCCCCACCATTTACCTGCAATCTAATAGGACACTAAAGGCACAATGTCTGGCTGGAAAGATTTCTCCTGAGTCTGTCACTTTTGCTCCATAGACTGACCCTGGGGCTTGCCTTCTAATACATAACATTTGGAGGACTGTGTAAACACTTCTGCACCTCTGATCTTCAGTGTCTTGAAGCTGCTGCGGAAACTCTTGATTCTCCAGTTAAAAGCAAAGAGTTTCTGCAGCGCAGAATGACTAGCAGCAGCAGTAAAAACAGTCAGAGTCATTGAATTAGCAATTATTTTCCCTTGAAGACCAGTTGGTGACCACAAGTTCAGTTTGCTTTGGATAAGACTCCCTAATTTCATGGGTCAGATCCTCTGCTGGAGTCTGACTGGCTTTATTGAAGTCCGCGAACATACACAGAGCCATACCAGCTGAGGTCGGTGGAATAATGCTGTTACAAATCAGTTGGTCCTATAAACTTGCCACAGATACTCAGTCTTGTTAGTCCTTCACAGTTCTCATTGCAAACTGCTCAAAAATTCCAAAAAGCCAAAGTTACTCAGGGCTATTAGATTTTTCCAAGTCTGTTTTTATGAAGAAATAAGAAGAAAAAAAATAGGAATGGGTGGGAGGCTGAAAACTGGAGTTCAGTTATTTCTAGAAACAAAGATGAAAAGATAAAGGAGGAAGAGAGAATTTTCTTCCTACTTTCTAGCTGAAATTCACTCTTAATAATATTAATCCTTTTGGACTCTTTACAGTTAGCAGACATGAAGAGGCTAATCTCTGCCTCTTCTACACTGGAAGTACCATTAGTTCTACTATATAGCTGCTGCAGTACCAAAGAAAGAAGTACATATGCATTTACTTCCCTTCTCCTTTGATCTCACCAAGAGATTATAAGACAGCTGCCATGCTCTCCTCTTTCATTTTAAAATGCAAAAGCAATCTCAAACTTTCTTCCCTCTGGCACAGGAAATCCTGGCCCTTTACTAGAAAATATATAGCTCACACTCTTCAATGTATCTAACTCCATTAGTCATGTGAATTCAGTATCATTTATTCCCCTTTACAAGCCATCTTCCCTCTTTCCACAACAACAAAGAAAATCCTTTTTTCTGGTAAAGCAAGACTTATTTGAACGGCACCAATTCAGAAGATCACAGTATAGTCCATAGCTAATCTCCTAACCAACTAGGCATGAGCTGATAGACGAACATGACTACAAGGTCTCTCCTAAACCACCTGAAAATGAAAGCTACCTCTTTGCAGGAGTTAAACTACTGCAGAAGTGATTTTACTCACTGTCATTAAATCCTTACTCATTTGGTGCTATATGCAATTTATTGTGCGGCTGTTGGTAAACCCCAATTAATGTGAGCTGAATCTTAAGATAGAATTAATCACGCCTTAAACTGCATTGATTACAGAGGGCAGTTTGTGTAACGGATCAGGTAGAGGTAAATGTTAGGTCAGATAAAACCAATGTTATATGTCTGGTCATCCACAGATTTTTTAGAACTTACTCCTTGGCTTGCATGTAGGTTTCCTTCCTGTGAAAACTCAGGCACAGGGTAGCATGTGAGAAGGGAAAATAATGGCACTATGATCTAGGCACAACATCATGTCAGAGGATGGCTGAGGCTCATACCTGTACTTGATGTAATAGAAACTTAGAGGCACAAGCTTGTGGCCTCCAAAGTGGAATCTTTAGCCTTGCATGTGAGCCTAAGAGACTTACTTGGGTTTGGAGAGCACTAGACACTAGAAAAGGGACACAGAGGTGTCAGCATAACTGAAGTTTTGATCAAAGTTGTCAGTAAAAAGCAATGAAGATTAGAGTGTGTTCTAAATCTCATCATTCTTTGTGGCCTGGGGAGCCTGGTTTGGGTCACTGGGATGGACTCTTTTGTTTGGGACAGTGTCTTCCTGAGGATTGACATCTAGGTCCTGCTTTCATGGGTGGAATCATGCCCATTAATAGATGGTGCAGCTGAGGGATAGCAATCCTTGCAGTACTCACACACTCAGTGATGAGGCACAATTATTCTGTGCTTGACTTCTGCTGATTACCATACGGGTTCTGATACGCAGCAAAGACTCTATGAACTGCCACCACGTCTTGTCTCCTGGCCACCTTGCAGCAGGCCTTGCAGTGCAAGTATGTGGCTATCTCCTATCAGTGCTGGGTCACTATTCCAAGCTCAGATACTTTGCTGATGGGTGACAGTGAATGGGCACTGGAGGAGCCAGTGAACGTGTGGGTAGCAAATGCCACGATACATAGAAGGGCTGGTGCTGCCATAGAGCTCCTCTGGGAACCCCTCCCTGATGGGGCCAGCCTGCAGCCCCATTTCCACACATAAACTCAGGTCAGTATCACAAAACAATACTTAGAAGCTCAGTACTTCAGTATTAGAAATAGATTACACTCTGATTCGTTCTAATTCTGAATCCAGGACAATGTACTTGGAATGGTGAGGATCATATCACATCTGGAGTGCCATGACTAACCACCAAGCCATATTTATTAACTTTGTCAAGGCGTTTGGTTGTCCAGGACCATTCAGAGTGTCCAGGCGCATTTGTGCTAAGAAAATTGAAGCACTTTGGCCTTGGCTGAACTTCAGAGGATGGATTTGCCTCATATTTGTTAACAAAAGAGAACAAGAGAGAGGGAGAAAGAAAAGGTGGCAATTTGTCTCCAGCAGTAGCCACACAGTAAATCTCCAGTGAACAGAATTTTATGGGAGAAAGTCCGTTTCTACTATTCTGCTTCCAGGCTTTATAGCTGGTTTCCAGGATAAATGCAATTGTCTAATGCTGATGATTTAAATGCAAACAATCCCATAGTTCATTTCCTTGGCCCTGAGTGACAAAACTTCAGAGCTACAATGTGACCTCTGCCACTTCCACAAATGACTTACTAGCAAGAAATGAACTCGGTCAATTCAAAAAGAAATGGAGAAAAACAAAGCCATATCTTCCCCACAAAGGGACAAGAAGAGCAGAAAGTCATGCTCCATATGGCCCTGATACTGTAAGGTGGTTCAGGCTGTAGATTGAGGTCTATGTCACAGATATGTGCAGAGCTCAGGATCTGTCTAATTCGTGCCTACTGCTGAGAGGGTGACTTGTACCTAATTTGCTCAATGGTTTTAAGCTTTTCCTTCTGTTTGTACCAGACTTTGATTTTTCCAGATATACTTGTCAGTACAATTTGCTCAAGTGCACTTTGCAAAGACATTTCAGCCTATGCAAACTATTTGTTTTGACTGTTCACTACTCATGCTATGTAACCAGCCACCTAAGGCAAACCGCAGTTTTCCAGTGCTTTTGCAGACGAATGATCCCTGAAATCCCCTGAACTGTTTTGTAAATCTCTACTGTAATGTCTCCAGTCACCCAGTAAGGTTACCAAAAGCTATTTCTCAGTTGCATAACAAGGGTCACTATCAGTTGACTGGTAACAGGTGTGCTTAGTGTCCTTACAGAAACGAGAGTGATTTGCACAGACTTGGAGTGAGTGGCAAAGTGAACATTTTAATGATTCTTTTTTAACACATTCAAAATGTGAAACTTGCTTCCAAACATCTTTATAAAACTGGTAATAAATGCAACTGCTAGCTTGCAGAATTATTTCTTGAAAATAAGTACAATAAAGCTTTATTCTAATATAAATGTGTAGCAGGTCTTTTGTTGGCATAACTCTAATCAGGGTGCTGATGAGATCAGGTCTGGATTGCATGACTACATTCCTTGTTTGAATCTGTTGGACAAGTTGGCAATAATCTGTTTTTTACCAGGTAAAAAGAAATGCATCTTCTGCTTCTGATGAATAGCAATGGACCTTTTAGGAAGGAGCTGAAGAAGAAATCTGGCCGCTAACGGCACATTCGTGGGCAAACGTGCAACAGCATTGAGAGTGCAACAGAACAGCGTTCTCAAACACATGTCATTCACCACAGCCCCATCAGGGAAGTTCCCAGCACCTCTGGGGCCTTGTTTATGTCTAACAACCTAGTTAGAAGCATATGCTGCAGTCAGTGTATTTTGCATTTTTTAATGTCCAGACTGGGGTCACACCCCGAGGCTGGAAGCCTCTCGTAAATGACAAACTCTGACTCCGAGTGTGCAGAATACAAAATACCTGTTACCGCTTCTTGCAATAACAGCATTAAATGTGGCACAATTAAAAGAAAATAAAGATATTTGACCTAAAATAGCAGAATGTATTTTTAAGTACAGAGGAAGGTCATTCAGCACTGTTATTTTGAGAACTCTGCTGACAGAGGCTTTTCTGTAACATTCTAATTTCAATGCTACTATCTATAGCCCTTTGTGTAGATTTGTCCTTTCAGTGTGCACTGTTGTCAATGAAAGGTACTGTAAGCTGGTTTCAAGGTGTGACTCAGAAAAAGCTGGCAAAAAGATGCTCTGCGATTGTCAAAGCCATGCCGCGTATCTTCGGTTTGAATGGATATGCATGCAGTCCTCTACAGTTTGGAAAATGTCTTCTATAAGCTGCCTCCTATCTACGAACAACAGCCAAGGTCATCCAAGGGGATTCTAGCATGTTACAACAGTGACTATCAATTCCTGTGGACACTCTTTCAGCTCTGATATGGGCCATGTCTATGAGAGGGCATGCACATCACTTTTACATACATACATGTATTAAAAGGAACCCTTGTGGTTTTCCAAACACAGGCACCAAGTCTGTAAATCATAGCTTCCAAACACTGAAACACAGATAGAAGCCACCTACAGCTCAGAGCTTTTGGCATCCAGCTCAGGTACTAGCATTTAAAACAGGGTTTCCCATGTCCAAGAGAAAATCTTTGTATTTATTTTAAAGAATAAAGCTTGGCAGACTCACAGGGGTTTGGAGCCATTATGAGCAGGCTTGTAGAAGAGAAAACAGGGCCAGACAGAGATCCGGAGAGGAATGAATGGTGGCTTTATAAGGAGCAGCACAGAATATGTCTTTAGAAAGACATCTCATTTTGATTGAGGATGCACAGCTATCCCTGATATTGCCTATAAGTCCATTGGAAGAATAGGATTTCATCGCTCACCAGGATGATTTTCATTTGGAAGGTCTGCTCTAAAGTATTATTGAAAAAGCAAAAAATATTTTCCAAACCAATTTAGAACCAGAAAAGGGAAGGCTTTTTTCCCTTCATTCTTCTTTCTTATATGCTGCACTGTTCTGACAGGCTGCTCAGCAGGGCAATGGGAACCTAGTTGGCTCCACGGCACAAAAAAAAGGCATTAAAATAAAAATTCCTTGTGTAAATAATTACAGAAATTTTGCAATCAACCAGAAAGAAAACAAACAAAGCCAAATGAGGTCAACACTGAGCGTACTATTCTTGCCAGTGCTCTGTATAATTAAAATAATTTCACCTTGAAATCTGGCATTAATTACAACATGGAGCACCTCCAGACTTCAGCTTTTATTTTGTTTTCAATGGCCCTAGCTTGAGCAGAGCTTTGTACATGGAGTATTTGCTGGTCTTTTTGTTTATGATGCATCTAGCAATTATTTTACACAATCTAGTCGCTGCATTCTAGTTGTTTCTTCCCCTTCCCACACCTGTATGACTCAGGAAATGCCACAATGCATCTCACTTGGCAGCAACATTCTTCACAAAGTCATTGCACTGACAAACGTACCGGCGAAACCCAAGTAAATCCCGCACACGTATTTGCATTTAGTGCCTACAGCACTGAGGAGATCTGCTGTTGCTGTCCTCTAGACAGTGATAGGACAACATTTTTAAGACAGTCTTAGTTGTTGACAGTAGCATTTCAAATGTTGACCTTCACACAGGGGCTTAGTTTGCAGAAGCCTAATAAAATGGTGAAAAATTGTAAAGCTTTTTTTAAAAAACTATTTGTATAAATCAAAAAGGAGGCAACAGAACTCACAAACCCATCAACGTTGCTCTTAACTTTAGCAGGGAAATAGGATCTCAACTTCAAAACTTTTGGAAAATGCATATCTAACTTTAAACTTCTGATCCTAGACATTTTACTTGAGCAATATAGGCTTCTTATCAAAGCCTAGTCTGATTCTAGTGCCACTTTGATTTTAGACTTGAATTTTCTAGCTTGGGCTAGTTTTAATTTAAGCACTGAAGGTTTATTTATTATTCAATTGCCTGCTGCTTTCTAACATCAAGAGGTTTCGGTTAAAGAGATTTGTATTTAAAACACATACATTCGGCATCAGTACTGTGAAATTAATAGTGATGTATATGTGTTTGTAGGCACAGTGACCTTTATTAGCTTCTCATTATGTTTGAAAATAGTTCTTGTTATCCGAGTAAATTACGTTGAGCATTGTTATGGCTCGGATAACCTATTGAAAGTAGTTATTTTTCATCATACATTAAATGTTAAAACTAACAAGCAGTTAGTTAAGCATTACACTGGAGACTATCATAATGTCTTACATCTTGGAACATGCACTTCTAAATCTGTTCCGATTAAAGATGAATCAAAGCGCTTCAGCTTCGGGGATAGCACTGGAGGTGCACATCCCTCCAGACGGAGCTGCAGTACAGAATCCAACACAAATTGCTTTTAAAATTTAATAATTCACAAAATCTATGGTTAAGCACAGCCTGGCTAGGGTAGATAAGTAAAATAAATACCGCAAAGTCAATTTTTAATAATCGGTGACATGAAATTGAAGCACAAGAGAAAACATTTCACAATCAAGTCAGAAGCTTTCTGTAAATGATCAAATGAGAACTGTAAACCCCCTCACCTACCAATGCAGGATACGTTCAGTTTACCATTTGGGTTGCACAGCACATTCCTAGATTTCTTTGTTTAAATGTCTTTTACTTCTAATAACGCCTTTGCTGTAACCGTTTGCAGAACTAGAGTTATTTACAGAAAATGCCAGAAGAGAGGCAGATACTGGAGCCTCTTATTTGATGGTGAATTCGTGCATCACATACAGCCACAGGAAATAGTGTAATTAGTTCCTGTGCTAGCCTGGTAACAAGTGGTCTGGTGTATTTATCTAATTATTGAGACAACACATTTACAACTGAAGGGATTTTGTTATAAGAGGTTTATAAGTCTCTGATTTAGGCTGATCTTCAGTCTCTTAATGCCAAGTAAAAACTGGCCTTCAAGCAACATTTTTGTATGATGAAGAATAAAATCCCAGATGGATTATGACAAGTCCGTGTCGTCCTAAAAGAGGAATAAAAATGAAAAGCTGGGAAAATTAAATGGCAAGGATAATATATATGTACATGCCTGTTCAAGGGGGCAGAGAGAGAAAATGTGAAGATTTGTATGTATTTTATGCGTCTGGAATCAGTACACTAACATGCTGTTTATGCTAAGAGGTGTACCATCTGCAAGGAATAAAGAAGAGGGAGAGATTATACTGTATTATGGGAAAATCATATTTCGACTTTATTATTATGGCTGTGGCTATTTTATGAAAAGAAGGTGGATTAATAATTGTCTAACCAACCAAAAAGGAAAGAGAAAGCAAAATGGATTTTCAGAGAAACAGATTACTTCTGCAGTAATAAGGGGCTTGTGTAATAAAGCAGAAGGAGGAAGAGAGGGCAGTGACAAGAAGGGGAGATTGAGTCTCATCATGGGGGCAAGGTGTCTGCAGGGCTGACAGTGGCTGCAGAGAAAAGGGTGAGCAGGTATCACAGCCACAGGTAATGTAGCCAGTGAGAAAAGAGGTCCTCTGTTGTCCCAATCTTAGTGCAAAGGCATGCCAATGAGCCGCAAGATTTAGCTGCATGTGTCCTTGGCACTGCTGCCTCCTTGGGGTGTTCTGACCACGGGCAGAGGAGAGGCAGGGTAAGTGTCTGATGCAGTGCAACCTTTAACGCTGAGATCCTGCTGCCAGAAGCTGGTCTGGGATGGGATGTAGGCTAGAGTGGCTCTGTCCTCTCACACTCGCCTGTAAGGTTTGGAGCTGATGAAGAAGAGGACCTAGACCAGGCAGGGAACAGAGAATCGTGACTCTGGGAGCCAGAAGTGGGATCCCTGGTTGTAAGCTGTTAGAAAATTATTTTCTGTGGGGTAAGCTGTAGGGAAAACACACAAGATTTTGATGTAATTGAGAAGAACCCAAAGTGGGCAAATCTCACCCCTACACAGAGGATTTGGACCAGACTTTATGCTCCTTTTATTTTCACTCTCTCGTTACGGATAATTGGCATACCTTTCTGTAGACACCCATCTCTTCCCCTTTCCCCAGCAGCTTTTTGCTCTGAATGGAGGGACAACCCTCACAATGGGCCTTTTTCCTGAGAGATACTGGTTTCATTTACGGTGGGTTAGAGATGCATGTGCTGCAGTGCCCTGGGTCTTTCAATCACCTGCTAAGAGCACTCACTTGTCATTGTTTCCATTTTAACGCTGTATTTGCAGCTGCAATTGCAGCTCTTTGAATTAAATCTGGGTTAACAGTCTGAGGACAGATAAGCCCCAAGAGAGGGAATGATGTAAATCCAAACAGCAATTCTCTAACCTATTGCTTTTTTTATGACAGGCTGGGAGCTCTGCATGCAATGGGAAGCAAAGTGCATTTTTACAGTCTATTCTGATTTGCATAAACCTTTCTTTTGGTATTTGCATAATTTTTCAATTAATCAACAGGATAATACTGTAAGTCCTGCACATCTCTCTCCCAGGCATTTAAGGTATTCTTGCTAATATAAAAGCGATGAGGCCAAGACCCGGGGTTTTCCATTTATTTCTCATGTAAAACCCAGTCCAAATGTTTACTGTACCTCATACTCCACAACAAGTGCATCAGTGATTACTGAAAAAGCACAGATGGGATGTAGACAGTTTTTCATTTCTTGTTCCATATGATAGAACTCAACACATCTGGTATGCTATGAAAAGCATCTTTGCACTAATTTGTTTGTCAGTATCTATCGAAAGGACTATCTGTCATCCTGTCGCGTTTTGGTTGCCCTGAGATATCTGAAGACAAGACTAGTCACAAATTGCGACTGCTGGTCACTTGGGACTAACTGGTAGAAACCACCAGCTGTTCCAAGGATCATCAGCGGTGGATTTGTTTCTTTTCTGTATTTTTTTCTAAGCAGAAATTTCTGCGTAATCTCTCCTCAGACATTTTGTATTTGCAAGAAACCAAATCACTTGAGAAAGAGACGGTTTGTTTGTCCTCGCTGTCCGTGTGCACAGCTCCATCTGTTTCTACAGCTGGGTTAGTTTGCTGTGACTGTACAGGAATGATACAGGGTCCAGAAAATGTGCTTGCTGGTGGTGTGCCTGTGGTGACCTTAACACTCACCTTTGTATGTTGGGTTTTTATGTCAGGAACCTGAACATAAATAGATTGGGTTGTCAGGGAAAACTAAAGAACACAAAGGAACTCAGTGTTTATATGGGCTGATCAATACGGGCTGAGAATGTTCTTTCCCATAATTCTTCACACTGATCATCTTCTTGAAAGACAGCCCTGTGATTTATGACTTGTTATGTTTATTCCACCTCATCTCCTTACCGATGAATCAAAGTGTTGGATGTAATTTCTTTGCCACTCTGATCTTTATTTTTTCTTTTTAGAAATGCTTTATTGCATTAAATTCTGATTGTGTGACTAATTTAAACCATTTCTTTTCAGTCAAGAGCTATTCTGGCATGAGAGTGCAGATGAGATTGAAGGTGTGAGTTTCAGGTTCTATTAATGGTTCAGCAGTATATACACAACTAGCTTTTAGAAATACAAGAAAGCCTATGAAACACAGTGGAAGCATTCCTGTCCTCACTCAACGGCCACGTTTACTTCCAAAAATACTAGATTGAACTCTCTGTAGCTAATGAGGTATTCATGAATTTTTATACTTAATCTGAATGATCAGCAATATGCCAACCATTTCAAATAATGAAAAGATTTTTCTACTCAATGGCATATCAACCATCTAGTCCAGGCAACAGGTCTGGTTAAAAACCCAGGTAACCTGTTTGTCTAGTATTACTGAAGGAAGAACCAGCGCCTTATCAGTATGGGAACAGTAATGTTCCAGCTTTGCTCTAGACGACTCTAGAATGTCTAGTTCAACTAGACAACTAGAATGTCCAAGTTGGGCTCCTAAGCTTTGAACATGAGTACCATGTTAGTTTCTACCTGAAATTAATGGTGCGTTGTTGTGACCTAGAATAAGCTGTAAGTGGGAAGAGGAAGCATTCACATTTTGTCTGCTAACAACTGAATTACATATGAAAGATTTAAACCAAAACCCACCCAGTAATATGAACACCTTCAAAGAAGTGACACCTTCTCCAACACATGCAAAAAGATGAGCAGATGTCCCTTATTTGCTGAGAACCTGTGATGTTTACTGCCATTTTGGGCCAGATTTTTCAAATGTTCTGAGCAAACACACGACAGTTATCATCGCCTGAAAAACTGGCTTCTTTAGCTCCTCTTCTCTCCTGTGAGCTATCCCTTACCCACTGGATGACAACACTTTTTATTCAAACACACTGTCTAGGCAGCACCAATTTACAATATTCATAAGCTGTGATTTATTTAAGACTTGGATGTTTTAGGTTGCCTCTGGTTTCTGAATACCCAATTTACAGAGATAAGAAAAAATCAGTTCAGTTTAACTGGGACTAGCAAGTCTAACTGGTACTAGCAAGTCTGAGAAGCAAAAGAAAACTGAAGTTGTCTCAACCTCAGAGACTTGCACTCAGGTGCCTCAGAATGGTTTTGAGTGACCCAAGGTGAACCATGACCCTGACTAGGTTTATTTCACAGGGGTCCCCTCTGTGAGTAAACACTGCAAGAATCTGGCCTAGAATTGGCAATTGGATGTGATGGAAGAGCAAGTTCCTCGCTCCTGCCAATAACTAAATTTCAGCGTATAACAATGCTGCCAGTGTGTCTTCTTGTCTTAAATCCATTTTAGGTCTCCAGTGGGGCAAACCTTGCTCAAGTTGTGTATGACAGACTTTTAGTTTGCTTTGGGAAAACAATAAATCAGCAGCCTAGTAAACCAGAGCAGATAGGCTGAGGGAATCCTAGAAATTAAGACAGCCTGCCATGACTTCAAAGTACATTTTGAGCTGAATAATTTGAGGATTAAACAACCCATATTGTAATCAGTTTCACAGACAGTCTAATTTGGTACTGAAATGTACTAACGCAGTTTAGGCTTTTCATATGGCTGCTAAATGCAGAGGTGTGGTGGGTGCTGAATGAGATTGTATTCCACAAAATGGGTGCAGTGAACACATAGCTGTTGTGGAGTATGATGGGGACCCTGCATTGTACCAAAATCACACCCTTCTAACGTTCAAAACAAAGCAACTGATTTTACTATTTCCTCTTTCACCCTAAGATTAGCACTGTCTCTCACTCCTTGGTTTTATTTTGAAAACCAGCTTTATGGTAGCAGGACTCATTAGAGAATGGCTGAAGTAGGCAGGGAACTCTTGAGATTATCTAGTTAACACCCCTGCTCACACAGGGGCAGTCAGAGCAGGTTGTCCAGGACCACATCCAGTGGGGTTCTGAATATCTCCACGGATGAAGACTCCACAGCTAAAGCTGGTCTGAGCCTTGGCAGCTGAAGGTTTCCACGAAAAACTTAATGAGGCAGAGGTGTTAGCAGGCAGTTAATGGAGTAATGCTGCCTAAGGCCAAGAGTGCATTTGCCAAAGTATTTTGCCTTGGCTCTGATTCCTCCCCACTTGTTTCAGAGACACCTTCACATAGGAAGATAATATTTTTCCAGGGTTTCAGCAGGTAGTTACACATACATGAGAAATAAATTCTTATCTCATCCAGGGATCCCAGTGGAGCATCTGGGACTCTGAGAACTCGGATATTTCATTTTCCTCCTTCTCTTCTTACCCTGCAGGTCTTTCTATTACACATCCCATTACTTGTAGAACTGCAAAGCCTTGGAGGAAATCTGTTGAGAAGAGCTTTTACCAGGAGACTTTATGTATATTTTACATTCAGTTGAACAGAAAATCAGGGTCAATTTAGAGAGAATCCGATTGATACTGCTTACAATCAAAGCCAAAGCTAGACAGCATAAGACAGGCACCTGAGAGGCAACCCAATGTTAGCATCATTTGATTTAAACTTCATAGGACATTAGCAAGTCTGGGCACAGTTTTTTCCCAGTGTTGTACACTGACTCCATCAGGGTCAAACAAATAAAACTTTATTTGAGAATTCTCTACTTGTCTACTTCTGTTTGCCTTAGTGCAAAATTGATGTGACAGAGATTTCTGAAAACCCTTTCTTCCTGCAGGGATTAATTCTGGTGGGACTCCATGTGTTAGGGTTTTTTATAATCTCTTCTGGCTGTGAAAAAGGACTGCAGCACCTATGGAAATGTTCATGACATTCGCATCTGTAGTTGCTGTCAGTTTTCCGTGAATACAGAAAGACAAAAGTACCATAGGCTGAAACTGGTGCATGACGGTAAAACTCCAGGGTGGATTTTTATTTTCTTCAACCCCTCCCTCCTCCCTGTATGTTTTTCTGCTTCTCTACCACTTTCATTCTTTTAAGCCAAGCAAGCAACTAGAGACCTAAGAGATGAATGGAGAGTGACAATACAGGACTCAATCCATAACTTTGAGTCTGACCTATAAAGGGATTATATCCTGAGTGTCACTCCCAGCTGTACCCCAAAGTGGCGTTTGAATTCGTGTGGCAAGAGGCAGCCATACGTTTCAGTAAGGAGGGATGGAGAGGTTGGGGCTGCCTGCCTGCACTGCTGAGGCCACTCAGAAAGGCTCTCAGCAGTCGCTGGCATTTTTTCCCTCTGCTCTCCAGTCTCTGCTCTTGTTTGAGTGCCTGTGTCCTGTTGACTGAGTAAATGTTAGCTGAACTGGCTGAAAGGATTTATTAAGCGTGGAAAGGTAGGAAGATATTGTAGGCTTTCTGCACTAGTCAGAGCATCTTTTAACACAATATCAGTTTATGGCAGATATAAATCTTTACAAACTCTCAGTGTCATTTATGAACAGATTGAATACTTTTATGCAAAAGTGAGTTGTGCTTCAGAAACCACATAAATAAATTTCCTGAAGGTTCACAGCACTGGGACACAACAATAAGCCACCCTCAGCATTCATAGCAGCATTATTTTTGAGACAAGCATGATACCTGATTTTGGAAGAGGATTTATGCCTTCATAAAGTTAAAGATCATTATTTCTGCTTCAAAGATCATCTAGGGTGGGCATTTGAAATCCCATTTACCATTTGGTAAAGACAGAAGAAAGATAAACCACAGTAGGAAACACTTGCCTGCTTCTATTGAATAGTGTAACATGGAGAACAGTCTTCACTGGAAGGCACACGACGATAACACATCTACAAGTGATACCTTGAAACCTCAAGACTGACCTTGTGATTCTTCATGTGGAATGTAATTCATAGAGACTCAAACTTCCTCCTTTGCTGATATGACTTTCGCATACTTCTTTGGGACCGTCATACCCCTGCCCCTGCAATTTTGCTATGATCTTTATGGAGATGATGAAATTGTTAAGATGTGAGATTCTTAAGGAATGCAGCCACAAGGCAACGTTGGCCATACTGGAGCTGACAGGAAATTTGTTACCGACAGCAGTGAGGACAGGCTTTTATCATCTCTCAAGACATATATGCTGGTGAGAAGTAACACTTCGTTTGGGATTTCCAAGAGCGTATCTTAAATTGCAATGGCTTTGAGGGGGTAAAGAATCAGTGCTGAAACTCTTAATGCATCTGGGTACATCTAATTTCCCTTCAGGATGGGACGACTTAACTGCCATTTCAAGTTTTACATTCTTCCTTTAAATCAGCAATTTTATTTAAATAAAAGGTTCTGTATTCTGGGATGGAAATGCAGCTGCTTCAAGTAACCCCGCAGCATGTTGATTTATGACTGACTATATACTATTTCAAGAAGAAGATTCCGTAAGACATTCTACACCCAGCTCCACATTTATTGCTACATAGCACTTCATATTAATGTCATCATATCTGCAGCTATGAAATCTGGGAGGAAAAATGGAAAATAAGGTAATTACATATTTGGATAAATATATTTGAGGGATTGAATGCTTTGTGTTCACATGAATAAACTGTTGTCTGCTATTAGAGATGCTAAAAGACAAATTATCTGTCTGAAAAATATATTTTCAGCATAAACGGAGAAATGAAAAGATTTTCGAGTTTCCACTTCTGCTATTGTGAAACTGTATCTAACTGTCAGTAAAACTAGGCTTAGGATGCACCTTTAGAAAACAAAGAGCAGAATAAAATGAATGTAATTCTTAAAGGAAAACATTTCTTTTTGCTGAGAGTCTTTACAGCTGTTTTTAAGCGATGAAAAAACCCCATTCCAGTTGCACTTCTTCTAAGAAATTTAAAAACGAAGACCGCAGTGCTACAGGCCTTTGTGTGATCACGACTTCAAAAGGCTTATTTGGCAGTACAATTGGGTGAACTCTCCCAAGATTGGTCAGCACGGCTTCTCACCAGTTTTAAAGCCGGTTCATTTATGCACAAACTGCACTGTGCAAATTCCAACAGCCACACAGGAAAACCTGTCTCCGTATTGGAAAAAGCGTAAGTACCATGCCTGTAGCTCACAGGAATTTTTAAGGAAGTGTCTGTCCTAAGGGTTGCAGTGTTACCAAGGTGCAACTAAAATCTTTCTGAGCTGAGGTCTTAACAGTGAAACAAAAATGGATGGTGGTGGTGCAGTATGGTTCTCTGAAGAGAAAAAAGAACTGAGACCACATACTTAGACAATCAATGTTGCTATAATTGAAAAAAGGTTGATGTTATTTTATTTTAAATTACAAGCGTATTTTTCTCAAAAAGATCCAGCTATGCTGAAGCAAAGGTAGCACAGACTCATACATTTTCACTTCATTTGGCTATCAGGGAAGGACCATGAACCACAGGATCTCAAATACGAATTAAATATAGATTGTTTGGACCAACAGGCATCTAAATAAATAAGTTGAACAATGTTAACACTCCCTAATGCCTAATAATGTTGCTCCACACACTATGTACTACCAAAAGCAAGGGATGGGTTGGGGCACTACCTGTGTAATGGCTACTTTGTACAGGACATCGCTGCTCTGACTCCTAGTATTGCTGGAACCAGAAGAAAAGTACTGACTTGCCCTGCTTGAATGACTTCTTCCCTTGTTTCTGGTTTTGGAGGAAATATTTTGTGCAAAACAAATGGGGAGGGATGATTGGCAATTGGGTGTGATTTCTCACAATGGATCGGCATGCCGTTCATTGGTGGATCCCATTTTTCCCCTGGGAGGAGAATTCATGCAGTTAAGTGGATGATCTGCGGCCTTTCTCCAACAGGGAAGCTTGAAATTCAATACATTCATGCTTGTATATAATAAGAAAAGGCAAAATTAGATACTGGCCATTAATAATATCATCAGCATAGCAAATCCTTACTATCCTTACTACCCCACAAGAGCACAACGTACTTCCAACGCAGACCTCACAGACGAGCCATACTTTAAATAAGCAATGATTTTTTCAGTACCATGTAGCTGCTGAATTTCACTTGGGTTGTGCATATGTCTATCCAGCATAATGGCCTGGGATGTGCTAATTGTTACTGTGGGATTAAATTAAAAATAATGCATTCGCTGCGCACTGCAACATCTATTTTAGTTTAAAAACAGTAGAATGGTGGGAATAGAAACAGAACATAAAAACACCTGAGATTCCTAGCTGCTCTAAGTGACACCCTGAGGAATTATTTTAAATCAACAGAATCAACAGTCTTACTAAATCAGTCTTTTTGCTACTTTCAGCTAAGGACCTGAATTTAAAAAGCATAAACTCTTCCCGCGCAAGCGTGTGGTTGGCATACAGTCAGAGCACTTCTAAGATCAAAGGTTGCTACACAAGTGTGCTGAGGTGCAATTTTCTCCTTTCATTGTCTGAATAGAAAGAAAAAAAAAAAAGAAGAAAAAATATTTGAAAAGAGAAATGCGGTACAGATTCCAAACAAGCTGTGTCTCTCATTGGCTAGCTAAGAAACACCGTGTCTCCCAGCATACACCAGTATACACCGAACCACGGTATTTTGGGATAAATATTGGAAATATTTTATACATAAAGTCAGTAAAATATGCTGCACTGAAATAAAATGAGGTTTTTCTTGCTGCTAGCACAAGCCAAATGCTGCCCATCAAGCACGGTGCATAGGGTAGACTGGTTCCAAATGCTCCTTCTATACAGATCTTTAATGAATAAAACTTGTTCCTACACAGTGTGACAGCCTAGTTTTTAACCTTACTTGGTGGTGTCAGTTGAAGCACAGCTCAGTTGAAGCATGGTTGAAGCACAGCTAAGCACAACCTGTCATGTCTAGCAGACAAGCATAAGACGCTGAATAGTTGCTACCTGGTTTCATTTGTTCCAGGCTAGTTAGCACTATCAGTCCCAAATGTGCAGGGGTGGGAATCCCTGTGTTGATAGAAATTCGGAAGGATGTAAAATGTCATTTCACGTCTTAGGTATACAGCTTCTGTTATTTGCTTTTCATAGTATGGAAGCCATTGTATCCCTCACAATAAACTATTTCCATTGGCAGTTTTTTTCCCAGTTACTTAAATAGACACATGCAAAGCTTTTGTAAAATGAGTTTGGCAATTTTAGAAGAGCCTGCTGCTTGTAGCTTATTGTTATTACAAATATAGAGAACTTCTCAGATAAAAAATCCTAATTTACATTCACATCGTCTGTCTTAGGATTTAAAGAAGGAAATAATCTCAACAGCAGCTGAGATGTTGATGAGTGTCTATTTTGGACCTCTGTGTTACACTGGGTTATGCTCAAGTTCAACTGTTTCAGTTGTCATAGCTGAGCAGAGTGCCCTGCCTTCCCTCCCATGGCTAAGTAGGGCGAGTGGCAAGAGGTGTTCATCATGTTACAGGTCAGAAGTCAGCTGGGTCACTAACAGGACATTTTGATGTAGTTTGGCCAAATGCTTGGAGCAGAAAGTTCAGTAGGAAGTCTTCCAGGTGCCCTACATTGCACAGTGACCAGGCTTGTTTAGAAACCCACTATGTAATTCAGAAAACAAACGTGCATTGCAAATTGTGGACACTTTGGACCACAGAGAGGCAGAGGGTGAAAATTTAATTTGCCTTCCTCATGTGGCAGAGACAGCTCCTGTTATTTGAATGAATAAGAAGTGGAACAGGTTATTAATTAACTGGATACTTAACTCTAACCAGATCTTACACAATATTATCATCCAAAGCAGCAACAGTAACCCCTCAGACCCCTGTACACTATCTCTGACAAATTCACTCTGTTTCGTTTGATTTCTGTGGATGTTTCCTTTCGTACGAGAGAAAAACACAAGGAATGTTGAAACAGTGCAGTGACTTAAAATTAGAGCAGTTATTTTCATGCAGGACATCATTCTCTCTTTTTACTTCCAGAGAAAATACTGGGCCATGTTCTCTTGACAGGGAGGAGCAAATCTTCTGGACATGGCACTGATACAAGCCATGCTCAGACAAAGACATGGCCATGGTGATTTCATAAGCATCTTCCATCCACAGCTTTCTGAGCCATCTGGGCCTCGATATTTATTGTATCATTGCCAGAACCTTGATAGAAAGAGAAGCAGCTCCACTGATACAGCAGATGAGAAGACACGCATGAAATGTTGAAAAGAGCTAGGAATGGTGGGCGCACTTTTCTGACCGTAAACAGACACAGACTTTCTGGTAGACTTAGGATGCATGGCGGTGCAGGTTATAAAAAAAAACTCATGCTGAAAAACTTGCTTTCCATCAGGTGCTATAAAACATTATCTGCAGACAGAGGAAAAAATGTAATACCAGCTACAATCATACAAGGCACAGATGAGGGTTGGTAGCAGTCTGAAAACTCAGACTATAAGATTGAGAAAAATTATTGCCCAGGGATGGACCATGGCTCAGCTTTTGCCATGTAAGAAGCTGCAAAATGAAGGTACCATGAAGTCACTGACCTCTGTGAGCTGGCTTTATAATGCAAATGATCAGAGGCCATTAGCAAAGGCCTCCTGGCCAAGGCCACGGTAAGACCATGTAGTGTATGAGGCTGCATATCCTTATTAGCCTTGCCCAAAGTCTGAGATAGACCTGGGGAGGAAGAACAAGAGCAGTTACATGTGCTACCTACAGCAAAACCTTCATGGCATGAAGCTGGATAGCTGATGAACTCACAAATGATGAGGAAGTGATCTGTAGCAGACAAGCTTGAAGGGATCATGAATTCTTTCAAAGAGTTGAAATGACACATACTGATTCCTATAGCATCTTCTGGAAACATGGAGGAATAAAATTTGACTAAATCAACAACACTTCTGTAAATCATAACCATGACAATCTCTTTAAAGGGAACTCTATTGAATCTCTTTGGGATAAAGTCTGATAAGCATAAGGAGTTATAAACCATTTTGTTCCTCTGCTCATGTCTTTCCCAGTCTTACTTAGACGGGCAGCTTTAAAAACAGAAGTATAAATCATTATAATCAAAGTAGGGCAGAATATTATATTTTAATGGTAAAATAATATCAAGACTGTGATAAATTACACAAAAACAGCATTAGAAAACCTATCTAAGATGTTGAATTATTATCTGAAGTGAAGTTATAGATTCATAAATAACAAAGAAGCTTCTGCTGGCAACATAGGTAATGTTTAAAATGTAGAGCCTAAACTCAGGTTTTACTGAATCAGAAGAACTTAGAAAGAGGAAGGACAAAGCTGTGAGGACATAGTTTCAGATAAAACAGTTGTTACCATCCACTGGCTCTATGGGGAATGCCAGAGTCCCCCATAATGTTAACAGGCAAGTGTTGCCAGCCCTGAGCCAGTGATAATATAGTCTCTAAACAAATCAACCTAGGCAAACCTCAGAATCCTGGGATATCAGGTAGAACAAAACCCAAAGTGAACTTGCATTTGAAAACAAGCTCCCATTTCTCTTTGCATGTGACCCCAAAGAATCTGACTTGTCATGGATATGTTAATTCATACTTGTGAAGTACTAGTGACATCTCCTCAGTGAGCTGATGAAATTTCATGGTACCTCTGAAGCTCTAAGCATGAGAAAAGGCCAAGTATAACCTGACCTATGCACTCACCAAACTGATGTTGCTGGGTCAAAAGAGCACGTGCTGCAAATACCAAGTGGTCTCTGAGGGCTTGTGCTACACCTGCAGAGTGTGATCCATCACCTTGCTTGTTCCCTAACATTGAAATACTAGTGGAAAAACTGGCAGTGCAAGATCAAGGCTGCTAATACCACCTTTAACTCATGCAACTGAAACAGTGCTCCTACCAGTCCCCAGGGACACTTCAAACTGCCAAAGTGAGGGCCTCTGCTTTCCCTACACTCCTCCCAGCTGTCACTGAAGGAAAGCTTTCCTCTTCTTCTTCCTGTATGGCTCAGGAACAAATATACCTGGCAGAGCTTAAAAAATCCTGTTGAAATCTTATATGGGTATCAGCACAGTGCTTGTGTTTTACTAATAAGCTTCAGGTAAACTATGCCTGACCTTCTTGAGCTGCTAAGTGGTTATGAGTGAAAATCTGTATGGAAAATGCACTGTATCACTGAACACAGGTCTGTTTCTAATAGAAAACAAAGCTAAAAGAGGGCTAAGGTAAAGCAGATAGGAGGCTTGGATTGAACTGGTGCCACAAGCAAGCGAACTTCCCATCTACACTGCTTCTGCAAGTTTTAACAAGGGGTTTCAAAACGTAAGGGGTGAAAATCTTACCTGTGTTCCCATGTATGGAGCTGCATACACAATGCTCTGTGTGTATCTACATGTATCTATACAAAGTACAAGTGAATGAAATCTTTTTCATGCCTCAGGTAGTTAGGTAGGATTAAATCCACAGTACTCATGGACTTACTCAATGTCAGTCCAAGAAAAATGATTTGAGTTGTTAATGGCTGTCCTTCCCACTTGCGGTACAGAACAGCTTGAAACAGAGCGTCTGATTTTCAGGTTGATGGAGCTTGTACAAGGGTCACCACTTTATCAGACCTCTCCCCATTCTCCACCATTCTGCACCTGAGGTTTGAATATTCAGCCATGCATTCATGGATGCAGGCTAAAAAACTTCTTATTTTGCAAGAAAAAACTCTACACTTCCCAGCTTGTCAAACTCAATTGATCTGCCTCTAATAGGGAAATCAATTTTAGGTAATACTTGGTTCAGGTTAGATTTAGCAAAGGCTGGACAGACTTTGAATCACATTGTTAACAGATAGCGACCTTGATGTGTGCCTTCTGATGCTGTGAAAGAGGAGCAGGAGTTCTCACTCCTGATAAGCGGTCTTTTTAAAGAATAAACAGGAGGCAGTGAGGAAGTTACTGTTGCATTTAAATTACCTATTTATTTAAAGTAACCTTCAAGACCTGATAGTTACTTTTGCTTGAATATAATTTCTCATGAGAAAGATAGTGAGAATACACAGATATTTAGCTACTTTTCCTGTTTATCAGTCTAAATATATTTATCGCCCAGTGCTCTCTTGACTAACATCTTGCCATGAAGGAAGAAACCACAGAATAGTTTATTATTCAAAGAGACAAGAAAGCTTACGCAGGATTTCTGACCTCAGATCTGTCTTTTGTCAATAACACTGACAACCGTTTGTCTTTGCGGAGCTGAACACTATCTGCCAAAAGAAAAACTCCTTCAATGATGCAACTGAATACAACCATTCTCCCCTCAGCCAGCTATAAGCTGTTGCAATGATCCTTGCAATTGATGATACCACACAGCAGTGACTTGCAGGGATTGCTTCGATGTTTGTGATGGGTTTATATCCTAATTCGCTATGGATGTGTCTCATGCTTAGGCAGAAAACTTCCCACCAGAGCACTGTCGTGTGACTTTTTTACATGGTGTCTGGAGTGATGGTATGAAAATTTGATGGGTTAAAAGAAATAGAAGGGGATGGTGCTAAGGAAGGAAGTTGAGGCACTAGCCATTTGGAAATCACAGCCGTATTTTCTAGTCCTTCTTTATCACACTTGAAATTACTTTGGAACCGGCTTTGTGGTCCAATTACCTTTTCTCTTCTATATTGTCCTGGTTTCATACATGTTCAAAACTGCCTTTCCACGACAGAGGTTCTGTTAGTTCAACAGCTGTATGCTATTTCCTTTGGCCAAGAGCACACTGTGAGAGGTGTGGAAGCCCTGAGACTGCTGGCACCTCTGGAAAAAAATGTGACATTTATTCCTGGGGCATCTGAGTGCTCTGCAGCCAGAGCAAACCTGCCCCTGGTAGTGTTTGAGGAGGGCTTCCCCAAGCAGGATGATGCTGATGATGACTGACTGACTGCACATTGACACTTTAGGGTAAAGGGTGAAGAAGGAGGATTACAGGGGGTGGATGCTGCTGTATGCAGTCAGTATCTGCTGCCCTCACTTTTAATCTTGCATACCCCAAAATGTACATATTTGCAGTAGATATTACCTAAACCTTGGATAGGCAAACAAAAGCAGAAGGACTTCAAACTTGCCTCCTGTGATAGTTTATAGGTTCTCTCCAGAATTTAAGCCTTTTTAAATACAAATAAAGCCAGTGAGCAAAGGACTTGATCTGTCCTTACTTCTGTCCCTTCAAATCATCCAGAAGTGTGAGGACTCAGGGCAGCATCTGAACTAGTTTCTACAAGTACACTTCATTGCCCCAACTAATCTAACAGCCAGCTTCAGAAGGCAAAGAGCACTGCCGACTGCTTCTTGTGAGGCTATAACGGATACTATAAGGGTACTGGAAGCTGATGATCTAATTTTGGGCCACTCGTGCCCTGTAGCAGAAAAGAGTTTAAACATGAAACTTTGAATAATTTTGGAACAAAAAATATCCATCTAAAACTCTGCAAAGAATTCCTAAACTGTGCATGCTTCAGGGTGAGCACTATGAAGGATCAAATCCATTTTCACAGAATCATAGAATGCTTTGGGTTGGAAGGGTCCAACCCACTGCAATGAGCAGGGACATCTCCAACTAGGTCACATTACTCAGAGCACTGTCCAACCAGGGACCTCCACCACCTCTCTGAGCCTATTCTAATCAGAGGTGCTTCATCCTCTAATAATTTTTTGGCCCTCCCCTCTGGTTCCACTCCTTTTTCTGCATAGGTTCTTTCTTTCACAATGGATAAAATCACTTCCTTTTCTCCATCTACAGCTTCTGCCTTACCTCTCCTCAAAAAACTGTGGTATCTGTGTTTTCCCCTTTCCCCATTTTCTAAGTCCTCCAATGCCCTCTGTCTTTTAAAGGCCTTGACAGAAAAGGGGAGCAATTTCTTAGAGGGGCTGTGGTATCCAGGTTGGCAGGACGTTACTTGTTGAAACACTTCTTGAAAGTTTCCTCAGTGGGTCCTTCCCCTTCTTTTTCAATCCTGTAGAGGGAAGAGCTGCACCACATGATTTCCACAGGTACCAGTTATTTACAAGCAAAATCCACGTCCTGCTTATCCATACAGCCAGCTGACAGATGCTTGTTAGCAGGTGAAATGAAGGCTACTTGTTAAAGTGCAGCTGCTTCGATATTTTTTGCCAGCTGCATATCAGACACCACCTGGCAGGAATTTATTCATTAGATACTACTTTAAGAAACATCAGTGTGATGAATTTTAAATGTTAATTTGGAACATTTTAAGAACCAGGTAATTGATGAGGAAAAACAATGCTAATTTGCTTTGACTGATATTGCTAGTGGCTATAATATTTGATTACTTTTCTAGGTTTGCAAATGAAACAGCCCTTGTCAGTCGGAAACAACAGCATAACAACAATCAGTTCTGTATTGACTACTAAATAAAGGACACGGTGGATTCTAGGTCACAGAGATTCAGATGAACTTTGGCGCTTGACAGAAATTCAAGCTCCGGTAAATAGCTGGGGCAAAGCACCTGGATTCTTTGTATTAACATTTTATCTCATCATAATGTGACAATCTGAAGACCTCTCAAGGGAATTGCTCACAATGCCTTCATTTTACCTGCCTGAGGTTGTATTTTTAATGAGACTAATTGTCCTTTCCTCAGTTTAAGGAAAAGAAATGTATTACAAAAATACTATGGTAGGAGTGAATGCGAATCTCTAAGTAAATTCTGTCCCGGTTATAAAGCCCTGTCACACAGAATGTCCCAAAACCGGGAATCTGGGTTTAAGTGAAATATAGAATGTGTAAGGTATTTGAACTGCAATGAATGAAAATAGCTAATGGCATAGGTTGTCTTTACTTTTTGCCTCTTAAAAACATAATAATCTTCTCTCACAAAGGAATTATCTGAAGTTGTATTTCAGCAATAGTGAAAAAATATAATTTCCAGGAAAATAGGTCATTTATATGACTGGGATTCAGCTCCCAAAGAGCATAATTCACTTCTGATTATTATATTACTGGAAATCTTCATGGATAATTAATAGATGGGATAATCAGTAATATATAATTATAAGAAGGCAAACGAGTTTCAATCTAATTTATTGGCTTAGTATTTTTTTAAATTAAAGTTCATTATATAGAAGAGGAAATACTTTTTGGTTTGACCTTCTCTTTATCTAATTGATGCTCCACAGATATTTTCATGTCCATTTATTTTCCAACCACATCACATGTGCTCTATAGCGGGAGTAAAGTCACGCAGACCTTCTGGTATCACTTATTTACAGTGGCAGTGTAGCTCCAGGGCTTTGACCAATGAAAAATTCTAAATGTAATGGTCCTTTCTCTTTCCTCTTTAAATTGACCCCTGAAGGTGAAGAAACACCTCCTGTCAATTAGAGAGATGTGTTTTCAGGAGTGCCCTTGCATCATGGCAAAGCAGACAGGTGCTGGGTGTGATGTAAAATCAAAGTAAAAAACTTGAGGGATAGAAAAGGAAATGTTTCCCTGAGGTTGTCAAAAGACAACAAACCTTTTCCTCTTAAATCTTTCTCAGCTTCATAACAAAGAGGATAAAGCACCACCTCTTCAAGGTTTAAGGAGCATAGAACAGAAGCATCATGTTTGTTGGATTTATAGGGAAACTAGAGAAAATGTGGGCCCCCTCTGGAAAGAAACAGATGACCTGATAAAACGAGACATGGAGAAGGCTGAGGTGCTCAGTATTTTTTTTGCCTGTCTTCACCAGCAAATTGTCAAGTCATGCCACCCCCGTTCTACGAGTCAAAGCTGGGACTGGGAGAAAGAACTGCCACCCATGGTAGGGGCAGATCAGGTTTGTGACTATGTGCAGAATCTGATGAGACCTGATGAGATTCACCCAAGTGTTCTGAGGCAACTGGTGGGTGAAGTTTGGTGAAGTTCCTGACTTCTAGAGAAGGGGAAGCATAGCCACCATTTTAAAAATGGGGAAAAAAAGATGGCATAGGGAACTACAAGCCAGTCAGTCCTGTCTGTGTCTGGCAAGATAGAGCAGATCCTCATGGAAACTCTGCTGTGGCAGATAAGGGGGTGACTGGTGACAGCCAACGCAGCTTCACTAAGGACAGATAAATGCCTGACAAACCTGGTGGCTTTCTACAACATGGTTACAGCATTGGTGGATAAGGGGAGAGCAACTGATGTAATCTACCTAGGCTTGTGCAAAGTGTTTGACACTGTCCCTCATGACATCCTTGTCTCTAAACTAGAGAGACCTAGATTTGATGGATCGCTGAGTGGATAAGGAATATTGACTGGACAGTTGCACTTGAAGAATTGTGATCAGTGGTTCAATGTCCAAGTGAAAATCATCTATGAGTGTTTGTTAGGAGTCCCCATGTCTTTAACATCTTTGTCAGCAACACGGACAGTGACACTGAGTGGCCCCTCAGCAAGTTTGCTGATGACACCAAGCTGTGTAGTGTGGTTGACACGCTGGAGGGAAGGGAGGCCATCCAGAGGGACTTGAGGGACTTGAGGACTGGGCCCATACAAAATGCATGAAGTTCAGCAAGTCCAAGTGCAAGGTCCTACATCTGGGCACAAATCCATGCTGGGTGGTGAATGGATTGAGAGCAGTCTGGATGATAAGGACTTGGGGGTGTTGGTAGATGAGAAGCTCAACATGAGCCAAAAACACATGAGTGCCGTCCAGAAGGCCAACTGTATCCTGGTCTCTATCAAAAGAAGAGTCACCAGCAGGTTGATTCTTCCCCTCTACTCTGCTTTTGTGAGATTTCACCTGGAGTACTGCATCCAGTTTTGGAGTCCCCAGTACAAGAAGGACATGGAACAGTTGGAGTGTATCCTGTGGAGGGCCACAAGGATTATTAGAGAGCTTGGAGCACCTTTCCCATGGTGAAGGACAGGCTGAGAATGTTGGATCTGTTCAGTCTGGAGAAGGGTCTGAGGGGACCTTATAGGGGCCTTCCAGTATCTGAAGGAGACCTATAGGAAAGCTGGAGATGGACTTTGTACAAGGGATTCTAGTGGTAGGATGAGGGAGATGGCTTCCAGCTAAAAGAAGACAGACTTTGATTAGACCTAAGGAAGGAATTGCTCACTTTGAAGGTACTAAGGCATTGGAACAGGTTGCCCAGGGAGGTTGTGGATGCCTCCTGTCTGTTCAAGGCCAGGTTGGATGGGGCTCCGGGCAACCCAGTCCACTGAGAGGTGTCCCTGCCTGTGCAGGGAGATTGGAACAAGATGATTTCTGAGGTCCCTTCCAACCTAAGCCATTGTATGAGTTCCAGGCATGATGCTTTCCTGGAAATTGTCTCACCAACTAGATTTTTCCTTTCTAAAAGGAAGGATGCGACTGCACAACATGGGGCTGCATGGAGGCTGGCCAATGCCAACGGGGGTGGAGAGAAAGTGCTTTGTCTCACATCCTTGACAGCTTGTCAGTGCTTGCTAAAGTCACAAGTAAGAGAGCCAGTGATTCCCAGTTCCTATGCCAGGAGGAAAATGCCTATGAACCAGGCTGAAGCTAATTGTTGACATAAGACATTAAAACCAAGGATAAAGGGAAATACCAAGTCTCATGCTGCTGCATGGTTTGCTTTGCTCAAAACAGGGGTCACTGAAGGGGACATATGGGGGACTATTGACAAAAAACTGGTGGTCAAAAGAAAGCTGAATCCAGAGCAATTGTAATGTGGCAGCCAGGCACACACACAGGTAATGAAGTTTTCTTTCTTTTACATGCCAGGATTATAAAACACCTCAACTGGTCTTAGGACAGAAGACACAGCATTACCTTTGAGATTCATGTTACATCCTTAATAAATATCCATGACTTTGCAACACTCCACAGCAAGAGCAGAGTGCACTTACTCTCAAGATTTCTTACAAATACATCCCACGTGCAGAGCAAGCACTTTATACTAACCTGCTGCTGGACTGAAAGCTTCAATCAGCAATAAAATGTTAAGCATGTAATGAAAAATTCCACCAAAGTGTATGCTTTTGTGTAGCTCCATCCATCTCCTTTTCTGTAATTTTGTACTTATTAATGAGAAACAGTTGCTTTTCACAGTTTCCAGGTATTTTCTGTAAGCTGTACTAATATATTTCAGACTGGTAAACTTATATTGTTAGGGGATAACTAACTTGAATAATTAATTTGCCCTTATAAAATCTGATCAAGCAGTTACAGGTGATTTTATGTCAATTTATATTTTTTCTCATGCATATATTTATTAAAGCAGCATGAATCCTGTGTATTTACAGAGGTCAGTTCTGTGAACCACTGAAATCACTATTAAGAACAAATCAGAAGGAAAAGCAGGGATCCTTACAGGGAATAATAGACAAGGTCAGCTATGAAGCCAATTGATTACTGAATCAGTACAAGAGAAACTGTTGGCTTCTGACAAAATTAAAACAATAAAAGGAATTTTATTTTTGTACCCTCAATTGAATGAGATTATTCTGATGTTCATTCTCCATGCTACTTTAATCTCAGAGATCTAATTAAGTCTTCAACTTGCAGTTGGCCAGGTTCCACACCTTGACCAGCTTGTCCCAGCTGCAAGAGCCGATGATGGGGTTGCTGCTGTTGGGGGAGAAGTGGACGCAGGAGACCCACTCAGAGTGACTCTCATCCAGATCATTCTCCATGCTACTTAATTTCAGAGATCTAATTAAGTAAAAAGTTTAACTTCTTTTCTCCAGAATGGGAAGACAAGGACTAGCAATAATGCTATTTTCCCCCAATAGTTCTTTTCCTTCAGTTGAAAAATGAACGAAATAGCCGCTTAGTTAAAGGTCATTTTAAAAAAATAGAGCAGAGAAAGATTATAGTGTATTTTCAGATCAGTAAACAACAGCATCTTATCAGCCCAAGCTGCTCACAGGACAGTAAGTGTCAGTATGGCCCTGATAACTATCTCATCAGATTGGTAGTGCTAGTGCTACAGACAGGGAAGCTGTACAGAAGCTCTCCAGCACAGGCACTATTTATCTTTACATTCAGCAGTGTGACACAGTAACACTTTTCAATTCCATACATGCTTAGAACACTGTTTGTGTCTCTGCATGTGTACCTATGTGTCTGCATGTCTATAAGGAAAGAAGAGATTCCTATTCTTCTCAGGAACAGGAACACATTAACCATTTGAAGAGACAACACAATTATGTGTGCAATTCATTGAAGTAATTAAGATGTCTAGTTTATAAAGAGATTAAGTCCACCCTAAAGTTAATTATTCTGCACCAAATGGAGTTCAGATCATTTGTGGGTAACTACAGTTCTGAAGAAACTGTTCAAATATAACAGAAAGAAACACGGAGGGCTGCTTCCGCTAACAAGATAGGGGATTCTGTCCTAAGAAACAGCAAGTCAAGAAAACATTTGTTGTATGTCATCAATATCTGCTTCTAGGTAGTAATGGTTCAAGGATTACTAGGGATACATAAGCACTGCATAGGAAAGTGCTAGTAGTACATGGTTTTAGATGTGGTACAGCCAGTGCCAGTAATCTCTAGTGCTGATAAAAAAGATACCTTAAGCAAGTCCCGTGAAGAAAAGTGAAAACAGGCCTGAGACCAGAATCACAGAAGCATTAAGGTTAGAAGAAATCTCCAGAATCATCCAGTGCGACTGTCAACCCAGGAGACAATGCTGTATTACAAATAATTTAAGGGGTACATAATAATTAGTTGAATAAAGAGAAGATAATACAATGATTTCATTACTCTAAGAACACAAATTGAGGACAAACACTAGACTTCAGGTGGCCCTGTGAAGACAGATACCCAAAGAAATTAATGTCTAAAATTTGAAACTAAATTCCAGACAGAATTCATCCAAAGTGGGGATTTGCTAGTGATTTCCTGTGAAGGTTGATGTGTGTGCTGTAATAGAAGTATTGTAGTGCCATCTAAATCTACAATGAATGCAGGAATTCCTTACAATCAGTTTCCAGGGTCTTGGACCAGGCAGAGTGGTCTTCAGAGTTAATACAATCTGATGATTCACTCAGAATTTTGTTTGAAATCTTGAGCTACTTTCATTGGAGGAGTTTTTTCGACACAAGTAGAATTGTGCTGAGGTAGGAGGATTTGATGAAAGACTTGTCATTAACATGACAACTAGCAGGTCAGCAGAGGTGGCTATTCCATGTCTGAGAAACTCCTGAAGCTGCATGTGAAATATGAAGCTGGTGTCTTCGTGCACCGAGTTGACACACACAAGGGGTGCAAATTGGTCTATGGGGGTAGGTAACACAAGGGGAAGTTACTTGCTTTCCCTGTTCCCTAACAAGGAGTTTTGGAGAAGGCAGAGCCAGAATCTTCTAGAGCAGTGGAGCTGACAGGAAAGGTTGAAAATTACAGGAAAAGAAATTCTAACTCCAGAGAAAGAACAAAATAAAACCCAATCAGGATGTACAGCTCTGGAGCAGGCAGCCCAGAGAAGAGGTGGAAACATTAGAGATTTTCAAAACTTGACAGGACAAGGCTTTGAGCAACACGAGCGGGCGTTTGCACAAGATCACCTTCAGAAGTCCTTTCCAAGGTACATTATTTTGTGCTGAGATTCTATTAATTTGAAGTATGTGTTGTAAATAGAAACTCCAGCTTAGTTGTATAAAATTATTAATTTTTGCTCTTTATCATCCCAAGTAGCTATTTTCAGCACATAAAAAGCCATTTATCTTGTTGGCAGACGTCATTATTTTCATCTTAGTCACTCGATAAAACATGTTGTGGTAAAGTAGATTTTTCTGCCTGTGACAAAAAAGGAGCAAAGCACTTGCCTGTTTCCCTTCTATTCTACAGCACACTCTTGCTTACAAAACCAAAGCAAAGCGAAAAACCTGGCCTCTGAAGAATAATTATTCCATTTACTTGAACAGTAAGCATTTTTCTCTGACTTGAAAACATAGAATCATAAAGGTTGGAAGATTCAAGGTCATCAAGTCCAACCATCAGCCACCATGCCCACTAAACCACGCTTCCAAGTGCCACACTGACACGGTTTGTTAACACCTCCCAGGATGGCAGCACCACCACTGGGTAGCCTGTTCTAATACTTGGCCACACTTTCAGTGAAGAATTTTTTTCCTAATGTCCAATCTAGATCTCCCCTGACTCATTCTGCCAGTCAGCACCCCCAGGTCCTTTTCCACTGAGCAGTGCTCTAGACGTTCTTCCCCAAGTCTGCAGTGTTGCATGGGGTTAATGTAGGTGTAAAGAAGTCCAAATATCCTTGAATTTAATCAAGTGTCTGTTTGTGGCTTCAGAATGTTACAGAATCACTACAGGTTTTCACTTTTACATACATGTCTCTAGTGATGTTAAGTGTACGCTTCTGACAAGGCCAGATTAAGAGAACAATGAGTTTAGAAGCACGCTGCAAAAAAAGAGTCAATCTACAGAAAAAGAGAAAAAAGCATCACACCTCCAGAGACGGCGACTTGACCACCTCCGTGGGCAGCCTGTTCCAAAATCTGNCTCGTAGGACTGACCTTCCAGGCCCTTTACCATTCTAGTTGCTCTTCTCTGGACTCGTTCCAGCCCCTCGACATCCTTCGTGAACTGAGGGGCCCAGAACTGAACACAATACTCCAGGTGCGGTCTAACCAGTGCTGAATACAGGGGGAGGCTGACCTCCTTCTCCCTGCTGGCCATACCATTCCTGATACAGACCAGGACACCATTAGCCCTCTTGGCCACCTGGGCACATTGCTGACTCATGCTAAGTTTATTGTCCACTAGTACCCCCAAGTCTCTTTCTACTTGAGTACTCTCTAAGAACTCCATTCCCAGCCTCTAGTTCTGCCTGGGGTTGTTACAACCAAAATGCAGAACCCAACACTTGAACCAGTGAAAGATCAAGGTATTAACGGATTTAGGGCAGTAACAACTGCTTCTTGCACACAAGCTTCATATTAGTACAAGTCAGTTAAAAAATACTAGGCATTCTGAAAAGTAGGTGTCCTTAGCTGAGCTTTCTTTTGACCTAATCTGACAGATTTTTTCATAAAGTAGATGTCTGACTACTTAAGTGTGGTATGTTTTCCAGAAATGCCCAGGTACCTCTGACTGTCATATACAAGCTCCACTGACACTTAACTTTTCCCCTGTCCTTTAAGAAGTTTTGAACATGTTTCCTTGTAGCACTGCACAAATATATTTCAGCACCAGCTTAGTTGAAAATAGTCACATCTCATCACCCAGTTAATTCTTGACCTTCCTGCCAAGACCGAATCATGATTAGAACTAGGTGGAAATACTGTTTTTCAGCAAATATATTCCAGAGCACATTTGCCTTCCATGGTCATTTAAAGTCTGTGTGCCCTCAGGGCAGAGGAGCACAGGCTCCTCTGGTGAATGTGCTGATCACCTCTCCAAGAGCTACAGCTAGAACATCCAATCTTGACAATGGAATTCAGTCTCAAATTACCCAGATCCTCTGGCTTTTGAAGTGCTGCTGGTCAGGACTATTTTATACTATGAGCCAAGATGTCCAGCACTCTTTGAATTTACACAGTTTTGGATTAGGTCACTACTTGCACGCTTCAGAATTTTAAGAGAATACACTTTTGTATCCAGGCACAAATTGCTCTTGCTTAAATTGACGTAGTGCATATAGGACTTCTCGAAGAGCAGTTACGTCATTGGCAGACACTGCCATACAAAACGGCAGAAAGGTTCTATTCAAAGTGTTGTGCAGTGCTCTCAAAGGACAGAATTAACCTCAAAGACTTTGCTTTACATTTCAGAAACAATCCTTGAGAAGATCTGTCAGATGACTAAACGTGTTAGAATGAGAATTCAACAGTTATAAAATGTCCAGCACGTTACCTTCATGCAAGAGTTAAACTCATTATTGATACAGCATCCAGTGAAACTAATAAAACCAATCTATTAGCTGCCTTGCTGTCCCTGGGCATGTGTAAAACGAAAATCAATATGAACAACGTGAACATTCAGAGGCAATATCGGTGCTGCTTGTTTTTGAAAATAAGGATTGTTGCTTATGTCAGTACATTGTAAAATAGTCTAGCATTTTCTTTAGTTCACCTAGTACTTTTAAATAGAAGACAATAAGCTCACTGGGGAATCTGCCTCTGACACAACACTGAATTTCTCTTTATGAACTGAAAGCAATCTGTCTGCCTAGGACATTGAGGACCAGTAATTTACTAGCTCAGCTGTAATTTTAAGTGCTCACCCAATGCAGGGATTGAAGCTTTCATTCTCTAATTATAGAGGAATCAAAGACAAGCACACTAATGTATTGAGCTACAATGCTAGCCACTTCTCAGGCAATATGTTTTTAATACGTTAGGATGGTCTGGTTGTCAGAAACCATCTTTTCTCTTTTTTATTTTTAAACACAGGGTCCCTAAAATGCCTGAAGAAATGCAAATTGTTTTGAAAGCTTACAGTATTATAGTATTTTTAAAGGAATGAAAAATTTCAGTGAAATTTATCAGGATTAGAAAGGATTAGTTTTGGTCTTTTGTCTCTAACAAAGTGGAAGGAACATTAAAATAAGATATGTACATAAAAAAACAACACATGAAACAATGCACCATGATATATAGCATGGTTAAGGCAGCAGGTTTGGCTCAAGATTAGTCTACTAGAAGAAAGCAAGCACCTCATACCACTCTGTGAGTCCAGTCATCACATTACAAATTGCTGTTTAAACTGTGTTCTTCAAATGTAATTTTTGGCTACCGTTTTACAGTGGTCACCTAATAATGAGTCTTAAGGAAAGGCTCATGTCTTTTTCTGATCTAGTCACCTGTGAGCTACCCAGATCAAGCCTTTCCTATCACTAGCTGAACTATGCGTGACAAATTATTATGCAGTTAGCTCTACAGAAAGCTGAGTATATTATTTTCTGCTCACGTATATTAAATGCTGTCCAGAAAGCATCATCTGAGTAACAACATCACCTGGTAAGGCCAAAGCTTTCCGTAGGGATATGAGTTTAGGCAACACTAAACTTTTCATCAGGACAGTCCTCTTGATACCAGTGCAGTTTATGTCAAAAGAGAGAAAAAAATTCCTATGAAAGAAAAGCAAGACATCACTAATTATATATTATCTCTCTTACAAAAGTTCTCCCTTCTGATGCAGTCTGATCTCCTGGTTTGTATTGAGGCTTGAACCCATGGCTGACTGCCATGTCTCCAGGTTTATCAGAAGCTGCCTCTCCTCACTGCAGTGTCATGATGTCATCCTGTCCCTGTCCCTCTTTGTTACACTTGTGGGCAGCTTGAAGAGTCCTGTGGTGTCTCTGGAAATAGGGTCAAGACACTTCTTTACTGTCAGACAGTTTCCAGGTAATGCTGACCCGTTCTTAAAGCACACTAACAACACTTACGTGTTTGTCCCTCACTATGTTGTTTGAGCAGTGCTCAGTGCAAGGAAGCCTTACATTTATGAGTACTTCTGATGTCACTGTTGTACAAATAACTATTAGTAATGGAAAAACAGGTGGAAATTACTAAGGAATAACCTGTTATGAAGTTGATTTAGTGTCTGGGAAATCCTGGCTTACATACCAAATCAATCAATACACCACTCAAAACTCAGGTGATAAGAATTTTGTCAAAAGCTCTCTGCACTGCTCCCTTGCTCCGGCTCCTGCTGAGCCTAATGCTCATTCAGCAGGCAAGAGGGTTTTCTGTGCTGTTCCAGCTCAGTGAGCTGATGACACTCACCTTAACTAGTTTCTTGTATCAAAGATTGACTCAACTGAGCATTTTTAGGGAGAAAGCTGAAACACAGGGAAGGATCTCTAGGGCAGACTGACAACACATCCTGGTAGTCCATCAGACTTATCCAGAAACACCGAGGATAGTTTATTATTGGCTAGCTAATGGACACTTACAGACTGACTCAACTGTTTTCTGTGACTGTCTCACTTATTCTTGGACCTATGAAGAACTGAGGCATAGGGGAAGCCCCTTGTGTGCCTAAGCAATCAGTGCTGCACAGGCAAAGCATTTAACTGGCAGAACAGACAGGCACATGACTTCTTGTCCCTCTATCAACAAGATGTCTGGTACATGAATGAATGCACCCCCTGTCGCCTTCCAAAATCCATATCCAGAATGCCCATTTCCTTGGCTGCAAACTTAAGAGAACCTACAAGGATTGTCAACTCCTCGTGTTCATTTGTCTTACCTTGTTTCATGTGGTCACATCTTTGGTATTACTGACTGACACAGGACTGTCTGCACGTTCAGTGCTGACAGCCAGCTTAGTTTTCGACACCCAAGAGGAATTTAATTGCCCTTTTATACACTGATTGCAGGGTAGAGTGTGCCTTCAATAGCAATATGACTTTCAGGATAAAATAAAAAGCCAAGGTATAAAAATTCCAGCCAGTCAGCATGAGAGCAGAGACAAAAGTTCAACTTTCCTTTTAGTTTTTTATTTGTTTTCAGAAATCAGTTTATTTTTGTCATGGAAAAGCCATTTTATGTGTTACTCAAGAAAATGAAATCTTCTGTATGGTCAGATCTAGAAAAACTGTTTTGACATAAAAGTATAGGAGAAGCGTAAGCAGCAAAGGCAGCTAATGTGAGACATTGCATGAGCTGATATCTAACATTGCTTCAAATTTAGAGATATTTGTAAGGGGGACCTTCCAATCTACATGCCATCCCTATCCATTTCTTTTAGTACTGTTCAATTTCTGAAATCCTACCCTACTATTTTATCTGGCCTTACCCCCCTGAACAATCAATGTTTAAGCTAATTGCCTTGAATACCTCTGGTTCAGGACAGGGCATACTCCCTCTGGAAGTATCTATCTTTCTTATCATTTTACTGCAGCCAGAAATTCTTCAGGAGCCATACCTAATATTAGCTGAGACAGAGCCCATTGCAAACACATAAGATATCATACACTCTCTGCTCCAGTAGTCTGTTTCTCGTGGTGAAATGCTTTCCAGTCCACTTTCCAGCAGTGACATGAACCTCTTTCTCAGTGCCATATCCTCAAACTGCTGAGTGGCAGACAGAATTAGTTTTTCCCAGGCCCCTTAAAAATAAGCCAATTTTTGATGGAAGGAAGCAAGAATGACCTGATATTAAATCCAACTGATGATGCGACTGGGAAGTGGTCCTTATAATTGCCCTATATGGTACAACAACCCTATCCTAGAATAATTTGTTTACAACCAAGGTCAAACATGTTTGTCTTGACTGCTGAGCCATCAAAACTAGCAAAGTGCTCTTATAACCCGGAGTGGTGTTACTCCTATTGCATCGTGTTGTATATCTACTGTGCTTCTAAAGCTGAAGACAGCCATGTAAATAAGAAAAAACACATGAAGTTGGACTAAAGGCTCTCTCAGTTAAATGCCCTGTAAACTTTGGAGAGATGTCACCATATACCAACAGGTATGTTTGTGTTTACTCCCACATACAGGTTGTGCTACATAAATACTACACAGAAGTAGAACATAGTTGCTTTCTTTTCTATGAAAATGCACAGCATAAAGAGGAAAATACAATGAACATTTTAAAATAATTAAGAAAAAAATGTCCCCTAACCTTTTCTTCTGTTATCTGACCTTGGTTTCCTTGGAAACAGTATCAGACACATCAGTAGCAGGACAAACTCTCATTTATAGGCGTCACCTACAGAGAGAAGCTAGTACCCAACATGGACACACACCCCAGCATGAACACTGTGAGAGATCAAAGTATCAATGTAGATCTGCTGTAAGACATTAAACTTTCGAAGAAGGAACATAAAATCAAGACTCTCTGCCCTCTGTAAATATATATATAATATATCTATAAAATATAATTTACACCATAAAGGCAAGGTCTGTGTTGTAAATAAGGGCTTTTAATCACATACTGCAAAGCCCGCTTGCTGTTGAATAAGGTAGCAAAGTCCTAGGAAGAGTCCTGCACAGAGGCAGAAGCTGGCCATGGAAACATCATCCACCTGCAGCAGTGACCAGATGGGTCCAGCATCTCATCAGTAGTATGTTCTACAAGTTGAGAATGAACACTGTCACAGCTTCACTGAAAACAAAGGAAAAAAGGAGCCATTTGCTATCAGATCCTGCCTACATATATGTGTCTGACCCTGGGTGCATCATTTACTTCAAGTTCTTATTGATCCCATCTCTGGGCCTGACTCACTGAGGCCATCCATCCACTGTGCCTTGATATCCCTGACTCAAACCTAACTCTTATGGCTTCTGTTCAGGTTTTTCCCATCCCAAAGGTAAATCTTGCTCAAGAGTAACTGCAATACAGATAAAGCTTTCTGACTTAATTAAGGTACAGAACTAATTGTCTATAATGATGTAATCAAAAAGCTGTTTGCTAGAGTGCAGCACTGGAAGAATTTACATAGAAAAGCTTAGAAATGGTCCTTAAGTAATTTGCAAAACCAGTCTCACTCATTGCATTATAAAACAAGAATGAAGGGAGTCAGTAGTTGGCATTGGGGTTCCTGACAGTACAGGTATACATCAAAACTATTGCAGGACCTGACATTCCCAGTTTATTTTTAATTTTTTTAACACTCCATGTTTCTTGTTTAACAAATTGTTCTCAATATGACGTATTCACAATAAATCCATAAGGACAAACTGAAACGCAATTTCCTCCTAGCTTCAGTAGAAATACATTAATCCACTGGATATTTCCCAGGACAATATTATCTCTCATGTGCAGGCTATATTTCTCTTATTCGGCTGCAAAGGGGAGAAAAAAATCCTTGAAAATCTGTCTGAAAAGTGACATGCAAGAAAGTCATAGGTAAACTGCCTCTTGCTCATATGAAGATTTTCCTATCTATTTATCTATGTATCCTTCTATCTGTCACCCATCTTTCTTGCAGCACATCATTTACTAAACTCCATCCTGACCATGACAGTGAAGTCGAGTAAATGAAAGAAAGGCAAGATGGAAGTTAGGCTGCTGTACTCCTGATTGCTTTGAAAGGCTCTTGTCATCTGTTTCTAACTGCTTTGTATCACACGAGCATTTTGCATATCAGGAAAAGAAGAACACTGTCTCATTTGTGTTTAAAGACAGGCATCTTTTAAATACCCATCGCTGTTATTCACCCTTCACATTGTTTTCAAGGCCACATATGCTGCTTTGCTTATAAAGATGCAATATTAAATGCTACCAGGGCTGTAGGGGTGGATGATTACTGGCCTCTTACGACACACAAGGCTAAAACACTAACTTGTTCTTCACTGTCTTGTCAGCTTATGATGAGAAATGCTTTCCTCCTAAACAAAACAGGAAAACTACATTAGATTAAGTTCCAGTTTTAAAGGCTAAGCAGATTTCCCCCCATTTTTCCTTTTCCTTTCCTTTCAAGTGCTCACGTTATGCAGAGCAAGTAGAAATCTCTCTGGAACTCAAAGAAAGGACAGAGCTTGGGCTTGGGATGTTGTTCTGACTGAAGGCACATTCCTCCTTGCCTTTCCAGGCATTTCAAAAGTACTAGATGTTTTAGAACGTCTACTGATGAGCTCCTCAGAAATTCAGATAGTGTTGGCCTTCCACCTTTTTTGTTTAGTCATTTCTGGTTTTCGAGATCTGGATATCAGCAGTACTGAGCACAAACGTGAGAGAGTAGAAGGGAATACAGCTACTGAAGACTGATTTCACTGCTCATCTTCCTAGAAACATCTCAAAGTGGGTAGCTGAAGGTCCTCCTGTCACATTGGTAGCTAATTCAAGCTGAAAATAAACTCCTATTTGGGCTCCTGTTCCTTCTGGCCCTGCCCATCCTCCTTCCCCTGAAGATTGCTTTCTGTTTATTGTGACCACTGGGCTGAGCATAATTTTTTATACTTTATAATGGTATTTGTTTGGCTGTTCCATTAAATCTGTTTTTATTTCAACCTGTGGGTCTGTTGTTTATCAGGTCTGAGATGAGATTAACCAATTAATTTAGTTAATATGCTAACAGGCCAAACTAAAAAGCGAGCAAACCCACTTATAAAGTTGCAGGCAAAACCAGGTGTTTTTTGGTGAAAAACAAGAAGACACCTTTAATCCACACAACATAAAAACCCCAATGCAAACACCGAGATTAATCGCATGTTCTTAAATAACTAGCTCAGCTGCTGCCTCCATGCCCTCAAAGGGAAAAAAAACCTTCAGCAGTTCTTTCACTTGTGGAAACATGATATCCATCCTTCAGTCCATGCATCCATTCTTCAGTGCCAATGCTTGCTTTAAGGGCTGGTTCCCTGCTATGTGTGCTTCCAAACCAGTCCTGTATTCCAGTGTGCTGACTCGTATGGGCCACAGCTGGGACTTTCCTCCACTTCAGTAAACAACAGATTGAAGACAAAACCTTTCCTTCACTGCTCTCTGAGGTTCCAAACTCCCACTCCCTTCCCATTCAGCACATTCCAAAGGGCAAGAATGCTGCCATGCCCAGCTCCAGTGCCATGTGCCTCTTCTCTGAACAAAGACCACACAAGACTAACTCCCACCAAGAAACAAATACCAAAGTTCCAAACTAGTTGTACCAGTATGCAGAGGTGCTGATTGGCTAAAGCTAAAGGAGACCTTATCAACAGTTGCCATAGCAACTTCTGATCCCTCAGGCTAGAGCCCCACCGAATTCAAACTACAACAGGGGCTCTTATTCTTCTCCTGATTTACCTTCTTGCCTGGGATGGGGTCATTGGGTGATACAGCAACTGCTGTAGTTTATCCCCAGGTACAGGCTAAATTTAACATTGGGTTTATTTCATGTTTTATTATACCATTCACCCATTCCACTAACAAGCACTTCCATCTTCCTCACTCCTTGCAATAGGATTGTGGTTTCACTGACACCATCATCAGCACGAGTGTTTGATAGTTCCAACTAACAAGTATTCCTGCGTATATCTGAACAGAAAATATGTTATTCTTAGCAAGTAAGAGCCATCCAAAACAGCAATAAACATTCTCTAGAACAGTGTAATGAGTTAGAGCGAGGGTCTAAATCGTTTTGGGTTGGTGCCTGCAATTCAAGCACAGCAACCAGCTATTGTCAAGAATTCAACAGGCAATGAAGCAGATTTGCCAAAAAGAAAAGAATTTATTGAACCCATCACCAATAAGGAAAGGAAAAATCCACAAATAAGAAAAAGAGTCAAAAAGATAAACCAGAAACTGTATCACAGTGCCTTTACACACTCTGAGAGAAATGGAAGACAGCTAACACATCAGGTTTTGACTTTAAATAAGAGACCGTGGAAAATGAGAGTGTACACCAACACTAAAAACTGTAAAGTCACCACACACACACACACTTGCACCCCACTTTCAGAAGGGAAAGGAGTGGGGAGGTGCAGCAGAAATACAGCACAAAATATACACTTGATGCTTATGGAAAAGTTCCTTTTCCCGTCCTCTTGCAGATATTAGCCCTCTCTGATGTCTTAGGCTTGCTTCTAGCTCTCCTTGGCTTGGAAGCTCTTCTTTGAGGCAATAACAGCATCAGATGTAAGAATTTAACAGATTCCCAGTCTCTTTCTGTTCACCAAAGGCTCAGGAGATAGGTACTTGATGATCTCTCTCTCTTATCAGAGGCTTCTCTCAGTCTCTCAATGGCAGAGTATACAGGATCCAGGTGGGAACAGAGGCAACATGGTGCTGGTCACATGGGGCTACACCTCTTGTGGTAGATAGGCCTGCTCCAGGGCCTTTTCCAGGGCCTGCTACAGGGCTTACTCTATTTTCTTCTCCCCTGTTGTTCGGGCTCCAAGGGAAGAAGAGAGTTAAGAGCTCACCACTGTCTGGCATCTTCAAAGGGAATGAGGCTGGAGAAGCGGTGTGTAGGAGCTGCTCCTCTGCCTGCTGCCAGGAACTGGGACAAGCTAATGCTGGTTTTCTGCATTCAAGGTCCCAGGCAAAAGAGGACTGTAGCTGCCCCCATGGCAGAACTGCAGCCAGGCTAGGCTTCTTTTGCGTTCCACCCTTCAGTGGCAGGTAAGCCGAGAGCTTTTGCTTCCCTCTCCGGCCCTGGCAGACGGAGGGAGGTGGTGGCAAGGGAGACTCTCTTGCAGAGGAGCTCTCTGTCTTACAAGACATACCAGAGAAGGGAACAAAACAGAAGCACATTCCCTTTTATAGACTGTCCACCAATCACCAGTATCACCAGTAAGGTGAGGACACTGATGCAGGGGCCCGCTGGGAAAGCTACCCCCAGCTTCAAAATAAAATGCTCTTTTGGCATAAAAGCACCAAAATTAACATTTGAAAATCTGACAATTTTCAAACAGCAGCCAACAGGAGCTAACATATTCATTTAGCTGATGGTATGTGGTTAAGAATGGATACAAAAATGGAAGATTTGCTGCTGCTGCATAGAAGTAGTAATCGTACAACTTGAAAGGGGTGACTGCTGTGTCACTGATCTTCCAGCTGTCTGAAGCAGTAGCTTTTCTGTTTGCCCCACATCAAGAATACACAAGGCCTCTTTCATAACAATTTGCAAGGGAAAGTTTGGAAGTGAAAGTGGAAGGGGCTAAAGAGATGGACACAGTAATGCAGTACTGCTCATGTGCTTTTGCCTTTGACCCTAGTTAGAGATTTGACTGCTTTGGAAAAAAAGGGCTTGAAAGTTCTGATTTGGAAATGCATCCAAACTGAACTTTCAGGCTTGGCAGGCAGAGAGGATTTGTCCTTGGTTTGGGAAGAATAGCCCTTGCAGCTCCAGAGGGAAAGAGCAGAAAAACAGATGGAAGGAAATTAATTCAATAAAAATAAATTAGACCTTTTAAACAGTATTGTTTTTAATATTTATGATGCCAAGTAGATTTGCATTTTTCTGTCAGTAAAGTATATGTCTCCGTTTGACCTTCACTCCCTAAGTGAATGCTTTATTTAGCCTGAATGGCAGACATTTTTCTGTCTTTCATGGACATTTTAAGAAATACTGAATGCTGTTATTTTATTTCCAATTAATATCATAAAATGATCCTTGCTGATAAGAAAATGGTAATATTTGCTCATAGCACATGACTGGATCAAGGTAGCCAATGATCTGTATCTGGGTTGCTACGGCGTGATGTATTATACTTCATACGATTTGCTGCAGGCAGAAATCTTAATTAAGGCCTTTCCCAAAGAGTGACCTTCAGGGACTGCATTTTTGAATTGGTGTAAAAATAGACAAATGCCCTAACAACATTAGGGTAGCTGTAAAAGACTGTTAAATGCCCATTTCCCCATCTCACATACACAAACAGCGATTATTTGTTGCTATTAGTAAATGAATTGTGAGGCATTTTCAGCCAACAATCAGCCTTAATGTGCACAGAAAGAGATTTTAACTTGATGTGCCGAGCTCAGTTAGTCAGCTTCTCCACCACCTCCAATGCGAGTTGCCTGTCTAATTTGAGAATGCACTCCTCTGGGTTCTATTAATCCATATTTTACTGCACTCATGGATATACACTGGTTTGGGACTGCTCTAATTAGCTCACCACATGTGGTGTCTTGGTCTGCTTTCATCAGTAATTCCTGTATCCAGCATGTAGTACCACCTAGGTGGGTCTGTCTGAGCAAGAAGGGGGTTGAAAGCAGCACTTAGGAAGTAAATTAACCCTACTCAAAATAAAGAGTTTGTAACAGAAAATACCACAGTGCAGGATGCTAGTGGGATGTGTACAAATATCTCCAGGCTGTTTTCCTATGAATTCTCAGATGAAACATACTTACGATGCCAGACATGGGCTTTTCTCTTCTATTCTACACAGAATAAAGTGCAAAACTTCCTGGCAGTTTCATGCTGTGGCTGCATGGGGGCTGAGATTAAGGCCACCAGCCTCACTTCTTGCTGTCAATCCAGGCTTAGGTTTGATCACCAGAGACAACAGGAGAGGACATGAGCTGCCAGCACCCATATGCCCTCCATGGGGCTGTAGCACGTCATGACACACATGTTCTCAGCCGTGTCAGCTCCAGGCTGCCTCTTCTGATGCCCCAAAATTGCTGCCTCAGCTGAACAGTTTTTGGTTACTGGCTGAGGGATACCGTACACCAAGATAAGGAAAGCCGATTTCAGTTGCCACATGTTGGATAAGCCACTTAAAATTTGAAGATGAAATATGCTTTCAAATAACTTTTTAAAAAGCTTTTGACATGAGGTATCCCCACCCTGCTCTACAATACGGCTTTCTTCATGGGTAAAGATGAAATGAAATAGCTGCTAGAGCTTATAGAGAGCTCTTGTCAGAGACAGAGCTTTTGTCTGCTTTTTCTGACAAGCAGAAAACCCCTGGCTTTTTAAAGCTAAAGCCTATTGTAAGAGATACAAACCAGACTCTTGGCTAGACTCACCCGGCCTATTTCCACTGAAATAAGATTGCACTATCAGTTTACATGAGCTGAGGGACTGGCTATACTGAGGAGGACAATGTGCTCTGAGGTAGTGTCACAGCCCAGGAGGCGATGGCACAGCATGCATGGAAGAACCTAAGCTGCCTGACTGTGCAGCCCTCACCCTGGGGATGTGCTGGACATTGTGGTACCAGCCTGTGGGTGGCCCTCAACACACTGCACAACACACCAGGCATGGCTTGGAACACCAGCTCCCATCCAAGCGATTTGCAGGAAACACTTCTGACATCTCATACTTGTAATTCTTTCCATCATGCTTTTCTGCAAATAACTATTCACCTGGAGGTCCCAGAGTCTGATGGGTTTCATCCTTGGGGTGTCTGGGACACCATCGTAGGTGGTATAATTTATCTTTTTACTCCCAGTTCTACTACTGCTTTTAGAACCTGACCTGAGAAAAATTACCTCATCTTGCTGTTACACTTTCTCAACCCACAAAATTAAGCTAATTTTACTTTCCTGAGAGGGGCAGGAAAAGGTCTAATGATTTCTAAAGAGCTTAAAGTTGTTCAAATGCAAGATGCGTCCGACAGGATGATGACAGCAGACCTTCCCTCTGAAGCATTGTACTACAAAGCCTGCTAATGGCCCCAGTAAAAGCCTTGGCAGACAAGACAGACAGCAAGTACCCATGCTTCCCAGCAGGATGTCCTGCAACATCTTTGCCCTCCTGCCAAAACAGAGGCGTGGGGTCATTCTTCCAGTGTGAGCAGATACGCTGCAAGTGCCATGATCTCACACCGCCTCCCCCACGTGCTGTGCTGTACCCGAAACGGCTTCTCGGGCTCTGGCTTCTCGGGCTCTCTTCCAAGCTGCTAGTCTGGCAGAACCCTGAGCTAAGGAAAAATAAATAATGAACTAAAGAGACAGCTCACTCTCAGCCTCACACGTCGTGGAGGAGATAACAGGCCAATGTGTATAATGATCTGCACTGAATCATTTGCCACATCGGTATCAGAAGCTCTCAGCTTCATTCAGGGGCTCTCTCATCCAAACTGCATGCAAGATGACAGTGTTAATACATCAACGCCTGCAAAGGCGGCTGTAATGAAATCTGTCAGTGTTGTTCCTGCACAAAACACTACTTGAAAAAGCAGATGTGTAGCTCAGATTCAGTTTATTACTGTCTGAACCCTTCTCACTTACAAAACCGGAGGGTGATTAAGGGGAAAAATCCCTGGCTACTGAAAGTTGCAGTAGCTGTTGCATGCAGCTTGCAGCACAGTGGGGATACTGTCTGGAGTCTGCTGCTGCTGTGTTGTCATTATTGTTATCATTACTGTCATTATTATTATTCCTATCATATCTCATTTCAAAGCGTTTAAAAGAAACCTTATCAAAACAAAACATAGGCTTTCTGCCATTGCAGTGTTTGGTTGTGTGGTACCCATTTGGAGAGCAAAACAGGGCTGGTTCTGAAAGCAGTGTGCTGTTGGCTCAAAGCTACACACCTGTTTCACTGTGTGACCAGGGCAAGTCACCTTAGTTAACATTTTATAAGTGTGCAGTGCTTGCAAAGCTGAAACCTGCATTTGACTGACTTTTAGCAACCTATAGGCCTATACATGCTTAAGTAAATGAGAGAATGGCTCCCACATAATTTTGTCACTTGCAGAATGAATGATCTCATCTGAGCTATTTACTCTGTGTTTTCCTTACAGTAACTAGACAGAAACAGGGCAGACATACATCATGATCCATCTGTCTTCCCTGAGATCCTTCTTTGCACCCTTTTCTGCATGCGGAAGAACTAACACAGGCACTAGAAATGTTGTTTTCCCCTTGCTGACTCTATAAGCTCTCTATAAAGAGAAGTCTGCATTGCAAGCATGGGATATAAAGCTAACCATACTCTTGTAGCTTGAATGTGGTGGATTTCTTTGTTGAAGAGGGAGCATGGCACTGAGGTAGGCACAGCAGTCATCTAGCCCTGGGAACATGGTGAATGGAGAGAGAGAAAGTGGTACTTCAGAGATCAGCAGAGAGCAGGTTTTGTGTGAATTCCATAGTTTGCTGAAATGGAGAAAGTGCCCCCCTCATCATTGATGGCTGCAGGAGTCAGTAAGGTGGAAATGGAGAACTGGGTTGGAAGCACACAGAAGAAGGAACTGGACTTTCAAATGTGTGCTGATGCTGAGGGGTGCTGCATGGACTGAATGGACTCCACGTTTTCACAAGGAGTAAGAACTGCTGCTAGTGTTCGGTTTTACCTGCAAGTTAGAAGTGGTGGTTGAACTCTCCTTTTTATGTTTGTTTGTTTTGTTTTGAACCATTAGCACTAAATTAACTGGTTAATGCCATCTTGGGTCAAACCCATGACCTGTACTCATATATCTTGTTGGACAACTGAAGAAACAACACATCTCACCTCCTCAAAATCACCTTTCTCTTCTATGGTGTGTACAACCCTGTAAGTCAGCACAATAAGCATAGAGTGCTCCAGTGTCTTTTCTGGTTTTCAAGAAGCAGCACTCAAAATGAGCACACACAAGCTCTGAGAAGACAACTGTTAGCCACTGAGGAAAAGATGTTTGACTAACCCGGTCTCTATCACTTTTCTCAGAGAAGGGACTCAATTGCAAGCAAAGGAACCTGCCAGACTCAAGAAATGTTATTGTCCCTTCTCTAACCCTTACGAGACAAAACAAAATCTTCAGCATCTCCCCTGTGCTGCTTAGCATGGAGAAAACCATCATGTTGGAGTATCTGCCTGTGCTCTGCGGTGTGTGAGTAAAGCCTTGTTCTCCATCCTGAGCAGAGTTGATAAGCAGAAAGGCAGAGAAGTTTTTCTTCTCATACATGTATTCTCATAATTAGAGTGAGTCAAATGGATGCAAGTAGAGGGTTATTTTGGTAATTGCCTAGCTCTAAGGTATAAAACAGTACATTACGTACTATCTACAAATTAGGATTCCAAAGCAAAAACACGTGTTTAATTTTGATTTTAATTGCATTTTTACTTCAAACATCTATTTTTCTCTCTGGTGCAGGCAGACCTGAGCAATCTTGCAGATATCAACAAAATTTTCCCCAAATGCCAGGCATTTCTCTCTTGGTGGTGCCTGGCTCTGCGAGCATTTAATCTGCTAACTTTGACAGAAAAAGCTGTATAATTTCTACAGCCTGCTTATGTTTAAATCAACAAATATTTACTGCACACTATATTTTAAAGGATGCAATTATTAGTGTACCTCTGTTTGATTACCAGTGACACAGTAATAATACCAGCAGCTGCTGAATTGTAAGTGAAAATAACCCTTTGTTCTCATTTTTCTTATCTGTAGACTATAACAGCACTCATGGGGACAATAACCTATGAAATAGATTAAAAGCCTGTTAAATGCTATTTTCAGCTTGGCAGATCACCAAACCCTCGCTTACCCTTAAGCTCTGTTTCCTTTTAAATATTCCTTTTAGTATAGCCATGTGACAACAGTAATGTGCGGTTTTACAGTGATTAAGTAACTGCACAAACAAGAGGTTTTAGGTTTATAAACTGACTGGTGCTGCTCTCACAGGTGGAAAGGACTCTGTTCCAGCACAGGCACTGAGGGTTCTGGGAGAGGCTATAATGGTCTAATTTACAGATTTTCCCCTCTAGTCTAGTGACTTCAGACTGAAGAAGGTGACACTATTGGTTTCCTATTTCTGGCTGGCAGTGTTGATCCCCCCCTCCTTTGTCTCCATCTCTGCTTCACAACAACAGATTCAGATTAGCGGGGAAATAATATTTATTCACGGAATAATTCTGAGGAAGTTNGGGGGGGGGGGGGGTCATCAGTGGAAATGATGCAGCCTAGGGCAATCCTTGGTGTGCCAATCTGCTTCTCTGAACCTCTCCCGACAGGAGAACAAAAGAAAAGGAAAAAAACCCCTAAAATTATAAGGATTAAAGTAGCCAGTAAAATGAAAGGAGCTATTAATACTGTAGGAGGGCTTTTTTATTTGGAAGAAATACATGGGGAAGATAAGGAAAACTGGCCTAGGGGAAGATGGATAAAAGGACCTTTGGTACCAGTGCAGGATGGGCAAAGGCACTGAGAGACAGTACTGCTCTGCTGGATATATTTATTTTCTCAGGATAGATTGTTTCTATTCAGACAAAAGAGATCTTGTCAAGAACAGACCCAGGATCTGGGTCTTCTGCTTCCTGCACTGTTTTAGCAGCTTTATTTTTGACCAGAACCTCCCTACTTTATACCCTGAAGTCTTCCTGTAGAAATCCTGGTTGGAACTGTAACCTTTAACTTTCATTCAGCCTTTTGGAATGAAAAAGAACCAGTAGACAACATTCCAATGATTTCTGAATTCTGCTGATAGAAGTCAACATAAACAAAAATTATCCCAGCTCTCATCATCTTCTGAATAGTTGGCAATAACAATTAAAACGTGCATGTATTTATGGACATTTCTTTAAGAACATTTCTTTTCATAATTTAAATTGGCAATTATCATGTGACTTCCATCCTGAGAAGGAACAGACTTTTCCTGATTCATAAAGCCTTTCACTGAAAGTCAAGGAATAAGAGGTCAAGAATTTTTATGTATGTAAGAACTTCAGCTTGCTAAAGACACCAAGACCTCTCGCAAATCCACTCATTTTAGAAGATGCACAACTGCCCCAGACTAAGAAATTCCCGCTTATCCAGGCAAAAGCCTGCTGCTGTGACGATCAACACATGGGAAGTGGACCAGCATCCAAGAGCCTTTAAGGCATTCTGCTCTCTTCAGCAGCACTCCACCCCATCATTCCTCAACCTCAGGTGGTTCCTGGAGGAGGTTGCTCATGCTCCTGAGCTTGACAAGGAGCTGTTTACTTTTGGAAGAAGGCCATTATGTTCTTGAAAAGGGCAGATATGAAGCATAATTCTCCAAATCTCTTTGTATTTTTGCTTTCTGCTCAACTGTGATACTCCCACACAAATTTTATTCTCCCTTCCCTTTATCTCTACATTCACATTCAATGTGATTTGATCTTTTATCATGTGGCTGGACATCACACTTAAATACATTCTTAGGGTAACCAGGATCATGACACACCAAAAATAAAGAATTCAAGACTTCATGTCTGCGTATCATTTGTACTGCTACTGGACATCACTTTTTTGAGCAGATATTTTATCATTTACTACATTTCTTGGTCCAACTGCAATGTGCGTAAGAAAGAACTGCAGTAGAAAAGGAAGGAGCCAGTCCTACACCCTCGCAGATGTCTGGTACTAGACAGGGTGCTTAATCCTAGAATTTCAAAGAAGGCTTTACAGGTCAAATATTGAAACTCCAGTGTAGTTTTAAAAGAGTTGGTGCCTTAAGGCCCCAGTGGACTATTTCTGCACGTGACATTTTAATGCACACCTTCAGGCTTTGGCTCGTTTCCCCAGATCTGTAGTTTCACTTTGTGCTGTGGGTTGAAATGAACATGAAACATAAAGTGAAACTCATATGAAAGCTCTAACTTTTGCCTACTATCAGAAGAGAGCTTCAAATCCCACTAGACTTCTTCTATGAAGAACATTTTTGAAGCAGAGGCTTAGTTCTCTTCCCCTGACGTGTGCTATTATCTTTGTGCCTTAATTTCACCCATTGCTTGTATTCCATACGGAAGAGCGCATGCTTCTCTACACTCCGATGACCTGGTTAGCGATGTGTTTTTAGTCAAAGTAATAATAACACAACTCTGAAAATAAATCCTATGTTAAGGGTATTCCTGTTATTCTGGAGATAAATTGAAGCAGCAGCACTTAATCTTTCTCTGGTTCTTCTGTACTTTGTGATATCATTATCTTGGGTTTATAAGCACAGAAAGTTTCTGATGATTCCTGGACATGCCAAGGTTCATGCAAAGGAGGCAGGAAGAGCATACAAAGGTTTGTCATAAGCTGAGACTTGGGTATTGGTAGAGGACCGTAAGCCACCTCAGATATATTTGGATCATTATTTTTTATTTTGTGATTCACTACCTTTTCTCATTCAGAACCTTGGGAAGCTTTTCTGGAAAAAGCTGAAGGATCCCTGAGCTTGAACTCCAGCTATTGTATAACCACAAAGCAAGGGAGATGGACCTCAAAAGGTCACAGAGTGCATTTCTCTGCCATTTGCTATCTCAGAACAAATGATTTTATGTTAAATTATTTTAAAATGTCTGAGCCAAAAAGCCAGCGCACATTGCCAGTGCAGGATTTTCTCACAATGCTACACAGATCACAACAGCTTCAACAGAACTTGGGTACCTGTGTGAAGCTGATCATTGGAATGTTAACATCATAGTCAAACTGTGAGCACTTATAATTTGATCCAAAACAGTGGGTTACCTAGCCACTCATTCTCAACAACATAAACCAGCAAGGAAACCCCAGCCCCACATGACCGTGATCAGTTTCCAGCTTCAAGTTCTGTGAAAAGATAAGCTTTCCTTGCCTGAAACAGGACAGATGGCAGCCCTATAGGTTGCCACTCCGAAGTGCCTCCAAGCAGAGCTCTCTGTAATGTAGCCATTGTTACAGCAGCATATGCTTGAGCGACGCAAGCTGGTTTCCCTGAATCTAGCAGTCTAGCGCTGCATGCTGGGCTCCCTCACAGCTACAATTCATCGCTTGCCTTCCAACCCTCTCCATGCTTCCTCTTTTTTTTTCTTTAAAGTGAACCTTTGCTTACCAGATACAGCACGAACACAACACAGACAGACAGACTTGTTCTTATTCACTGTGCATGTCTCCATAGAAGCAAATACAGACACAATTCTTAGCTTCTGATAGTGATTCTCTGCTAGAAGTCATTTGTTGGAAATCTATGGAATATTAGAGTGGCCATTTGAAGACCACAGAGCACCTACACTGTCCTGTTCATTAACGCATGACTGCAAGCAGAAATCTGCTTCTGACCAGAACAGCTCTACTCGCAAAGGTAAACAGGGTCCCTTAGGATCTAGTGCTCAGACTGTGAGAAAAACATCAGCCACTTATAGCTAATGACTTATATTTGTCAAAGGACAGACACTATAAAAGGTACGGAGACACTTTTTCAACCTTGCAGAGTTTAGCTGTGGAGATACTTGCACTAAGATACTGTGGTTTCCTAAACCAAGTAAATGAATTACTGGAAGTGAACTCCAACAGTAGTGTCTGAGGTTATACAGGTACTCATGATCCTAAGCTGCACATCACAGGAAGCTGAGAATACATATTAGAAAAGCATTGCTATATCCATTACTATTCTTACACTCTTCCCTAGATACCAAATCAGGCCATCATCAGAGACAACGTACTGAAGAACATGAAGAATATGAGTGATTGGTCTAAGCCTGCGTGGTTGGTACTTGACTGCTTCTGGCTGATACATGTGCTGCTGTTCTCACTGACAAACAGCAATGCAGTCAGCACGTATCAGAGATGGGGGTGGGGTGAGATGCAATGTCCTAAACTTTGATGTCCCGTGTTCACTGTGAGCATTGCAGTGTTTCCTCCCTCATCTTCAGTTTAATCCCATGCAGATGAATTGAGTACCCTGAATTGCTCAGCTGCCTCAACTCATCAAGACTCAATAGCAGCAAAACAGACTTGGGAGTGATTTGTCTCCTTTCAAACAGATCAATCAAAATAGGTGAGATGAATCCCACATGAAAAGTGCCTATTTTTCTTTATTGATCACAGAGGGGATCACTGGTGTTTAGGTGTCACCTGACAGTAAGGAAATAGTAGCTCAGCTCTCACATTCCCAGTGTAGATACCTAAAACTAGAAGAAGCATGAGTGTTCATGCTATGCAATAACACATGGATACTAGCCCCGGCTCCTTATGGCTATCCAAAGTGATTTTCACCCAATGGTATCTTGAGGGAACTGGAAAGTGACCTCTGGGACCTACCTTCCTTAACTGGAAACACATCGAACATTCCTGAAACATGTCCCCAAGGACCAGGTGACACTTGGTCAAGCATCTCATGAGGAATTCTAAGCTGGGAAGAAATATTAGAGTGTCTCAGCCAGCCAGTGATAGAATGCTGTAATACTGTACTCCCTGCAAACACAGGTCTCCCCAGTGCTAACTTACGACATTGTGACAGCAAAGGTAAGGCCCAGCACCTTTAGCTGACACATGACCTTTAGCTGACTAAAGCTGTGGAAAGTTTATTCCTGAGCCCTGGAAAACAGAACTAGGCTTATAAAGATTTGCAAAAGCCATGACCATGCTGTTCTTTTCGTTTTTTTGGGGGGAGGGCTCGCTCTTGCTCACAAATGGTAGCAAAAGCAATTCTGGTAAGAGTCTCTGAAAACAAGGCAATAAATTGGTGTCATTGGAGTGGACTAGTACTGCCACAGCTTTCTCTGCCCCATCACACTGCAATAGTTGCAGACATTTCAGGTAAAGGTAGAGACAAAGGCAAGGCATGTTCTGAACAGAGGAGGTTCCATATAAACTTCTTCCCAGTGAGGGTACCGGAGCACTGGAACAGGCTGCCCAGGGGGATTGTGGAGTCTCCTTCTGTGGAGATGTTCAAGATCTGCCTGGATCTGTTCCTGTGTAACTTGGTCTGGGTGATCCTGCTGTGGCAGGGGGATTGGACTGGATGATCTTTCAAGATCCCTTCCAATCCCTAATGATTCTATGATTCTATGAATCAGTCTCAAAAACTAAAGTGTGAAATGCTAATGCTAGAACTGTAAAAAGGAGGGATGATCTTCTGGAAAACTCACGTATTTTTGGGTAGTGTCAATGCCACTAGGCATAAGAACATTTTTTTCTGAAGTATATTTACCTGCATCAAGTGGATTCTGATTAGTCTGATTTCTAAATACATGACTAATTTAGCTTTCTTGCAACCACAGTAAGGATGACCATGATGAACTGTCTGATGCTTCCTAGGTGGGGAAATGTGAGCCATTTGCTATGGCACGTATGATTAATACCTTCTAAGCTTGGTCTTGTATCCTGTCAGAGGATTCACTGTGCAACCTTATGCATATTGTTTATGCATGGATTGTTGAAAGATGTGAATGACTCACAGACAAGTTTCAGGTTCTCAGAAGGACTAAACATCTAACTGACATTCCCCAAATGTATTTTGACTCTCTTTGTATCAGCAAAAAAGTTCTTCTTATCTATCTTTTAAGACCTCAGAGTATGAAAGATTGACTGTAAATTATTATCTCTATAGCATGATAAAATGCAGGGCAATTACATATTAGAAATATAATCCCTATGCATACTTATGATACCTTAAACCCAAATTATTTAGACTTCACATGAGAGCATAACACATAACATCCAACCTAAACGGACTACAAATGTTATTTGTATTGGGAGGGAAATGTCCCTTGGAGATGGAATGCAAGGTTTTCCACTGTGCAGTGAGCTAGAACAGAGACAGATTTGTTATCTGAATATGAGTATTTTTCGAGTAAACCTTTATGATACAGAAACAGGAGCTTGGTTGGAACACTCATGTATCCTTTGATGAAAACTTCATCTAGATGCAACCGGTAATTCTCAGTAACCTTCCTCATGTTGTTTCAGGAACAACAGAAATACATGGATAGATTTTTATCCCAGTTTGAGGACAGGAGAGAGGGACTTCTTGGCTTCTACAGCACTGAAACAAACACCACCACTATTTGTTTCCAGGAAAATCCACCAGAAAGCTGTAAAGCTGGGGACAGATGGATTTCAAATGAGTACAGAAGCATTCCTCATCTTTGTTCAATCAGGGCCGTAATACCAAGACTCCTCAACCTAATGGCCAATATACTAATTCTTCATTAATCATCACAGTTTTCTGTCTGACTGTGGACAGGAAAGTTCATTTCTACCTGACACAACTTGGATCAGACTCTACACTGGGATTAGCTCACTACATTTTTAGCATTTAAGAAAATCAATCTTCTTTTTCATGAAACTTCAAGATGAATCTTCCACTCTCTGTCATTCAAATCTGTCCCCTTATTCCTACTTCCTTATTTCTCCGTTGCCCCCAAACAGGGATGCTTTAATTCCCTGCTGAGCCCTGTCCGCATGGCTCCAGCAGGTTTTGCACTGTGCACCCTGTCTGTGACACCAGATTAAGCGACTTGCCCACAATTCCAGTGAAATGCATACTCAGAAAGACTTGTTTGTTTTACAGCTGCAGATTCCACAGCATCCAAATCCCCCCGAAATGGTTTTGAATTTAGATACATAAACTCCCTCCTTTTTCTCTGCGTATCACTGCCTAAAATGTTTTCTGACTTCCCTCATTTCTTGTAAACCCATAGCTGCTACTTTCAGGTAAATAGAGGAAATGTCTTTCTGTAATCTCTGGTCATCTTTTGCTGGAGTGTGGGGTGAAGAAAGGATTTAAGATAGGATTTATTGAGTTACTCTGAACCTTAAACAGCTTTGCCTTTGTTTTGTCTCACATCACTCTCTTACGATTGAAGAATTCCTACAAAATTATTAATTTAATTCCCATTTCCTATGTAATTTTATGTTTGTTTTTGTTTTTAGCTAAAAGCGTTCAGTGGAAGGACGTTCTTCCCATAGAGACCTACTCACATTGACCTGTGTCTTGCAGGCAATGTGATGGATTCAGATAAATCTGCAGGTCAAAAATGGATGTTCACCTCTTATTTCTGAAAGAGTAGTTAGCTACAGATCTGTATTCTAGTGCCTCAACACACCAGGGCCAATATTGTCAGACAGACACTTAACGAAGCTTTTGAATGCATTGTGAAAATTATCTTTGATAATGACACTTGCCTGAGCCAACAACCTCTTGCCTTGCAAATGATGAAATGCTTTTTGCAGTACAAGGCTGTACTGCAGTAATAAAGTGTTAAAGCAAAAGCCTCATGACAATCTTTGGGCAGCTTCTGTTTTAAAATGCTTTTAAGTCTTCTGTTTTCTGTATTTTCTAGACCTCTTTGTTACAATACATGAACTAAATTCACCCCTATTCTGCCACTGTTGTAAAGGGTGACTGCTTCACCACTTGAGAAAGTCTGCTAGTATTAGAAGGCAGTAGATTCTCTTATGTTCCACTAAAACCTTATTTCAGTGAGAACCTGAGTTTTGCTTGCCTTTCTGTACCTCTCTTTCTCACTAATACCCTGTTCTCTCATTTCCCTTCAGACGGTGAGTTCTGCAAGTCACATCTTGAAACAAGTATTGTATATGAAGCATGGCTGATCTGACATTTAGCCTTGACTCGGGTTCGAGGTTCATTTAGAGGGTCCTGTCGTCTTTGTTGAAGTCTTGTTTGAGTATCTGTCAGCTGTTGTTCCAGCGACCTTTTTTGCCATAGGTGATCAGCACAGTGAGAAATGGAGTCAAGGAAAGAATCCATATTCAGACAGTTGAAAGCTGTGAAAATAAAGGTCTTAAAAATAAAACACAGTAATGAACAAGGAGCCAAGGGTGGTCTGTGATGAACTGAACTGATCAAGTCTTATCAATCTGTATTGCTGATGTGACAGGTCACCATGTGTTGGACCATCTGGATCCTCTTCGTCATGTTCTCCATCAACTCCTTGTGCAGTAATGCTCAGTAATTTAATGCAAAGGTGACAAACTCAAAGCTGTTTGATCTTGCTGACACAGGGCAAGAAAAGTTGCAACCTCTTGATTAGCTAGAAGGTGGCATCCCTGCCTCAGACATGCTTTGAGCACTCAGGAACAACAAAGTATATGGGACCTGACTGAGAGGATTACAAAGCCTCAACAAATACCTTTTACACTAAGCAAAACTGTTGTCTTCATCAGTACTTTAAAGCTTTTTCTTCTTCCCACCTGCACCCACCTGATTCACATTTAATGCCGTATTTGTCTCAGCCAGGCAATGATTCAGATGGACCTTAATACAGAAATAGAGATAATGACACAAAGTGAATGACTAACCAAGAACTGTGATTGTTTTGAGATTAAAGACGATCAGCAGGCTAAGAGAAAAAGAAGGCTTTAAAAATGTTTAATGTTTTGAAGCTTTTCCTCCATGTGAGCCCATTCCCAAAGCTACTGCTTGTGGGCCCTGTCTCATAACACTTCCTCAGACATTCCAAGAAATCCATATACTGCTGTGCTCCAAAGATGCCTCCTGAGCCTATTCTGTCCTGCAGGCAGCCTGGGCTGCCCACCTCTCCTGCTCACCTCACAGCAACTATCCATGACTGAGTAGATGAAAGAAGACGACTCAGAAATAATGAAAGAGAACTTTATAGCAGGAATAGATTTACTCTACTGGGCTAATCACTGAGCAATTACTATTTGTGAAAATTAGAGCAGGACAAACATTTCCACATTAAGAACCCTCTCTTGCGGCCATGCCTGCCACATTGACTGTGTAATGAGGGCCGCAGTTAGAAATGGGACCGGGGAAGCATGAGGTTCTCGTCTGTGCTCACAGGCACTGTGAAACACTCCAGGTGATGCTTGTCTCACGTACTTAGTTAGGAGATGAGCTGAGTGGTTCAGAAATGCTTATATTTTGGTTTTTGCTCTTTTTTACAGAAAACACTTTTCAAAATGTGTATTTTGCAGAAAATACCTTTTTTTTTAAACATGTTTTTCAGAATACTTTACAGAAGATGAGAGTGAATGAAAAGAGGGCAGTTTCTGAGCAAGACTAATCCATTCCTACCAGAGCACTGGTCCCTCATTTGGGAGGTGAGATGATAAAACAGAAAGAGCGTAATTTGCACCGTCATGCATGCGATTCAAAAATTGCTGTTTTCCCCCAAATAACAAATGAAGCAAATGAAGAAGAAGAAGAAATCTAACAGATGGAGTGACAGACTAGACAAGATTATAAAAGATTTAAAACTGCATCATGAGGGCTCTACAAGACTGTGTAAATGCAGGAAATATTCAGAACGTGACTAGGACTCGTGATTTTGAATATGAGAGTATGAACACATAGGAAATATCCCAAAGATCTCGTCTGAAAACCCAAACAGTGAATTCTAAGGAGAGGTTGCCCAGCATGGCCTCATGGAACCATAAGAGGGATTCATTCCTGATCTTGCTATCGTCCTAAGAAAGTCTCTTCCTTAACTGTTCCACTTTCTTTTTGCATTCTTCTTGTCTCTCTATTTATACTGCAAACTGTTTGGGGAGAAATGATACCTGCATGAAGCCCAGCACAACGCCACCTGGAGCCTTGTCTATGACCTACTGGAGCTCTTTTGTAAAGCTAGCAGCACCATAACTGCTATAACAAGGGAGTTCAGTCTGGGAGCAGCAAAGTTTCCCTTTTCCTTGAAAAGCTGAGTAGGACTTGATAATTGCATCCTCTTTCATACATTTTCTTCTTGTCATGTCATCAGTATGCTTCTGTGACTAGTAGTCACAGTGCATAGAAGGGAAATGCCACTTTCCAGATAGAATGATCAATCTCTTTGACTTTGCCTGTAAACATGTTTCATCAGGGGGTCACTAATATGCTTTTATTGCCTCCCTGTCAGAGATGATGCCATTACCAAGCCTGATAGAGTGTTCTATAGAGGGTTTCTTTTAATTTTACTTTTTATGCGATCATGAGAGACCATAACCGATAAATTTAGTTCAATGCTTTCTCACTATTAACTAATTCTGAGTAAATCCATTGGGGCAGTCTGGATACAAACACTTCAAAGAATTTTTACAGGATATTGAAAATTATATTCACCGTGGGACAGAGGTTTAAGTGTTGAGCTGCTAGTGTTTTCTTTACCATTAAAGATACAACGCTGCTAAATGTCATTTAGTCAAAACATTGTATTCAGAAGGATTTGTTGCACGAGATGACTATTTGCTTTTAATAAATTTGTTGCATCATAGTGGTTATGTTAGCTTATTTCTGGGGGAAAAGGGAATTTGAGAAAAGATGAAGCTTCTTCCCCTCGGTTTCCTTCTTGGAGCCCAATCCAGCTCCCATCAAAGGCAATGAGACTTTTGCTGTTGCCTACAGTGGGAACAGTCCCATGATCTCTAAGGGCTTTGAAGTGTTCAAATCCAAATTAAAATCCACGGATTTTTTCAGAGAGGGGGGTGGGCGGAACCCAAAACCAAATCAAACCAAAAAACCCCAGCTCAACAAGCATGGAAAAAACTAAACCAAACCTAAAGGGAACTGAAATAAATGTTTTTCTCATGGAGGGTTTTTTTTCCAGGCTGCTTTCACGTCCTATATAGCACCCTAAAAACTGGAACACAGGATGTGAAACCATGGAAACAGCTGGATACTACAGGTTTTTTGAACTACTTTTGTCAAGGTTTAGACTTTGGGGATTTGATTTTTTTTTTTAAGTTTAATTGATTTTTCCCCCTACTGAAATCCATAAGATGTTGAGCTTGTTAAACCTATGTTAGAGGTCACAGACTAAATTTAATTGGTAGTATTTCTTTTGAGCCTAATTTAAAGGTTGATTTGGCTTTATGGACAGATTCTTAGCTGTTGTAAATCAGTTCATCTATAATGGGGCTCTGTTGGCATCAGTATAAAATATGGTCATCTTAGACTCAAATCCCATGAACAATCTCAGTAAGAACATGAAAAATGTAAAAAGAAATAAAGTTCCTTTCGAGAAAGACTGTTTTGACAAAACTTTCTGTAAAGTTAAGGGTTTTGCAAGGAGGTTAAAATATAGCTATGATTCTGTTTTCATTTAATCCAAGAAAACAGAACTGTCCTGTAATTATATGTGATTATATGTTTGTGTTTCTTTGCTATCCTCACCTCATAAATCACAACCAAGTCTCCTATAAGTCATTAAAACATTTTCCAGCAGACTCCAGTCTCCTTCTGAGGAGCCTAGGACTCAATATTGCGGTCCCTTTCTCCTCTCAGACATGGCCTCCTCAGTGGTCCTGGTGTGACCTTCCTCAGCCTTGCCTCTTGCTTCCCTCCCTGCATCCCTCAGCACTTCTTCACTCTAGCCCTGAGAGTATAGATCTCTGGTTGCCTGAATGAAGATCAAAGTCAATTAAGTAGCATTGTACTGCAGCAAGAGAGGGATTAATATTTATATTTTTTCCTAAAAAAAATCTGAAAATTTATGCTTGGAAAGATCTTGGGCTTCGATCCTACACGACATTTAATTTCATGCATTGTGGGCAATCCTGGTTTTTATAGACCTATTCATAGCTCATGTGCATAAATCTTTCTGGGCTAAAAGACTACAGAGCATGCTTAAACTCACTGCTGTGCGAAAGGCACTAACGGGCTGCTAATACAGGATGCAAGTGGCTTACAGACCTTGTGAGGATCATGAGATTACTTTGCACTTACAAATGCAATTTAAGTGAAATGCATTCAGGATCTGGAGTCTCTGCTGTGCAGCTGTGGAGGTGGATGATCAGTGTGAATTAAGTGCAACACAACAGAAAGATGTGTGAAAAACTCAGATCAGATTTGGACAAGCCTGTTTTCTGGAAGGAAACATTAAAAAAGCTAGATAATGCACTATAACAGGTGATAGTCCATAACCTTTTCTAACTTGATCAGAAACAGCAGTTTAGAAGTTGTCTTGAAGTGTTGTTTTCTGAGCAGACCAATAGATACAAAAGGTACTAATAAGCTTTTGACTCAAAGAAACAAGTCTCCTAATCTTTTTGGATTGCCTCCTCACCAGTAAATGTGCAAAGTATTGGAAAAGTCCAGGAACTGTATGCTAAAATCAGTCATTAACACAAACCTGTAATCAGAAACAGGTGGGTTCACTAACTGAGCCTGGGTTAACTCAGACACAGCTCTGAGTGCTGTGTCTTCAATCTATTATAGTTTTAACACAGGTCCTAAACTGCAGTGCAAGACATCTTTCACTGATAGTATGACACTGTTCTACTTTTCCCTGTATCTACTAACTACGAAAGTAATTTTTCTGTACATCAAGGGTCCATTAACTCACCTTGACAGTAATAATGTGGAGTGATTATCTCTTGAGACTACTCTAAACTTTCCACCTCTGGAATACATGCTGGAATTACCCTCCCATGCTTTATAGAATCACAGAATCATTAGGGATCAGAAGGGACCTTGAAGATCATCCTGTCCAATCCCCCTGCCACAGCAGGACCACCTAGACCAAGTAGCACAGGAACACATCCAGGCGGGTCTGGAACATCTCCAAAGAAGGAGACTCCACAACCATCCTGGGCAGCCTGTTCCAGTGCTCCAGTACCATCACTGTGAAGAGATTCCTTCTGCTATTTATATGAAAACTCCTTTGTTCCAGCTGGCACCCATTACCCCTTGTCCTATCACTAGATGTCCTATCACCAGATGACCTTGAGAAGAGCCTGGCTCCATCCTCCTGACACCCACCCCTCACATATGTACAGACATTAATGAGGTTACCCCTCAGCCTCCTCTTCTCCAAGCTAAAGAGACCCAGCTCCCTCAGCCTTTACTCATGAGCGAGGTGCTCTTCTTCCTTTATCATCTTCATTGCTCTACACTTGACACCCTCCAGCAGCTCTGTGTCCTTCTTGAACTGAGGGGCCTAGAACTGGACACAGTACTCCAGATGCTGTCTCACTAGTGCAGAGTAATTAATGTTGGAAGAGACCTCCAAGCTGATCAAGTGCAGCTGTGTTGCTTTACTAAGCCCCGGTTTTGACAACACAACAAGTCAGTATTGTGGTGCCACACAAAGCCCTAGCTGTGCAAATCAGCATTCAGATGTGTCCTTGAAGAGTTGATGTTCACAGAGGTACATATTTAGAATGGGGCTTTCTGCTGAAAGGAAATATTAGAAATCTCAGGATTCAGGCAGGTTAAAGGTCTTGAAAATAAAGGAGGAAGATGTGTGGAGATACTTTCAAAGAGGATACCTGCAGAAAGGACAAGCAACATCAAAAGGAAACACAATAAAATTATCCTAAGGCATTTTCACTCATGGTGTATCCTGATCTCCAGGGAGGAACAGAAGCCTTCACAGTGACTTAAAAGGACTTGGGTTATGTCCTAGCAAAAAACAATAGCAGCAATAAGTGTGTTTCAAAGATAGAGCTTTATCTTTGCTACGGATGGGAAACAGAATTCTAAGGGCTGAGATGAAAGGGGGTCAGAACAAAATCTTGGGCTTATAGAAGGACGAGGAGAAATTTTATCCACTGTGGCTGTAGCCTTCTGCCCAAAACAAGGGTAAAAATATTTCCTTTGTCATCAGAAGTTATGATGTCACTACAGAGAAAATAACCAGGAGTTGCAATTTGATCAGGAAAAGTCTTCTCTGAAAAACAAAGAATTTGGTGAAAGTCAGTGCTTGGTGACTGATTTGTAACCAGCTGAAAATGACCATTCCACGCTCACTCAGTGCCTGGACAGTTCACAACATTCACAGCTAAAGCAAGGTGCTCTGAAGACACCCGACCTTCAAGTGACAAAATCCGTGAATTTACTTGGAAATCATTTGCTGAATTGGAAAGAACACGCTCCAGGACACTGCGATGAATTACACTCGACCTCAGTCCTTCTGCCAGCCATGCATTCACAGGAATTTATACTGCAATCTCATTATATAGTGCCTAAATGTCATAGTTTAAGAACCTGCTTTAAGACCCTACTTCATGTGTCCATCTGAACGTTTTCTAATGTTGTAGAGGGTCGGTACTGATTTCAATTGGTTGTAAGATAAGCACTCAAGGGAAGTCCTGTGTCTTCAAACTGCAAGAGCTTGAATCAGCTACAAAGGGTGTGTGTGAGAACATTTCACTCACAGCTTAGGCTGACCGAACAAGTGAAATAGGTAACAGGATAAGTGAGAAACCAGAATTGTTACAAAAATCAACTAATTTCACTTCAGAAAACTGATTTGGCTGAAAAGTAGAACTGCATCACTTTTCTGCCCCTTCTGCTTTCATTCTACAAAACATCTTCTCTGCCCACATCTGATTTCAACAAACTCTGTGAAGACATACAGAAAATGCCGTAGTAAAAGGACAAGGACAAGTAAAGTACACATTTGCATAGGGTGCAGAATTCAATTAAAGTCAGCAGAAACTGGACTCAAATAAATTGTAACTGTCCCAGAGTGGGACAACTATGACAGTGCATTTGCTTGACCTTTTGCTTAGTCCTAGGACAGCTTGAAAGGTACCTCCCCAAATGTCCTACATGCTAATTTCTGGGCTAATGATATCCTCCCACAGTCACTTCTCATTCTCAGACTAAATTCCTATTAGGTTCACAATTCGGGTGCGTGATGCTAAATTTGGGAACTGTGGCTGATAGCCGTCCACACACTGTTGTTGCAGTCAGTGGAGCCTCCTCCCAGCGGCAACCCCTCAGTTGCTCAGCCCGTCTCTGCTGCCAGGGGGAACAGTAATGCTCACCCCATCCCTGACAGTCTCTCCTACCTACTAACAGTGAAGTAACACCTGTTTCCAGACAGCAAAGCATGGAATTAGAGGAGAAACAGAAACCTGAAATGATTTCCTTCTCTCAAGTGATTTTAGGACAGTGTAGCTACAAGTTATCTCTAGTATAGCTGGTCCTCAATGTAGTTTAATTTTAAACCAGTATTTATGGATGTGTGAAATGCTCGTTTAAGAAGCACAGCATCTGTCCAGATGGCGTCGGCATAGCTGACTGTGCCTTTGGGCAACAGGATGGAGTAGATGACCTTTTGAGGTTCATTCTACTTCTGTTTTCTCTATTTTCTAAAGTGTGTTTTCTAAAGTGCTTTAACACCATCCACAAGTGAGCACAAGAAAACACACACTAGAGGGAAAAATCCTCTTGATTGTCCTCAGGCTTTTTTTTAACCTAATGTACAACTAGATCCTCTCCCAGTAAAAAGACTAATTTTTTACTATTTCTTGTGAGTACTGGCTATTTTTATTGTATCACTCATAAAGGAATTTCTTTCAGACAGCACTCTCAGCCCTGCTAAGTATTTGATCCTTCTTTTTTTCAAAGCAGACATCACATTCTAACATTCTAACCTTAATGCTTTGTATTGCCATTTTGTCTTCGGTTTTTTCATTTTATTTTATTGGAAGTCTGTAATCTAAATACATCTTTATTTCCAAGAGGATGACTGTTTCCTAGGGGATGACACTGCTTCTGGCCGAGACAAAAGCTGTTCCACCCAAGGAAATCTTGTGAAGTGCTAAACACAAAGATGTACTTTTCATCCTCTGTGCAGGTAGCTTTTCTCTTCTGCACGAAGGCCTCAGTTGCAGTGTTACCAGGTCTTTACCTGTACAGCTTCATTTGCTCACAGCATCCCTGGCTCTCTGCTTTGGTAGCCACTTGACAGAAGATGCAAGATGTAACAGCAGAACTTTTGAAACTGAAAAAATAGGTGCCCTGAACTTGAGTGCAGAGGCCTTTGAAATGAATCACATGTGGAGGTGGTCAGGCTTGGAGCTGTGGCCGGAGGTAGCTGATGGCATGACAACATCCCATCCCAGTGGAGCAGAAAGCTGACCCTGGCCAAGGCAAAACTGTAAAAGGGAAGAGGTCTCTTGGGGTCAGTGCTCCAGGCTGGACTCTCCACTCAACTTGCTTCTGGGAGACTGGTGACAACTTGTCTGGGCTTCAACTACCACTGAAACCATATGATATGATTTCATCCCACCAAGTGTGCCCAGCACTCCCCTGCAGAACCTGGGAGTAGAGCACCCAGTAATTCAGTAATTTAAGTAGGACATGAGCTAAGGGTGCACACCCAGCTCTGCCCTAGGCTTAATAATAAACCAACAGATGTCAATTTTTAAGGACCACTGTCAGCATGAAAAAGATGAGAAAATTGTTTCCAGATAGGGAAATGCTTAAAAAACACCAACTGAACAAATCCCCGAGAAAACACAGCTACTCTTCTGGAAACTGTGAGCAGGGAATACCTATGTAATAAACCTAGAACTGACAGCAGCATGTGACTTGCACTGTGCTGACATGCTCCTCCTGCATCCTGTGGAACCCCATGCTGACAGGTTTTTCAGTAGAGTCCTCAGTTGCTGCAGACGGGTGACAGCACTGAGAGTCACTGCTGGGTGAAAAAGTTCAGTGTTGAATGGTTTGCACAAGTCCAGGTTGGTGACTTCATTTGCTCTTCCCTTATCCACCAATGATGTAACCCTGCCAGAGAAAGTCACAAGGTTTGTCAGGCATGATCTGCCCTTGCTGAAATTGTGCTGGTGTCATACCAATCACTGGCTTAATTTCCATGTACCTCAGCAGAGTTTCCAAGAGGATCTGCTCCATCATCTGGCAGACACAGAAGTGGGACTGACTGGTTTGTAGTTCCCCAGGTTGTCTTTTTATCCCTTTTTAAAGGTGGGGGTTATCTGCCCCCTTTTCTAGACATCAGAACCTTCACCAAATTTCATCCACAAGTTTCCTCAGAACCCTAGTGTCAGTCCCACCAGGTCCCATGAACTTGTGAACCTTCAGGTTCTTTATACAGTTGCAAACTTGATCTGCCCCTAACAGAGGTGGTGCTTCTTTCTCGCTGTCCCATCTTTGATTTCTGTGACTTGGATGATGTGGTTTGAGTGCCTTCTTGAGAAAACAGAGGTAAAAAAGTCACTGAGTACCTCAGCCTTCTCCAGATCCCAGCTCACCAGCTCACCTGTTTCCTTCCAGAGTGGTCTCACATTTTCTTTAGTTTTCCTTTTTTTTTCACCAGTTCACCAGCACAAGCTTTTCTTGTCATCCTTGACATCCCTGGACAGCCCTATCTGGGCTTTGACTTCCCAACCCAATTCCTGGCTGCATAGAAAATTCCTCTACAATTCCAGGCTACTCATTGCTTCCACCCTTTGCAGGCTTCCTTCTTACATCTAAGCTTGTCCAGGAGTTCCTTGTTCATTCATGCAGATCTCCTGGATTTTTTACTTGACTTTCTTTTTGTGGGGATGCAGTATCCTAAAGCTTGGAGGAGGTGGTCTGAGTGTTAGCCAGTTTTCTTTGAGCTACTTCCTTCAGAAGTCCTTTCTCTTTCTCCATCTCCAGGAGATGTCTCAGAGAAGCTAGAGTATCAGACGATGTGGCACACAGAGGGGAGTGTTAGGCTGTTTCAGCACGTTGCTCTGTTTGATTCACTAATAGATAATACAGAACCCCAGAGTAGAAGTCACTGCTTTGATAGCTCAGTGACTTGGTCTAAAATGTGGGACAGCCAGGGTCATATCCTGATCTAAATGTGGCAAAGCAAGTAGCTAAATGCCTGTGGCAAATATGTAGGCTGAAGCTCTCACCATGAGATCAACACTGTATAGCCATTTTTTCCATGAAAAAGTCCTTTTTTGGAATTTAGAAACCATTATGTTGGAAATAATTTAGTTGAAAATAGTTCAAGAGAGCTCTGGCTGTCAGTGTGCAGTGTGGGAGACAAAAACACTTAGCGTTGCTTGCTGCACATTGCCTGCTCTTGACCTGTGATTTGGGACCTGAGAGCAACAGTTCTTTCTTTCAATCTGCTCAACTGAGAGAACAGAGGACAGGCATTCATACATGGGAGGAGCATCACTCCTTGTGCAGACTCCACAGGATTTTAGAAATGTGGAAGTCGTGTGCATGGGTTGCTGCACACACAATACAAAGTAATTGCAAATTCTCCATGGAATTTCCATAGTCTATGGAAATAATGAATTTGTTATAAATATTTATTAATATTTGAATTCACAGAATCACAGTCTCACAGTAATGATGAGGCTGGAAAAGACCTCAAAGATAATCCAGTCCAACCTAAAACCAATCAAGTAATGCTAACATCTGACATCTAGCTCATGCCACTCAGCACTTCATCCAGCCTAACCTTGAACTCCTCCAGAGACAGCAACTTGACCACCTCCATGGGCAGCCCGTTCCAAAATCTGATCACTCTTTCAGTGAAAAACCTGTTCCTAATGTCAAGTCTAAACCTCCCCTGATGAAGCTTAAGACTGTGACCCCTTGTCCTGTCTCCAGTGTCCAGGGAGAAAAGACCGACCCCCACCTGACCATAACCACCTGTTAGGTAGTTATAGACAG
>VZRI01002270.1:7947-77866 GCA_013397515.1 Upupa epops | reverse complement strand
TTGTTACAACCAAAATGTAGAACCCTACACTTAGACTGGTTAAAACTCATCCTATTGGAGTCTGCCCATCTCTCCAGTCTGTCCCAGTCCCTCTGCAGGGCCCTCCTACCCTCCAACAGATCAACACAGGCTCCAAAAAACTTTGTTTAGTGACTGCTTTTCATTTGTCCACTTTACTGCTTTTGATATTATTGATGAGACATGTGAGGAAGACAGCTGGGTCACACAGTTAGGAAACTGACATGTTCCTGAGAGCATTTTGTTCCTGAGAATATTCTGTTCGATGTGATTTGTATAGACTGTGATGCCAGCAGATAGGGACTAACACAGAAATACTGTACAAGGGACTTACAGATGTCTGTGTAATAAATACATAATGAGGAACAGAAACAGCAAATCCCACAAGGAACCTGATCACTCATCTTTCTAGTCCTGGCTTGTTTCAACATCAAATACTTAAGAGTAACAAGCTAAAAACTTGCTGTAGAAATCCTACAATAAATCAGCTTTTTAAAAAGAATTATTTCTAAACTTGATTAATTAGACATTGGCTTCTGCCCTGAAGCACAGGGATCTGTATTACTTCTAAAATCTGCCAACAGTGTAGAATATTTGTGCTGCCTGTACGTGCACCAAATGTCTTTTTAATCCTGATATTAATGGATATCTCTTCTCTGGAGATATTAAAGTCCTGCCCGGATGCAGCCGTGTGCAGTATGCTCTAGGCAGTCCGTCTTGGGCTGGGAGGTTGGGCTTGGTGATGTCTTGTGGCCCCTTCCAACTTTGATGATGCTGTGTCATATTTTTAGTAAAACAATGCCCTAACAACAAGTTTTACAGAGTAACCTGTCATAGCTTGAAGGGCAGGACCCAGCCCTTGGCCTTCTTGTCCCTCACACAATTGGCCTCAGCCCATTGATTAAACTGTCCAAGTCCCTCTGTAGAGCCTTGGTGCCCTTGAGCACATCAGCACTCCCACACAATTTGGTGTCATCTGCAAACTGACTGAGGGTGCTCTCAATCCCCTTGTCCAGGTCATCAGTAAAGATAATAAACCAGATTGGCCCCAGAACTGAGCCCTGAGGGACAGTGCTTGTGAGCAGCCGCCAGCTGGATTGCCCCCCATTCATCACAGCTCTCTGGGAACAGCCAACCAGCCTGGGGTACATTTCTCTATCCCATGGTTTGCCAGCTTCTCTAGAAGAATGTTGGGGAGACTGTGTCAAAAGCCTTTCTAAAGTCCAAGCAGACAACACCCACTGCCTTCCTCCCATCCAAAAGGGGAGTCACATGGGCATAGAAAGAGATCAAGCTGGTTAAGCAAGATGTCCCTTTCATAAACCCATGCTGGCTGGCCCTGATCCCTTGGCTGCCCTGCCTTGAGTGGTCACTCAGGATGATCCTCTCCACAATCTTTCCTGGTACTGAAGTCAGGCTGCCAGGTCTGTAGTTCCATGGATACTCCTTCCAGCCCTTTTTGTACATAGGCATCACATCAGCCTCCTTCCAGTCATCTGGTACCTCCCCTGTTGACCAGGATTGTTGAAAGATGGTGGAGAGATGCTTGGTGAGCTCTCCTGCCAGCTCCTCAAGTACTCTTGGGCGAATGCCACCCTGACCTATAGACGTATGAGTGTCTAGGTGCAGAAGCAGATCATTAACTACTTCTCCCTGGATTATGGGGGATTTGTACTGTTCGCCATCCTTCTCTTCAAGCTCAGGAGACTGAACATTCTGGGAGCAGTTGATCTGTCTGTTAAAGACAGAGGCAAAGACAGCCCTTTCCTCATCATGGGTTTCAACGATTCCCTCCACATCCAGTAAGGGATAGAGATTCTCCTTCCTTCTCTTTTCATTGTTGGTGAACCTGTAGAAACTTTTCTTGATGTCCCTTATGTCCGTGGCCAAGTTGAGTTCCTGCTGGGCTTTTGCCTTCCTAATTTTCTCTCCGTATAACCTGACAAGATCACTGTGTTCCTCCCAAGTAGCCTGGCCCTTCTTCCAAAGGTGGCAAACCCTCCTTTTCTTCCTAAGTCCCATCAAGCGCTCCTTATTTAACCAGGCTGGCCATTTTCCCTGCCCTTTAATCTTACAACCCATGAGCATAGCCTTCTCCTGGACCTTTAAGATCTCCTTCTTGAAGAGTGTCCATGCATCCTGGCTTCCTTTGCCCTTCAGGACTCCCTCCCAAGAGACTTTCTCAGCTAGTGTTCTGAACAGACCAAAGGCTGCTCTCTGGAAATCCAAGGTGGAGGTCCTGCTAAACTGCCCTCTTTACAACACTAAGAATTGAGAACTCAACCTAACTCAACACTAAGCTCAAGACAGCCCCCAACCACCACACTTCCCACTAGTCCTTCACTATTTGCGAAGAGGAGGTGAAGCAAGTTACCTTCCCTGGTAGGCTCATCTGCCACCTGTCAGGAAGTTATCTTCTGTACACTGAAGAAACCTCCTAGCCTGTCTGAACAAAATAGTACACCGCACTTCTAATTTCTTCAGTGGAGGAAACCCTATCTCTTCTTAAAGACTCAAAGAGTGTATAAAATGCACTGACATTACTCTTTCCTTTGGATAAGCATATAGCTATCAGGTCCTGTCAGTTTTGGCTTAGTATTGCATCAGCATCTTGTTAGGTAACACCAACTATGATAGTGGGCAAAATATGATTCTTGAGAGATTCTGACCTTAAGAAAACAGTAGGATAAAATACTGTCTCAGATGATTTCTTCCTTGCTTTTTGATACTTACTAAGCACCAATCCCTCTAAAGATGCTCTTTTCACACAAGCTCTTGTGTAATAAATAGTTAGTATGGTGCTGTAGGTTTACCCTGCTCTGGCAGGGGGAGGTTGGACTGAGATGATCTATGGTCCTTTCCAACCCATAACATTATGTGATTCTGTTCACACATGAGGAACTGAAAACCAGTGCTTTGCCTAAGGTCACTCAGAATGCTGCTGAACATCTACCTCTCCATCAGCACTGCAATGTCCTCTCAAATGGACTGCTTTCTTGTGCTTTAATCAGACTGCATCTGCATTTCAAAATCCAGTCCTGTTTCTGATGTTCTGACTATTCCTTTCCCACCACTGACACAAGCTCTCCACCTGCCCTTACAGATCACTTGGTTTTCCTTCACTTTTACCATTCTTTCCAAGTCTTGTTAAACTTTTTGCAACTTCTGGAGCTACAAAACATTTCTTTGTCACCAGAGCACTGGGATTCAGATTCCCAGAGCTGTTTCTCATTTGCCAGAAATGGCAAAGTCTCCCTATGCAGTGACGAGGCAGAGCAATTGCCTACCCTATCATGGGGTAAAGCTGTGACAGTGATGTGGTTTGGGAGTATTTCTGTTACTAAAATTGGGTGCCCTTTCAGAAGACAGTTATTATGTCTATGCCATGATGCCTGCACACAATCAAGTAAACACTGTTCATAAAGCTGTTGCAAATAAACTGAGCTGTCCTAACCAGCTGGGCCATGCACCAAGACAATAGCAAGCATGAAGTAAAACATGTCAGAATAAACCACCCTCATGGTATTATAATAGCAGGTCTGCACAGAGAATGTGAAGACACTATTTCCACCCTTTGAATGTTCTCATTTGCAGGTCTGGATTGAAAAAACAAAGGAGCAATAATCTTCTTCCTCTTTTAATTTATCCACTGCAATAGCAACATCTAAATGGCCATCTGAAACTTGACAGGTATGCAAAATGTAGATGTAGAACACTCACATGTTTCTTTTCTATTGTAATGTCCTGAGGTATGTGTCTCACGATAAGGTAGTGTAACACAACATAGACTACACTGTTTAACTGTCGGGGGCTGTGAGGAAATGAGAAACCTGTGAATGGTCTCCAGTGTCTCCTCATCCTCTGTTATGCCACAGCACAGTGTAGCTCTGTGGTTATATTACAGAAGGTAAAGCATCACCATCTGCACTGGTTGTTAAACTGGGTTTTACTCCTAGCAGATACTCTGTTACACAATACACCCATTGGGCTATTGTACTGGTTTTTAATCCAGCCCACCGAACAAAAAGAGGCTAACAAGGGCACTAGAAAATTATATCTATCATTTCTCCAAGGACAATTGGAGATACAGGCACCTATTTTGCCTACTAATTAGCATTTATCTATTGAGTTATGTGAATAATACTGAGTAAAATTTAAAAGGATCAGGCAGAGAAGCCCTGCAATCCCAGCATAACTATGAGTTTCAGTACTCTAACGTACTGGATCAAAGACAATTTGCTGATTTGCCTTTGACTACCACACTGTAGTCCATTTTCAGGAAAAACACTCTTCATGGTTGCCTTCCAAGCACTAGTGGACAAGATGCGGTTCACTGCAAGTATGCTCTTGTCTGGAGTTACATGACGTGAGGCAATATGCACATGGCAAGAACATAACCATTATAGAGGCCTATTCACCGAACAAACATCCAGACATTATGTCTTAGGCACCTAACAAAGTAGCCTACGTAGAGTGAGTTCACAGTATAACCAATGGAGAAAAGCAGGTTACTGTGATTACATTCTGAAGGTTCCAAGGGGTTTTCCCTGTGTTCCTGTCTTCAGCTAATAGAAAGAAACTCCTTCTGTAGGCCTCCAGAGGCACCTCATTACAAGGGATTTAGACACTTACTTAGCTGATTCATTAAACAGCCAAAAGTTTGGCAGAAGTCAGACCTACAGATTAGGAGTACAGAGTCTCATCCATCACTCTTCCACGAAACGTAAAAGTCGAGGTGACAGGCCTCGGTGAACGATACTTGTCTGCCAGCAAGCCCCGGCACATTTGGTCCTCACGTGCAGTCCCACTTACATTGGCACTGAGTGCAAGGACATCAACTCTCCACATCATCCTTCCACTAGGTTACAAAAAAATCCCACTCCACCTTCTTTTTCTTTTCCTTGAAAGAGCATCCCACAAAGATAAGTTCTTGCAGCACTTCATCCCTTCATCCTATACTTAGGAATATGCTTAGCAATCAACGTGATATGATAAAGAGTTTATGTTGGTAGCTACACACTGCAGATGTGATACGGTCTGTTCTTCATCCGGTGAAGCAGGTATGAACTCTCTCATATACTTGTTAATAGCTAGAGTTTGGATGAAAATTTACTTAATTAAATATAATCCAATAATCATTTGTAGACTGAGGAACAATGAATGATTCAAAGGTTGCAAAATTAGCATCTCATTCCTGATTGAATCAAAATGTGAAACACGACACGAATACAGAGATACTCACAAATTAACACAGTCCTCCACTTGCTCCTGAATGCTTTGGGAAGACAGAAAGGCACCAAATCACTTCGTCATAGAAAACCCAAAAATCAGCAGCAAGACAGACATGTCTGTGACACTTCTTTGCTCTACACAAGTCTCCTGTGCAGTAGCGATATCCAAGACAAATCTATCCCAAGGGTCCCAGAGCAGACTTGTGGTTTTGATGGAGTGTGAGAAGATGCATTGCTAGGAGACAGAGGTAACTCTATGGTGAAACGGAGCTATTTAAACCTTGAAATAATGTTAAACCAAAGAATTTATGTCTACACTACAAAAGCAAAAATTCCTGGATCTGCAAAGAAAATTACAGTTGTTGGCATTCTGTTTAAGCCACACTTTATTATTAAATAATTCTTAAGTATCAGCAAGCTACTGAACAATTTCTTGGGTGCAGTACCACTTAACATTCTAAAGACTCAAATGCATTTGACTGACCTAAGTTACTGAGCTCAACTCAGAGCTAAGTGGAAGATATTTAATGTCCTGTGATATATAGGATATCAGGCTAGATGATCTCTTCTGGCCTGAACTGTATAAATCTATGGAAAGTGAGGTCTTCCCATAAGTTTCTCACAAAGGGCTGTCAGGGCCAGGACACACTGTCCTACTGGCCTTCTTTCACTGATATATGAGGTCTGGATTTAGTCAGTTGCTGGGCTTGCTGAGATGCAGCTGTGAAACCTCTAGGCTGTCCAGCTATCCTTTGCTTTGATTATTTTTCTTGGGATGTTTGCTCTGCATATAACTGTGCTAAATCCATGCAGCTTTTACCAGCTATGGCTTAGCCCTCCAGATCTCAGGAATAGGGGTTGTAATTATTTATTCTAATCACAGAATCACAGAATATTAGGGATTGGAAGATCATCCAGTCCAATCCCTCTGCCAGAGCAGGATCCCCTAGACCAAAACGCACCAGAACATGTCCAGGAGGGTTTTAAACATTTCCAGAGAAGGAGATTCCACAACCTCCCTGGGCAGCCTGTTTCAGTGCTCCGTCACCCTCACCGTGAAGAACCCCTTTGAGAAACAATGCTTCTATCTTTAGCTACTTTTTTTCGCTTAGGATGATATAATAAATTTCACCCATACACACCTTTAGTAATACCTCCACCTCTCTGACAGAGGGGAAAGGGTAACAAATAAACGCAGTAAGTTTTCCTGGACTAAACAAGAGAGCACCAGAGAACTGTGCCTGCTGAGCTTTTCTATTGCCCTGTACTAATTTTATGCAAGTGTCTTGTTTCACAGCGCAAAGCTCAGAACAGTGTAGCATTCCCAAACACTAATTTAAAACGGGATTGTGGAACACATTTTAAGTGGCACATCAGGAATTTTTTATCTTGCTCAACCGTAGACATTGGCAGTTCTCACCTGCGCTGGTTATCTCCTGTTGTAGGCAGTAAAGAAAAACAAGTTCCCCTATTTGCCTTCACCAGTTCTAAAGAACCTAGAATCAAGTGGGTAGCACTGAAAGTGCTTGTTCCGTCTGAAGACAGGCAAGAGATCCTGCAGAGTTCTAACATTAGATGAAAGAAATAGGCACCATTGAGAATTTCTTGGGAAAATCTGTTCTCTTATGACTAAGATAATTACTGCGGGACAATGGTAGGCAGCAGGGTGAATCAGGCCACATTATACTCCTACAGGAATAATCTACATTTCACGTGTTGTGTTTACTCCCGAGTATTAAGCTTAAGACAGTCTTAGGATTTTACACGCTTCCAACAATGACTTGTGGCCTCTCTTTGTAGCAGAGCAGAAAGTTAATACCTTTCCAGCTCATTTTGCTGTCAACTGCAGGAACTGTGAGGCTGAGGTGTGCCAGACTTGTTTAACACCACTACCAGTGGCTATCACTCTGCTCCAAACCCTTTTACAGGTATTGCCATTGCTAGTAGTGGACCATAGGCTCTGCACAGAGACTGCAAGGACTTAAGACCAAGGTCTGCCAGGTTGCTCTGTCTGAACTTCTGACCTGCCTGCAGCTTTAATTCCCTTGGTTTAGCTGTGGCAGCGATTCCTATAATTGACCAGGTGTCTATAGCTAATTCACTTCATTTACATTTATCTCAGTGTGGTACAGACGTAGTTTTATGTAGATAACCAAAATACCCAATTACTGTCAGAATGGGATTTTAATGACTCTAATACAGTGATGTTCCCAAGAGAAGCACAGACCTCGTACAACAGTAGAGGTCTTGAGAGGTGGAAACACAGAGCAGGGCATGAAGGAGTGAGGGCATGGGGTGATAAGAGACAGGGCACAGGCTGGTACTCGAGACCTCATGGCTATAAACAACTCACCTATAGTCTCCTATCCAAACGAGAACCTGGACAAAATTGATTTTAGGTGCAGCAAAGATTGCAAAGAATTATTCCTAAAATATGCCAGAGACAGTTCACATAGGAATACAGACGCGGTGTAGAGCTGCAGACAAATACAGACAACACAAGCTGCAAAACCCTGTAAAAATGACCCAGAGTGGATCCTGGGAAAAGGAAGCAGAAACCATCAGTGCAAACATCACACTCCTACTAGAAAAGGAATCCGGATGGAGATGACCCACCACAGTGTCCATCCCATCCTCAGGTTGATACAGAGGATCTGGGGAAGGGTGAGCTTAATGCCAGAAAAAGAAGTAGAAACTATGTGGTGTGTTTAAACAATTTAAATTATATGGGCAGAGGCCAACAGGATGAAGTTTAACAAGGCCAAGTGCAAGGTTCCCATGTTTTTGCCACAATAACCCACCCCAGAGCTATGGACTGGGGTCTGTAGCTGGAGTGCCTGGAGAATAGCCTGGCAGAGAGGTACCTGGGGTACTGGTTGCCAATCAGTGAGCCACCAGTGTGCCCAGGTGGCACAAAAGGCCAATGGCATCTAGGCTTGTATCAGTAATACTGTGGCCTGCAGGACTGGAGATGTAATTCTTCCCCTGTATTGGGCACTGGTGAAGACTCACCTTGAGTACTGAGGTCATTTCTGGGTCTCTCGCTTCAAGAAAGAGATTTAGGTGCTGGAACATGTCCAGAGAAGAGCAATGAGGCTGGTGAAGGGATTGGAGGGAAAGTCTGATGAGAAAAGACTGAAGGAACTGAGGTTGTTTTGTCTGGAGAAAAGGACACTCAGGGTAGACCTTTTATCTCTCTATAACTACCTGAAGGGAAGTTTAGAGAGGTGGCAGTTGGGCTCTTCTCCCAGGCAACTGGTGATAGCATGAGAGGGCATGGCCTGAAGCTGCATCAGGGGAGGTTTAGGTTGGATGTTAGGAAAATCTTCTTCGAGGAAAGGGTGATCAGACCCCAGAACAGACTGCCCGGGGAGGTGGTGGAGTCCCCATCCCTGGAGGTTTTTAAGAGAAGACCGGATGTGGCACTTAGTGCCATGGTCTAGGTTGTGGTGATGACAGGTCATAGGCTGGGCTGGATGATCTTAGAGGTTTTTTCCCAGCCTCACTAATTCTGTGAATCTTTGATTATTGAAACTTTTTCTGAACAGAAGCATTCTTTCTCTTTCTGCAATAATAAAAATAGTGTGTCTTGTATTAGAGCATTGATATTCAGCTATACTAATAATAAATTCTTGGCTTTATATACATAAGGTTTGTTTTCTCCCTGCCCACAAACAGCATTTTGAGAATAACAAAAACCAGAGCAGAGCAGAGAAGAAAAAACGCAATTTTCCTTTGCTGTGACACTTGGCAGGAGCAGCATGGTCATCAACATGTTGGAACCATTCCTCACCATGCTGAGGCTGCTTTCCTTTTAATTTGCTACCATGAGTCTTTTACTTTGCTAATCCGTTTCACTGGGTTTGGGGCTGCCTCCCCAGTTGGGCCTTTCTTTGAATTTGTGTTTCTACACCCTTTGAAATATTCCACACACTTTAAAGACAGAAAAATTAGAGAAGGGTAACCCTTATTCTTTGCTCCAGCCTATCTCTTCATAGCAATAAGCATTGCTCACCTGGCAGTTGTCCATACCCTGAGTCTATGGATGCACAGGTTGTCTTCACTATGGCACTTTAAAGGACACTATATTAATGTTAGAAATACCGATTATATTCTTTTCCTCATATGCTCCTCTAAATTATGCACTGTTAGCTGTTACAGAGCTGTGTCATTGTTCATGATACACACTGCAGCCTTACTTCCCAAATATGTAGAGGTTTGTTATCATCTATTTATTTATCAGTGTCTTTGCAATGTCCCCTTTTCAAGGATGACACTATATTGAGCAGAGAATGGATCTGCTCTCTCATCCTTCATCCCATCGCCTTCATGATTTTCAAAGGCACCAGGCAAACAATGCCGCTGCTTAAGGTATTTTGCAATTTAGATTGATTATTGAAATATACAGTGTTCAGGCAGTGAGTCTGTGAATTATTCTGAGAAGACCTTATTATTCAGAGGGTCCCATGAAGCAGCAGTAAAACTGAATGAGTAAATCCATACTGTGATAGCTGCATATAATGAACATTTTGGTAATTAGAAGATCTGCTGGACTGCAGAAGAATCTGCCAGAGAAAGTTTTGAAATCTGACCTTATGGGGACACTAAAAGTGCCAGACAAAACAGGAAGCAATAAACCTACACACTAGAGGAGGAACAGACACGCTAATCCACAAGAGTCGATTTCCTCATAGGATAGCCTTTTTATTTTATGTCTCACACCAGCAAAACCATCTGCATAGCCAAGGGTTTGCCAGGAGGGTCCTTCTCTGAAATGGTTATTGGTTTTCTGATCTGATGTCTCAGAACCAAAATACACTTTTTTGTGGGTCAGATACAGTTACTGTGCTCTAAAAATTCTTTTACGGAAATCCTATGGCCAGCCTGCAGACAGAGAGAAACACAGGATTCCCCCGAAGAAAATGAACAGTAATGAAGTTGACATTTCCAGTAATTTTCAGAGCAGAGTATGCTCTTTATTATTAAACACAGGAGAGGGTACATTCGGAATGGCTGTAGAATTGCTGGGTACTGCATTAGACTGAAATTAAGCTACTGTGAAACTGAATTTGGCCCTAGAGCACGGGGAGGCTTAGCAGCACACTTTTTCACCCTTCTCCTCAGCCTGGACTGATGGAAGCAGGTAAGCCATGGGTTTCCCATTGGCAGATTTGAGAACTGAGCCACAGTGCTCAGTTCCTTCTCTCTCCTTTTGAGACTGGGCATCTGTCCTTTTCTGGGGGTGTTAGGTGCTTTCTGCTGATGACACTGTTCTCTCAGACTACAAGCTCCCAGGTTTTGTCTTTGAACCATGAAAAGTCATCTAGAAGACTGTGTCCCCTCCTGTCCTCTGTTCACATTGCTTCTTAAAGGCTGGAACTTTAAAGTAGCGCTGTTGACTGAAGGGTTTAAGAGGAGAGAGGACAACTCAATCATCCTCAGTTTTGGGGCAGTGGGTATGTATGAACAAAGTAACCTGTTTCTCAGCTGTTGCAAGCCGCAAATACCTATCTTTGGCTCAAGTTTCAGTGAGTTGTTCTAGGTAAATTAGGTAAAATAAGCAGTCACCATGTTTTACCGGAGAAGATCTGAACACAGCCAGAGTGTCAAGCACTTATCACAGTATCACAGTAATGATAAGGTTGGAAAAGACCTTAAAGATCATCCAGTCCAACTTATCCATGTCCATACAGTGAGACAATAAAATTACCCCATAAATAAAAGCCATCTGGGCTTCTTGTGCTTAATCCTGGAGACTACACCTATTCCAAACAACAAAGATGCTGTAAGATTCGTAAGGCATAAGACAATACACTGTGCAATGCCTGTGTTTCGGTCAAAGCCAGGATGTCTTACAGCATGCTGCTGGGAGAGCCAGCAAGAGAAGGAGAACGTGTATGAGCAAAAGGACACACAAAAGCAGAAAGATCAGAGCTTCCTAAGCAGTGATTGAGAAAACTGAAACGATGCCCCTACCACCAGCACCTGTCTGAGCAGGTGAAGCAGGAGTCATTGATCAGCAGCACCTCACAACTCTTTCTCACTCCATCTGCTCCAGAAAGCAGTGGCTGCATTTCACGTGCTTCTCCCTGGTCTCTCTTACAGCTCTCTCTTGCTTTTGTTGACACTGCCCGCAAACCATTTCCACGCTGCAGCAGCTTTGCCAGGTCTGGCAACAGCTTGCACAAAGTGATGCAAGGACTTTGTTGTTGTTGTTAAAGTACTCAAGAACAAAAAAAACCCCACAGACAACTTGGGAGTTAAAGGTTGTCTGAGCCCTGAGGGGGCAGAGAGGTGGGAATGGCAGGGGAACGGTTTGCACAGCAGTGAGCAGGCTGGTGGCACTCCGAAAAAGCTGCATTTTCAGCTGGAGAAAGGCTTCAATGCCGTTATCACCTCCCGTTAATGGCTCGGCAGCACCTCGGGGTGCTCCAGCAGGGTGATTACGACTACCTCCCATCGTGTGGGAAATGTCCAGACACTTTCCTCAGGAAGCACTCACAGCAAAATGGATTGAAATGTTTTCAGGGTTGTTCGGGTAGACTTGAAGGTCAGTGCAGAAGCAAAAAAAGTGAGGAAATTTAGACAAATGCACAAAACTCGTAATGTTTTCTTTGGTCTTTGTGTCTCTCTCATTCCATTGTCGTGTCAGGGAGAACTGCAAACCTTTGTTCTAGCCTGCCCATCTGCACTGGCCCGGGTACAGTCAGGCTCCAGCTATACCATCTCCTCTGCTAAACTGAGTTTTCTCCTGAAAGGAAATATCCTGTCATGCAAACACCAGCTGCTCTTCAACAGCCCCCTTCTGTTGTACTGCCCTTGCTAAAGAAACTGTCAGGTGTCAGCAGGGCACTTGCCAGCCATTCATTGCTCCTCCAGCCCCCCACCACACTGCTCTTGGATTACAGTGGTTTTGACCATCACTCAGGCTGTCCAGGCCAGGCTGTATAAAACCAGTTAACTTCTGCCCACCTGGTTCTTTGCTATTTAGCTTAGCAGATGTTTCCATACTCAGAACATGGGTTGTATGTGTGAGTGCCTTCTTAATTTTCTTTGCAGGATTCCATTGAAGCAGTAAATTGGTGCTGAGCAGAAAGATGCTGAACTGCTTCTTTCCTTCTGTACTGAACATGTAACAGGAGGAAGATTCAAACCATCCTATGCTAAAGTCTGCCTCATGATGGAAGTCAAGTGGTTATTTTCCTGCAGTAATTTTAAAATGTATTTTCCCTCTAAATAAAGACAGAAGGTCTTTAGGAGAAGTGTGGGAAACATGCAAGAACGATTTTGGAAGTAGACCAGAAGCTACCTGTGCAGTCAGCATGAAACTGCTTTCACATGCTGTTCATACATCGTTCCAGCAGGAAAAAGGAAACCCTTACTTTCTGGTTGTGTGATTTTCATTATGTCTAAAGCAGGATTACAAACCCACCACAGGTCCCCCAGCATTGGCAAAGACACGCTGGTTGGCATGTTCCTGGAAGGCAAGCCTTTGAGAAACACAGGTCGCTTTTCATGGGGAGTAGCAACTTATATTAGCTTGTCTTCTAAGATACAAAAGGAAAACAAAATGCTAACACAAGCATGGAAGCAAATGTCCCATTGTTATTTCTCAGTATCAGATGCACTTGACAAACACAGAACGTGGGAAATCAGAAGGCACAAAGGAGCAGAAAGGGAATTACTAAGAGTTGCCTGCATGCAGCTGTTATATGTCATGAATGACACCTCAAAGGGCTGAAACAAGCTCAACTCCATCCACAGGACAGTAGGAAGAGGGGAAGACAGCAGCAAACCCTTTCTTTTTAACATATACTAAAGTTGCTGTCATTTCCACAAGCTCAAAACACTTGCCAATTTTTCCAGAGCAGCGAGCTGACACATTGAGAACTCGGGCTAAGAGCGTGTTTTAAGGAGAGTGATCCAGTTTCATCACATATCGGTGACTGACTTCACAGGCTGCGAGATTTTCATACCATCACACTGCATCACTGAGGTTTGATTTATTCAGTAGCAACTGTAACATTGAAATGTGTTTCATCTCTCTCCTGATAACACCCAAAAGTGGAACGGGTGAACATATCATCATCTACTCACTGGCATAAAAATGCTGGGAGTTATGGAAATAAAAAGCCAGGGCTTGGAGAAAGCTTATCTAAGAAGTGCCAAATCAGCATTTTGACCTATTTGTCTCTTTTTCTGGCCTTTTAAACAAGAAATATATAATGTGTCATCTTTGTCTCAACTGGGAAATAAAAACGATTGCCATTAAAGTGAATACTGAAAAGAACTTTGCACTTTTCTTTGGAGAACCTTTTATTTATGGGCCACCCAAATTATTTTACGGGAAGGATAAGGAAGGCTCGCGATGCTCTCCTGTTATGTATGGGTAAACCATGGTACAGACAGGCTAAGCAACCTACTCACAACCATGCAGGCGAAGACTGGCAACTTCATCCTTCTACACTTTGAACACTCACTTTCCTTTCTTGTGTGCCACCCCACACGGTGTCTGCTATAGAAGAGACAAAATTGATTATGTAGACTGTGACCATGGAAACGTCACAGGGTAATACCTTCAATTCAGCTCTGATTTTTTCCTACAACTTGTCTTCAAAATGTCCTCTTGGACTAGGCCATCATCATGAAAGGGGTGTGGGGGGAAAGTTTCAAGATACCACTTTTGGGAGTGATGCTTATTATGATCTGGACACATTCAGAAGGAATAGTATGTCAGCAGGTTTGTTATTTTAAGTGGTTAAACAGGAATGGCTGTGAAGAGGCAGCCCTGACTCTTTAACTGTGTAAACCCCAATCTACTTCTGTTGTCAAAACTGAGCATTGCATTAACTTTTTTGAGGTCATAGTCAGTATTTCCACCTTTCCGTGGAGAAAGTACAAAATACACAAATGAATCGTTCTACCTCATTAGAATTTCTATGAAGTAGTAATTTTGATTTCAAAGTGTAAAACGAAGAACCTGCAAAACCATAGCATCACTGCAGTGAAGTTCTTGGTAAACACAGTATATTGAGATGATATTGTGCTCTGTTTCTTCAGATTAAATATATCTCATCCTCAGATTTATACTGGCACTTTATGGCTTCTGCAAATGACTGTCTCAGCACCGCAAAGTAATTCCACCCTGTCATATTTGTCTTTGGAAATTGTAACAAATTATGGTGATTTATAACATCAAACTCAAGTCTTCCATTTTTTCCCCAGATGGGAACGTCGCTGATGGCAAGATGCTGGGCCATCCATTTATGCTGTGTGGAGGGTGACAGTGAAACATGTTTCATCTCTCTGGCCTGACACTCTCTTTCCCTTTGAGGGGAGGCTGTCAGCATAACTCAAGCTGTCAAGGCACCTTTGCAAGGGGCCTGAAACAAATCTAAAGCTCTCCTACCTGCATGCCTACTAATGAGGTGTGACTCTCCTAGATGCCTGGCCTCACTGAATCTCCTTGCCTCTGACCCCTCACCGTTTCGTCGCAGTCAATAGAAGTCAAGCCATCATCTGTCTTTGAGTAAGGACAGGCAAGATCAGAGATGGAAAGTTTGGAAAACTCACGTCTCATTTACTTCTGCTTTGCTGCACCCTGTACAGGAAAAAACCCGCCTCGTGGTAGCACCATAAAAGCTAACTGAAAGCACATCCAGGAGTTAAACCAAGCAATTACCAGCACCACACACAAGCAAAAGGGAAATAAATTGAAGAGGGATATCCTAGACATGTATAACCTCCAAGATTAAGTAATTAAGTAAATACTTTAAAGGATTGTCAAATACAATCAGTCCTGAGATTACTCTTGAAATGAGAGGCTTGTTTCATAGCTTAGTGCGGTTGCAGAGAACTATCATTTGACAATTTTTGCTTGTGTTTACAGCTGCCTGATAAAACATGTGCAGGCAAGAGTGTGTGTGTGTGCGTGTTTAACTTTAACATGCTAAGTTGGATGTGTCGAACTGAACCACACACAACACGGCAATAAAGGAGATTATTTCACTACAATGACATAATGTATAACAGGTAATTGAAATGCCTACATTACATGCAATTTGTATGCAACATCGCCTTATACAATCGCTGAGATGCTGCAGAGAGGTGTTAGGTCTAAAGTAACTACATTTAGAAAGCAATTTGCAGAATTTCTGCTCTTTTTTCTTGCTTGAAAAGCAGTGATAATATGTTTTTTGCATCTGACAAGCGAAAAAACCCCAGTAACTGAATGGTACCATTTTACCCACAAGGCAAGCTGATAATTACAGGTTTAGCAGGCAGTTTGGATTTAAACGGAGTGGTGGCAGCTACTCTTTTTGATTTTTTTCTTGTTGTGGTTTAGGGGCCAAATAAAGACATGTGCCTGTCCCACCTGTCACTAACAATGGGAAAAACGAGCTGTTTTTCATTCCTGGCTCATGTCTGACACTAGGCCCCTGGAGTGCAGAAACAGGTAATGATTATGCATTAGAGGGCAATGTCTGGAGAATGAGCACGGGAAAAGAAATACAAGAAAACCAGAGGAAACAAATAAGTAGGCTAGTAAACTGGCACGGACATTCCTGGCCACATCTTTCTAGGGCAAAGATGCCCTAAAAGGGCATGTGGTTACCAGTCATACTCTTCCCTCTCTTCCTAGCTGCAGTTCCCCATCTCAGCACAGGTCTAGCACAGCAGGAGGAAGGTGGTACCTGCCAGAGCACTATGAAGGTGGTACACGCGTGAAGTGCATGACACCAAAATCCCTGCATGTGCAACCAGAGGGCTGGAGGAACAGACTGAGAGCACATCTTTACCCACAAGGAGAGCAGGGCATTGCTTAGTGATAGAAAGGGCCTGTGATAGACAAAGTGGATTTACAAACCACCTCAGGTCAAGTGAAACCTGCACCAAAAATAAAGGTACTTTCTTCAGGTAGAAGGAACGAGACCATGTCCCATCCATGTCATATTCTCCTTTTCCAAGAGGAACAGCTGTTCTTTCAGTCCAAGGAAGCTTTTGCAGCAGCAGGTTTCAGTTGTCCCTGCTCCAAGGCTGAATTTTGAGTTACCATTACTAATCTCAACTGTAAAATAACACTATTATTAAAAAATACTGACTATTAAAAACTAATGAGTAGAAAAAACCAATCTTGTAAAACCACTGAGACTTCCTAGAGGACTAGTCAGACTAAACGAAGAGCGAAGACTAAGCAGGCCATTCCGTTTCAAGCAGTTCAATTGTTTTATGTCCAGAAGCAGAACTATGGCTTTACTTTTGCCTTTTAATAGTTTATTGCAGCTGAAAGTGAGATCAAATAAAACATCCTTGGTAATCTTATGCTTAATTGGAGGCCAATTAAGAACCTCAGCATCTACAGATGACAGTACTCATTGTTAAATATGTACATTCCCCAAAGAATCCACATTGACTAGAAGTGTCCTGTATGCATTGCACCTCATTTAGCACTAGCTGACAGATATTTCCATTCAAAACTAACAGATTAATACCAATTTTTGAAATGTGGAGCATATCCAAGGATGTTTAAATGAGTAAGAAAACAAAACCTTTTTGTTCACCTCTTTTCAAGCAACTAAGAACCCTCCCTTGATGTGAACATATTAGCACAGAGACCACCATTCCAACTTACTGGCAAAACAATGTCAACATTTCTGATTTCTCTTATGAAGGAAGAAAACACCTGGAAAAACTCTCAGGACAAAGTAAGACAGTGGATTCAGCCTTCACTATGCCTTTTGATGCAAACACGAGTGTCACCAAGCCTGAACTGCGTGTATAAAAAGTAATGTTGCCCATAAGGTGCTCTAGGCTGGCAGTCATGTTCCAACTACGGGTAATAAAACATACACACTGGCAGNAGGAGGTTCCATATAAATATCAGCAGGAAATTCTTCCCAGTGAGGGTGACGGAGCACTGGAACAGGCTGCCCAGGGGGGTTGTGGAGTCTCCTTCTCTGGAGATATTCAAGACCCACCTGGATGTGCTCCTGTGCTACTTGGTCTAGGTGATCCTACTGTGACAGATGATCTTTCGAGGTTCCTTATGATCCCTAATGATTCTATGATTCCATACAGGCTGGCCCCCACTGTCTCTAATATATATACCTGCAGTTGTACCAGCCCTTCTGCAAGGGAACCCCCTTCAGAACCCACCAGAAACACCTGTTCCTCAGCAACTGAAGGCAGGTCACCAGTTTCTTTTGGGTAAACTATTGAACTGCTGCCAAATCCGACAGAGTTTGCACAGTTTGTTAGGGTTGGAAGGGGCCCTCAAAGGCCATCATGTCCAACCCTCCTGTTCATGCAGGATAGAGATTACTGATAAAGCATAACCGCGTAAATGCTTCAACCAACTACACAAAACCAGATCCAGACAGGTCTGAAACATCTCCAGAGAAGTGGACTCCACAACCTCCCTGGGCACCCCGTCCCAATATTTGATAACTCTTGGTGTAAAGAAGTTTCCTCATCACTTTTACCCTGCGTTACATTGAGGTTTAACCTATGGAGTAACCTTCGCAGCTCACTGCTCATCTTACAGTTTATTTTTCTGATCTGAACTTTTAAAAGATTTGGAAAGAAGTCTAAAGAAGTTTTAAGTATAATTTTCCTTGAAATAAAATTAGAAGCAAACCAGCTTTTCAGTGCAAGACTTTATTAATATCCAAATTGTAAGTAATTATTACTATTACTGTAATGAGTACCAAGTGAATTAATGATGGCTGCCCGCTTATTTTAAAATTATTCACATCTTTAATGTTTGTTCTCAACTCAGCCATTATGCCTTTTATACAGGACATGTGCTTAAAGAGCAGCTGAGTTCAGCCTGTAATAGAAGTACAAGAAAAAGTCACTGGAAAAAAATAGTTCAGATGGGAACAATTAGCTTGCAATATTCCCTGCTATTTCACCCCTCACTTTAAATCTGTGTGTCAGAGTGGACATTCTCCATTCCTCCAACATCCGTTAATTGACAGAAATACTGGCTTGTGTAGTTTGAGAGGCTGAGTGTTCAGACTCCGGAGCACTCCTTTCTCTGGAGATGAAAGAACTGAAAATCAAATGTGAATATTCCAAATAAGAATGCAGTACATTACCACTCAGTTATTAGGGGAGAAAAGTACTCCTCTGAATGCCCAACATCAAGGTCTCATTCCTAGACCTACCACAGTAATGAAAGTACTGAAAGACCTCCTTGACTAATGAAAGTCACTGACAAAGTCACTTAATCTCTGCAGGCCTCTGTATCCAAAGTCACACAAATAAGTCTCAGAGGTAGAGGGGACACAAACAATGTTTTATGGTAAAAAATAAGATCAAATAAATGTGACATCAGATGTGCAGTTTTGAGACTGTGGCAAGATTTCTGGACGAGTTGTGTATGCTGAAAATCAAGCTTCAGGCTGTAAATACCCTTTGAGGAAATTAGCCTACAGGGACTCTTTTCTGGTTGTTAGAGAGGACTACCTGTGGCCTTGATTTGTTCACCACATCCCAGAGTTCATGTGGTTACTTACCATCTCCACTGTGAACCCCCCTATATTCAGTTCTATTATATCCATAACTTTGGGAGAAGCAGCTCTTGATTGAGGTGTTCAGTGATACCAGTGTCATTCTCAGCCCTATAATGTAAACACTCTGTCACAAGTGTTGCAGGCTGGAAATTCCCATGTTTGTAGGGCAATAGGAAAACTGATGTTTCTGATGAGACACATCACACAGAGGTTTCTTTAATTCAGCAACCCAGAATTGACTGTGGGACTTTTGCAGCTCTAGCAACTGCCATCAACAACTCCAGAAATAACATACTGCACGTGAGAATTGGTTAAATCCTCCAAAACCAACAATGCATTTTTTCACACTGAATGAGTGCACAGACTTTTATATTCAATTCGTGGTAGCAAGAGGCTTAGTAACTTGTAGCCTACAGTTAGAACCCAGAATAGACTTGCCAGTTTCTCACAAATCTTTTTTGGAAAAGAAATCATCACGTGGGATATTATGTATGGAAGTAAAAGGATCTATAATGTATTATGTATGTAATTTTTTTGTGTGTAAGGATATGTATGATTTATTCACACGGCTGCTGCCTGAAGGCTGGCAACACAAGAGATGCAATTCAATGGGGAAAAAAAAGGTAAAACCAGGGCTATGCTGTAGTATCTTGGTTGGTACTTTTGTTCTCAAGCTGCATGCTGGACTCCCAGGAGACTACCAAGCCCCAACTTTTCTTAGGGGTTTGAATGTAATTTTTCAGCAAGTTGTCACACCAGCAGCCAGATTGTCTGACAACATCAACAGCAACAAAGAGTTAATGCTTCCCCTGCAGTCTTAATTCACCCCATTGTGCTTGGGATTGCAGGGATGGAAATGATCATACAGTGAAGTGCTGCAAAGTGCAATCTCTCTAGACACAATGGGGTTGAGTTAAAGGACACCAGGCACTTAACTCTGAATTTCCTTGCTTTTATCCAAACACTGTTACCTTAACAGCATGGTTTTTGCCATTTTGTTTCTTCTGGTCTGATTTTAGGACACAGACAGAATGCGAGTCCTGTTTGACGCACGTTGTTAGATGCCTTCCTTCCCAGGCTGAGCTGCGTTTCTACGTGAAAAAAATGGTACTCCAAGAAACACCCAAAATGGGGAAAAAAAGGATGCTCCATTTAGAAACCTAGACTTTTGCATATCATAAAATCATAGAGTCATTTAGGTTGGAAAAGATATTTAAGATTGAGTCCAACCATAATGTCAGGCTGGGCCCAAAGTGATTTGGTCAGACAAAGGAAAGGGAGCAGTTCCAGATTTACATCCCTGTAGACCAGGGTTCACATTAATGAAACCCAATTTGCATGCTAGCAACTTGCAATTAGTTTCTTTCCTAGGTGCATTAATTTCTTTCCTTATCCCTCAGCACAGATTTTCAGATGCTATGAAGATTGGTGTTATCAGCCCTCTGAGGATGAGCAGATAATGGTTTCTCTCTCAGTGGCTGTCAGATTACAGTCAAACTGGCCTTTCTGTTAACAACACAGGCATGTATATACAAAGTGAGCTCCCACAAAGATAACTCTGTCAGAGCAGGACAAATAATTCTTTGCTTCCATACTATCCTTTAAGGTCTGGACAAATGGCCTCAGGATGGATGACTGTGAATAAATTGGAAATACCTCCTATGCTAATATGCAAATATGCAACACAGAGAACAGCAGTGACCTGCAGCAAACCATATTCTTATGCGTATTTCTGTATCATGTAGTCCAAGCTATGTCTGACATACCGACATCCACAGAAATATATTTGTACCTATATGCTCTGAGGCTTTACAGGAATAAGCTCCAGCCTGGCCCAAGCACTCCCCGCAGTAGTGCACAGACTGTTTTCTGAATAAAGTCAGTGCTGTGGGGAAACCCCATATGGAATTTCCAGCCACCCTGTGGTTCCCCCAAGGTTTGCTCCTATGCAGCTTCTTAACCTACAGCTACCCCTTAGGGACATAATTTAGTCCTATGTAACGATGGATGCCTTGAAGGAATGGCTGTTCTCATTATTAATTACATAATAAATGTGAATTTGGTAATATAATACAAGCTCTGATTAATGTTATAAATTGGCATCTGCATTCCAAAAATCGGTTTCATTTTAATGGCTTATAATCACTACATTTCTCAAAGTTATACAGTGCAAAAAAATGCTGGACTGCTTTCAAAATATGTTGGCATTCATGCAGTTACCGAAAATGGGGAAAAACCCAGAGCAAATATTTAATTTAGTATTTGCAGCACTGTAGTGTTATCAGCCTGCACAAATGCTATAATTGTAATCTGTAAAAAGACCGAAGCAAAGTGCTCTGGAAGGAGAAAATACATCTCACATGTCGTGGCCTAATCCATCAGTCATTTCATTCATATGTAATCTTTACTTAGCTGAAGTCAATAGTGTTATTTATCGAACAGGGGTGACAGGGCTGAATGGAAGTGATAAAAAATGAAGACCTTTTAATGAGAATTTTTCAGTCCCAGGGCCTGATCTCATCAGTATTTTATATAGGACACGCCGCTTACTCCTGTGAGCAACTGACTTTGCTCTTGTTATGCCCTCTTAGAAGTGCTGGCAACATGACTCTGCGTTTAACAAACCCCAAACATAATGAAATAGAAAAGAGCAGCCTTAATGGACCTGCCTATCACACACCTGCAGCCAGACCTTGGGCAGTTATTCTTCATGGCTCAGAAACATCCCAAGCCCAGCAGCGAGTGTTTACTTTCCTAATATTGTGCCAGGAAGATGGCAAGAACATGTCTGCCTGGAGGTATGCCCAGCGTGCTCCTACCAAGTCCTGTGCCTGCTGCAGAGGGTGATACTTGCTGGTGCTGTCCCACTCTTTCCTGATACACAGCAATGTTGCATCACATAATGGTAGTGATTTATCACGGTTGTTAAAACGAAACACCTCAGTATCAAAGTAGAAATCACCTGCTCTTTATAGTTTTTTTCCTGCCACTTCAGAGGGTGAGAGTCCCAGAGAGAAGCTCAGCTGAAGCCATTCTCACAGTTGCTCCCCTATCCTCACATCTCCCTGTAGCATGGCTCACTGCCTTTGCCCCACGCTGCTGTCCCCATGGCAGGGTCTGCTCTAATCACAGCTCTGACTTGTAACATCTCTCCTTTATTTGCGGGTGTTTTTTATCCAAGACCATGATTTAGATTACTGGACAGACCCTCTGTAAGATGAATAGCATGGCTGACCTGGGGTGAAGGTTGAGGTGGGAGCAGAAACAAGCAGGTTGGTTTGGTCATGCTTAGTCATCTCAGGAATGATGCTATGATGGTTTCCTTAAAGACTTCACAGCAGGATGCAGCAATGGGAATAACCTCACAAATGCTCTTCTCATTAGCTTTTAAAATCTCATCCTCCCTGCCTTCAACCCTTGAGTGGGAAAATTCCTCCATGACACAGAAGAAGAGAAGGAGGCTCTTAGAATATGTAGCCCCTCTGATCTTGGTATTTAAACAGCCAGGATCCTTTTGCCTTGGCAGACACAGCAGCCCCTCCCCACAGTACACTGCAGCACCCAGTTAGGACCTGGTTCAGGTTCACGGGAGACTTTCTCCCTGTTGTTTTGTGGGCTGAGAGCATCTGTACATTAGTCTGTTCAGAAAACAAACTCATTGATGAGTAATTATTAAAATGTCAGTGCACATGGGTACAAAAACTATGGAAGTTTTCCTCAGAAGAGCAGAATCACTCCTTATGAAATGTATTTTAGGAGAAGTATTTTTTGAAAGCCATATGGTACTTATTCACATACGTGTGACAGAACTCATATATGAGGAGTGATACAGAACACAAACGTAGGTGTTGCACATTTCGTATGTGCATATGTCTGTAGCCTGTTCCTGAGTTCTCTTTCTGAAATACTTCATTACACATACACCATTTTCTGTTTGGTATTTGGTAACATCTGGCCTAAGAAAAATGCACTCAATTTAGGGTTAATATGTTCAAAAGAGGTGGGATCTAAAACATTTTTACTGGCAGAATCACAGTAGCTGGTTTTGTAAGAAAATTATGTCAAAATAGGACTGAATCTTCAAGATGATTCAGTTTGACTTTGTAGAAGATGGGTCACCAGCACAAACTCATCTGCTTTTGTCTCCATTGCACTTTGTCCTTTCCCTGCTCAGCACAACTCATGAAATGCAAGAGACTGCAGTGTGGCTGCAAGTTGATAGCATTTACTTTTCTTAATTGGCCAAAAAGTTGACCCTCATTCTACAAGAACTAAGGCAGAGTGTGAGTCATTTATATAATGGAACTGAGTTACTGAAACTCCAAACACATTTACAGCAAGCTCGGGGGAATAAAACTTACTAGCTCCTGCCTCCTCCTCTTCTGCCATACTTCTGACACTGTGGGTTCTCTCCGGTGCCTCAAACCCACACACCAAACAAGATAGTCACAGTGACAGTTGCCTCTTGAAGCAGGAGAAAAACAGCAGTGCTTGTTGAGTAGGCAAAAAGGTCTGGCCACAGGCACACACCCAGACAGATCTGTGGAGCAGAACCTCTAGCTGTGTGGGCAGCCTATGATGTTGGGCAGTGGTGGCTCCCGTGCTTCTTTGCTGCTCCCTGCTTTCCTCTGAAAGGACAATGTATTCAAAGGTCTTGCATTACAGAAGTTATTGACAGCAGAAACAAGGCACTGGATCAACTGACTTTTGGTTGCTCAGAATGTAATCAAGAAAACAGTAGGCAATCGTATAAAGAAGCGACAGCCACAAAGGGACTCGTGTTTTCTTAATGCCTTGCTTCCTCAGGTGTAGCTATTTTAGATCACATTTGGCCCATAAATTTTATAACCATTTAGTTGTAGATTTAAGCATTTAAGTTGTCAACCCTCAGAAAAGCTTAATGAGCTACAAAAGGACATAAACTTGGTGCTTTCCCACTAACAAAACTAAGAAGCAGAAGGTAGACAAATCAATGGTTTCCTATTCTGATTTTTTGCTTTTCCCTGTCAAACAAAGATGCTTTTAGCCTCTGCCCTGTAGCACAAACATGAGTAGCTCTGGAATCACACTACTTAGCACATGAGTTAGCACATCCTGTCTTCCAGAATCAGGTATCCTTAAGCTTGCATAAATATTGGAAAAAACTTTAATCCTCCGTAAAAGTTTGTCATGGTACTTTGCAAGATCCCGCTTTACCTCTGGTCAAAGGCACAGTACTCTGTGGAAAATATTTAGTATCCATTTGAATACTACACCAGACAGAGCAAAACAGAAGAGAAATTACTCTTACAATCATAAACGGCACTGTACTAAGGACAGTAGTTGAAAATGCACATTTTCAGATGAAGTATTGCATCTCAGTTGGTAATACTGACACATAACATAATGATGGCCTTTGTTCCCTACAGAAAAAACACCAGTATCTTTTGTCTGGTGGAAAACAATGCAAAGACAAGCATAAAGGCAGGTAGCAAATGTGAAATGCAGCGAGTTGCACACTACTTTAAATTGGGAAGAAAAAATGTTTGGAACAGTTTATCAGAAAAGAAAAATAAGGAATGGTCCTTCAGGCCAATACTGATGTGAGTCAGGAAGATAAAAACTCTAAGGAGCAGCTCACCAGGAAAAAAGGAGAGCCAGGTTTTTGAACGATTTTGAACTTTTCTCCTTTTTTTTTCAGCCGAGGATTATACCCAAGTATTACTCATCTGTTTTCTTCTGTGTATGCTTCATAGATCTGGCATTACTCATGTACGAAATGGCTCTGGATGGCAAGGGGACTCCATCACAAATTTGTTACTGTGATGTTCATTTATTTCCAATAGGAAAGGCAAGAGTAAAAGCTTGGTTGGCAGATTTATTGATTACACTTCACCAATGACCAGCAAGAGGCAAGCACTCTGAAAATCCCCAAAGGTGATCATTAGTACTGAGTAACTGTCACTAAACATTAGCACCATCAGCAGACTGGAACTAAAAGAAAGCATGACGCTTTAAATGCAAGACCCAAGAGGGACTGCCTGTAGTCCAAAGAAAAAGTAGAGCCTCTTAAATCATAGCATTTGTGTTCAAGACACCTGAAAAGCTTTTTATATATATATTTTGTAAGTTCATCATATTCATATCTATGTGACTCTCGATATATATATACCTATACTTATAACATTGATCTAGTACAGTCAGGCAAATTGGGCAGGGCTACCTACCATAAAACATAACATTAATGTGTCAAGCTAATTTCGCGGTCCACTTGCCTGGAGCTGATTAGGACCAAATTAAACTTGGTCCTAATCAGCTGGAGTGCTTTGCAGGTAATACAGAAATCCATGGGATGTGCTTATTACTGTAAAAGCACATGCACATTATCTGCACAAGCAGTGTAAGAAGAGGTTTACCAGAATAATTTGTGGTTTCACACTTCGTAATGCATTGCTACCTCACCGATTTTTGGTGGATTTTTATTTGAAAGGTTCGTGTTTCCATGGCACAGAGGAACCAGACATCAAACGTGATTCTTTATTTTTCCATACTTGAATCTGATCTTCTGATCCTTGGCTTGGTTGAAGGAGCACTTTCTGTATCTGAGGCAATGAATTCAGATATTACAGGAAAAGAAACTGTGTGAAGGGTGTTGCCACTTTGCAGTAGCTCCTGGCTATCTCCCCTGTTTTTTTACGGCATCCTGTGATTCCCATAGGTGTGTCTTTGTTCCATGGGAAACAGGAGGAACAATGCCCTTTGTGCTGCTGGCAGACAGCTGCTTCTGACAGGGACACACCACTGTCTTTTGTGTGCTTCGGGCAGAAAAAAAGAGACTATGTGAATTCCGTCCTTTTGGGCAGCCTACAGCCCTTGCAAGCCCTCACTCTAAACACAATATCCCAACAGAGAAAGATGTTTATTGCAGTGACCTAGCACCAGTCCCTTTTATCAAGGGGCCACTCTGACAAAAGCAGGGTGCTCTAAAAGGTCTTTCCTCTTCTGGTGGTACCGGGCAGTCAGAGCAGAGTGAGTATGTGGGAACAGTCTTACTGTCCAGCACCTTCTCCTGTCTTGTGGAGGAGGAACAGAACCTGTATCAGCAGACCCTACGTAACAGAGCCTCTATAGGCACACAACTGCATCATCCTATCCAAAGGGCTGTCCACAGTATGTAATCCGAACAGCAAGCACTAAGGATAAGAATTTCATGAACTGAAGTTCTCTGGCACAATGATGTAAGAAAACTGACAGTGTATTTTCCCTATGCAGCATGGAACAGTAGGTATCAAGGGATGAGTGCTCTGCAGCTCTTCACTAAAGTCACACAAATCACCTCAGAGCTCTCTGCTTCTTTTTTTCTGTTTCCTGCCCCTTTTTTGGTGCCCAGTTTGCAACAAAACAGTTAACTGTTAAAATTTATCAGCACATACATGGTTCAAATCATGTGCCAGACCCTAACTGGCCTACATGGCTCTGCTGGCTGCTGAGCTGTGCTAAGTGAATTGAGTCACCTGGCTACTGGTGGCTATCAGGCATTGCTGAGATCTCATTGCTTGTGCCACCGCTGCAGACACTCAGTCTAGTGTCCTCAAACACTAGTCAAGCTAGCCATGGGACATCTGGGGAACTTTTTCTACCTCCTGCCTATCTATGTCTCTTGAAGACCAACTTTATGAGGAAGAGCAATGAGGATTGTTTAAACAAAGGCACTGGGACACAGCTCACATGGTCAGTAAGTCTATTCATCCAGGATCTAAGTGATAGTTCTGGATGAATGACTTCTCCTGCCTCAGTGGATGCTCCCACAATCTTTATGGTAAACTGAATGGATGGTTTTAACATCATACAAGACTGTAGTAGATAACAATTCTCTAAAACAAAGATAATAATGAAGACAAAGGCAAGTGTAGGTTCACTAAAAGACTGATTTATGCAGGGAATGGGTGCAGCTTCGCAAGGTCCAGCCCAGTTATCTAAGGTTGTTTTACATTCTATTCTCCAGTTCCCATTTTTATTTCTAGGTTCCATCCCTAGATAGATGCCTAAGAGATGTATTTACAAAATGCTTCTGTATTTTCATCTTCAAAACTTATTTTCTTATCTCTTCCCATGAGTTTGAAAAAGAACTAATGACTAAAAAACCCTCCATTTGATCAGCTCTTATTTCAGTGTCGGTCTGACAGCATTGCCTCTCAGCACTCATGTCATGTTCTTAAACTGACATTTTCACTCTCTTTAAGAAACAGACTCCTTCTGAATAACGAACTCATGCGTATAGAATCATAGAATCATTAGGGAACGGAAGGGAGGATGATGACTCTTCAACTAAATCCAGTCCTTTACATTATTTTATCTGATAGTTTTTTCATTTGACCTCCCTTGGACGTGTGTTTCGTAGAATCATTAGGGATTGGAAGGGACCTCAAAAGATCATCCAGNAGCTCCCTCAGCCTTTCTTCATAAGAGAGCTGTCATACTTCCTTCATCATCGTTGCTCCACGCTGGACACCCTCCAGCAGCTCTGTGTCCTTCTTGAACTGGTGGGACCAGAATTGGACACAATCCTCCAGATGCAGTCTCACTAGTGCAGAGTAGAAGGGGAGAAGAACCTCCTTTGACCTGCTAACCACCCCCTTTCTGATCCCCACCCAGGATGCTGTTGACCCTCAAGAACACATTGCTGGCTCAGAGTCGTAATTGCTGTTGCCTTAAAGAGAACAGTAACTTTGCAAGACTTAGGCAAGTCCTATTTCCATATTTCCATGCTGTGCTAAGATATTGGCAATTATTATTTAAGTCAAAAGGGAAAACCAAAATAATTTACATCCATCACAGCTCTCCTGCATGAATGAATTACAAGTGCAAGGAACAAGCCACATCAAGCACTGTATTTGTGTGTATAATCTTTGTAATATTTTCTGACCTCATATATCCAACCAGCCAACTGAATTCTGTGAACTTTAAGTAATACAAAGCTGTTTATCCAAAGTCCCATGAGGAACCTCCATTCTAATCAATTAAACTTGGGGTACAGCAATAGAAATACAGAGAGCAAGCCTAATTCATCACACATTCCAAATGTTGTTTGTGATTCAACCAGGTCTGCACAGACCGTGAGGTCTTAACCTACGGGTGTTAGGAAGACACTGTGTGCTATATACACTCTATACCCGGCATACTGGTTGCTGAATGTAGCAGTTAATACTGCACTAGCTGTGCTTAGGAATTTGAAGCAGCCCCTCCTTGCTTCCCTTTTGGGAAAGGTTTGTTATCCTTGTTGTCACTATCAATTAATAGGGCAACAAGTGTTTGCCCAGGGTGAACGCCTTGCCTTCTTGTTTTTTGAGGCAGGCGACATTCCAGGGCAGGAAAGCATGGGATGGGAGAGAGGACGGGATTCAAAAAGATAAAAAACACGTGCTGAGTATGAATCCACCAAGGGTGACACATTTCCAGTTTCTGAGGAACAGCTATACAATGAATATACATGTGAATCTGAATTACTGTCTGTCACTTCACAGTTTCCAGAAAAGTTAGTGATGCAAGGCCCCCCACAGCAGGGGTCTCTGCATCACGCAGAAATTTCGTGTGCCAAACAGGCTTGTTCTACTGTGCAAGTACAAGCTACACACATCGACTGTCTGTAAATGCGTCATTGTCTGGGTAACAGATCTTAGATGATAAAACTTCAGCAGGACTCTTGGTTGTCTTTCCTAAGGCATGGTGCACATACCTGCCCTACTGCTGAACAATCACTCGGTCTCCTCTAACATTTACATACCCATTCTTCTTTCCTACAGTTAAATCCTCTTTTATAATCCCTTGCTTCAGGGTCACAGTTCTGTAGAGACTGGTATTAAGGGGATTCAAGCAGGTAGATTGAAAGGAAAATAGGCCTCAGAGTTAATTTGGAGAGGTGCTGCGTATTTCCATGGACAATCCATGCTTCAGAAGGTTGCCTAGTGAACTACAATAAATGGAGACCTAAAAGAAAGATGATCTAGTCCTGTTTCACAGATGGAGGACTGGAGTTCTCTAAGCAGGAACTGCTGAGCAATTTGCTCAAAATCATAAAGGAGCTCTAGAGCACATAAAGCTTAGAATTTCTATCCCTCAGAATTTATATGGTAAAATATTTTGGTTGGGGAATTTGGTGGATTTTCAGGGTGAAATGTTTTGTTCTCTCTGAGAAAAACATTAAAAAGGATCGATGAAATTGCCTAATGTGGAAAGATTCCTAATACCAACAACTGTTCAAAAACCACTACAAACAGCTAGATCAGAACATCATCAAATACCTTTACTGTTTCAGAGAGCATGCATGTGTGTGTGAGTTCAACACACATTATCAATGCCATAGACCTGTCTCACTCCTCTGCTCTATCTTCCTTCCTTTCATATGAACTAAGTGTCCTAAATTTAATTTCCCCCCTTACAAATTGACTGCCCTTTCATGTCAGGTGAGAAAACGCCTGCTCAGCACAGTTTGAAAGGAACCTGTCTGCGGTTGGGAGGGAAAAGTCGAGGTGCTGATTTAACTAACAACGTTAAATACAACTAGAGCTCCAAGCAGCTGGCAGGTTTGATTTGGATGTAGGATGCTGTGAGATAGTGATAAGTGAGTGCTCAGGACCAAAGGGAATTAAAAGGCTGTATTTTGGTTTAATGGAGTCACTCTCTTTCTGAGGCACATCCATTGCGGACACGGTGCTGGCATGCTTTGGTACCTGCACCACTTAAACTGCAAAAGGCCACTTTCAAATGAGGCTGAGATTTGGGTTCCGAAGGACACAATGCAGGCTTTGGAGGCAGGAAGAATGAAGTCCTTTCTGTGTGGTCCTTAGCCTCCTCCTAGTCTTGTGAAGGAATGGACAGCTTCTGTCAGACCACAGGTTCGGATTTTGCTCTGGACTGCGGATGGAATACCTGCCAAACAGCTCAAGAACTGTTTCAGAGAGTGCAAGAAAAATCACATTACTCTGAATGAGAAACTTGTCTGTGTCTATCGAAGGATTGCTTAAACCATGTAATGAAAAGAATTACTGAAAACACTTTCTTCCCCCCATCATTTACACTTCATTTAATAGTGCATTAGACAGCGGTTTGTGTGTAGTCGGCATTCTCTCTCTCTTCTGGTATTAGCATTTCTCTTGTTCATGTAAGCCCTTCCCTGAGGAGCAACGAAGATGGGAAAGCATTTTTAAAGATTACGATTCAGCTGTAAAACCTTATTATTTGTCAGTGTCACCAACAGGCAGGTGTACTGCCTGAAAGTGTCTTTCAACTCTGCTTTCTAAGAGGAGTAAAAATGTAAATGAAACTTTGATTTTATAATTAGTGCTACAGATTTGACACATGTCTGCCTAGGGTAATGGGGGGAAATTTCCCTGGTAACAAGAGGAATTTCCTTATGTTTGCAAAAATACTACGGAACTTCCTCAAGGAAGATGTTGCAGAAGTGAAAAATTGTAATTGGGTGCTGTAATATATGCTGTTTCACACCACGTACCCAGCAAGGGACCGCTGCAGATAGAATAGCTTAAATATTTAACTTTCATAACTTCTATTTATTTCATTTTATTTTAAAAATATTACATTTTTCTCTCTTTGGAGAACTTAAATTGTAAGTGCTGGAGCATGGATGCATCGGTCCCTGGGTGATGACAGTACTTATTACCATAAGCAGTCCCCTGAATGTCAGAGTTTCTAATGTTAGTTGGAAGACTGAACACTAGAGTAATTGTCATGGTAATGAGTTTGACAACGCCCATTTCCAGCAATCAGTAGCTGCAGAATTCTTGGTCTTTTGCACAATTCAAAGATAATCTTTAATTTTTCTTCTTTTGTGTATATATGCCAGTCCAATTTATGTGGTAAAAGAACTCAAGAACATGTAAATATATTGGTTTTCTCATGCACAGAGATGCATATTTATGAGTAATTTTCTGCAAAATGCATGCCAGGGAAAAAAGGAGAAATTGTTTAGAATAAGGTCTATTACTTATGTACAGAGAAAAAATTGTTTGGCGTTAAGGAGTAAGTGCCACATAATTTAAATGATTATTGATTTTGAAAGGAAAAGCACCAAGTCGCACAAGAATGTACATACAGTACAGACAAAACCAAGAGAGATTCACAATAAAGAAAAGAATGAAAATATTCTTGACAGGATGATGACTCTTCAACTAAATTCAATTCTTTAAATTACTTTATCTGACAGTTTTTTCATTTGACCTCCCTTGGACATGTGTTTTGTAGAATTGTTAGGGATCAGAAGAGACCTCGAAAGATCATCTATTCCAATCCCCCTGCCACAGAAGGACCATCTAGACCAAGTTGCACAGGAACACAGCCAGGCGGGTTTTGAACATCTCCAGAGAAGGAGACTCCACAACCCCCTTGGGCAGCCTGTTCCAGTGCTCCGTTACTCTCACTATACTCTCACTATATCTCCTGCTGATATTTATATGGAACCTCCTCTGTTCCAGCTTGCACCCATTGCCTTTTGTCTTGTCACTGGATGACCTTGAGAAGAGCCTGGCTCCATCCTCCTGACACCCACCTCTCACATATTTATAGACATTAATGAGGTCACCCCTCAGTCTCCTCTTCTCCAAGCTGAAGAGACCCAGCTCCCTCAGCCTTTCCTGTTCTACTTCATCATCTTAGCTGCTCCACGCTGGACACCCTGCAGCAGCTCTGTGTCCTTCTTGAACTGAGGGGCCCAGAACTGCACACAATACTCTAGATGTGGTCTCGCCAGTGCAGAGTAGAGGGGAGAAGCTTGATCTGCTAAGCACCCCCTTTCTGATCCCCCCAGGATGCTGTTAGCCCTCTTGGCCACAAGAGCACATTCCGGGCCCATAGTCATCCTGTTGTCGGCTAGGACCCCCAGGTTTATTTCTCCTACACTGCTGTCCAACAGGTCAGTCCCCAACCTATCCTGGTCCCTGGGGTTGTTCTTGCCCATATGCCAGACTCCACACTGACCCTTGTTGTACCTCATTAAATTTGCAAGGCAGAAACCCCAACTGTGATCAAGCTCTCATGTTAGAAACTATTGTGGAGAGAGGTACTTTCACTAAAAATTGTTTTCAGAGATGTCAATGGTGTGGCAGGAAACAAATATCTTACCTGGCATATTTGCCTAAGCAACAAAGGCTGCATTTATACAATAAGAGAGTGCAATTCCACAGTTGAAAGCTGTGATTTTATAAAACCTTCTGTTTGCTTTGAATTGCTAGGAGTCTGCCCACAACTGCACTTAACTATGGTAAAGATGCGACAGGTAATAGGAAGTTGTGACTGCTATCGCTTTACATGCACCTACTTAATCTAAAGCAAATACAGTTTGTTGTGTATAGGTGAGGTTGTATTTTGGGGTTGTTCTTGTGAGGCAAAGGCTCTTTCAAAGGTATATTGACAACATGCACTGCATGGAAAAGATCTGTAAGAAACTCTTCCTGAAGTTCTGACGCGTGAATTCTAGAAAAAGGCCTTGTTAGATATTTAATCTGTTCCACCTATACTCCAAGACATACCTGGCTGCTTATGTAACACTATGCTCTAAAACATTGAAAAGACAAGGATTTAACTATTCCACTGTAGATCTATATTAAAAATGGATAGAACTGAATGGCTGCCCGACATTTCTCATCAGGCTATTTAAGTGGTCGTTATTTTCTCAACCAACTTCCCATTAGAAGTGTTAAGAATTCCCAAGATAGAAAACATGCCTTTTCCCTCTACTTTCTGTAAAAAAAAAAAGTACTTTCTGTACTTTCTTTTATTGAAAGGGGAAAATGAAAGAACGTTTACCCAACAACATTCATCCAGAAGTTACTTTAAAGACTTTTCTGGACACAACATCCTGAGACAGTAAACTGCTTTCAAAAGAAGTGGCTTTGTGTCATAGTTTGAGTTTGGTGGGTTTCTTCACTTGAGGTATTGAGAAGTTGCTATGGCAACTTGGGAAATGTTTTTGGCTCTGCAAAACAGGAATGATGGGTTTATAGATGCAGGGTCCATGTTTCCGGCTCCTTGCTTTTGTCTCTGTTCAGAGAGGATGCACACTGTTGCAGAGTGAGTCACAGCAGCCACCTTGCCCTAGGAACATGGTGAAAGGAGAGAGCTAGAGTGGTACTTCAAGGAAGAGCAGAAGGAAGGGTTAATCTGAATCCCATGGTTTGCAGAGATGCTTCCCCCACTGGTGGCCACAGGAATTGGCATTCTGGAAACGGAAGACTGCCTTGGAAGCCCATGGAACATGAAACTGGCAGTGGGATGTGTGCAAAGACCAAATGGGTTCCATGTTCCCACAAGGTGCAAGAGCTGCTCGAAGTTGTTTCCCTTTGAGAGGGTGGAGATACAAGCTTGGCCCAGTCACGCCAGAATGTGATTTATCCTTGTATGTCTTTGTGTTGGGGTTTCTATGTGGGGTGAATTAAAAAAGTCGTGTGTTGTTTTTCCCAAAATCAAGTTAGTTTTGGGGTTGGCCTGCAATTTAGGAATGGTTTTTGAGATGTCCTTGTCTGCTTTTGTTTTAGTCCATTAGCACATTATCTAAATTAATTGGTTAGTTTTGTCTTGGCTTAAACTCTTGACACTTTGTCGCTGACTAATTTATTAAGAGCCAGGGGTATGCACAACGTGTACAAATACGCTCACATTGTGAAATCTGATTGCCATGTCTAGGAAATCTTGGTATTAAGAGGGAAGTTAATGAAAAACAAATTTGAGAACTGACATAGCAAAGGATATTTTCTGGAAGGCTGGATCTGTAATGGATCTGCCTTTAGGTGCGGAATCTAACTATTATTACTATTTAAATGCCTTTAGGTATTGAATCTAACTATTGCCACTGCTGTGCAGGTAGAACTCCGACTGATTTTTTTAGATGATTTTTCTGTAATTTAAAAAACTCTTCACTCCCACCCTCTCCCAGAGATTGCTAACCTGTTGCCAGAGCAGAAAAGAGCAGATGCTAGTATCTTCACCATCCAAATTCATACAGGAATACTGCAGCTCAGCCTGGGATAGGGTCTCCCTGCTGGGAGCGAGACTCCACCAGTGGCTGGAGGACAGGCACAGCCAATGCAACACCATGATCATCTGCTACCAAGGCATCTTTTACTCTTCTTTCACAACTGAATTAGAGACTCTGAAACAAGGACTACAGGGAGTAGGTCCTTAGAATAACACATAGCTTTGTGTCAGTATAGCTTTGAAAGGGAAACATTTCTCACAACACTCATGGGTGATGCATTCGCCTCTCATACCCTGGAGAGGTATATCCATTCAGGGCTTTAAAAGGCCAACACCTTCTTCTCTCACAGGATCTGGTTTATTATGTTCAAATTCCACACTTTTGTTTTCACAGCAATACTAAAGGGATCCTGAGAGAGCTACCACAGCCTGTCTAGGTTCAGAACAGTTGTTTGACCTAATCTGGCAAGGCATTTTAGTGGCATAATTACATACACAGTAGTTAAACCTCTGTAACAACCCTTGAGGATCTTTTATTCCACAATATAATTGCTTTGTCTGGTTACTTTTATTTTATTTTGCTCACAAATAAACTCTGACCTATTCTACAAGAATCTCTGCAATGACTTCCTTTATTTTAAAGCCAAATACCATCCTACCACAGCCCCGCGTGACAACAAACAGCATGCCTTCTCTGCACATTTTTTCAGAGCTCCCACAGCAACACAGATGTGCAGGGAAGAATGATGAACAAATTGAATGAACATAGAGCAGAAAGTAAAATTCAGTTAATAAAGCAATATCTGGGTACGGCTCCTTGCGACACAAACCTTGTTTTCTGTAAGAAATAGAACTGTAATTTTCGAAAGACACCTCGGCAAATACAATACCTTCCTTACATTGGATTAAAGATGATCACAGGAAAAGCAAGCAAATGTAGTTAGACTTGAAGTAGCAATTCTCTTTCTGGCAGCATTTCTCCTCAGTTCTGCAAAACTATGCACCATTCTTTTTAGATAGTGCAAATGTTCCAGTGAATCCTGCTTTTAGCTGAGTTCTAAATCTGCTTGTAAGGCAATATTAGGGTTGTTTTCCCACTGTCCAAATAAAGTATCTGTGCAAATCCATCCCAACTGCCAGATATTGGTTCACTCTCCTATCACACCATAGGCAATTGTATGCATAAGAAAACATGACTTTTGGCTAAGTATTGAAAAATCGTACAAACATTTGTTGTGGTATTGAGCAGACAATCAGGTACCAGAATTAGTTTTATAATACAGAGCAGTACGTAATACATTTTATTTCCTTTGGCCATGCTGAAAGTGTTTCACGTTCTCCATTTGCTAGGGTTTTCTGGTGGCATCTTTAAAACCCATTATTACCTATTATTAGTGCCTACAAGGAATAGCCATACGTTTCCTCACTGTAGAAACAGTCAGCAGTAACAATGCAATATCAAGCTGTTACCTTTGTAATGAGCGGAGAAACACGACCCTTTATTTATTGTAGCTTCTCATGTCACAACAAAATTACAGGCTTTTTTATTTTAATAAAGTCAAAACCACTGAAATTACTGTACAACACATTAACAATTTGATTAAATTAATTAACATTACCTGTTATTTCAATGCTCTTGATGAACCACAGACCGTGAAGTACAACACTTTTATACTTCTTAAACAATATTTGAGAAATGACAAAATCATAGCATTCCAGTTAGAGAATCACTTGCCATTTGCCTGTCGTTTATTTATATCAATGATCAAATATCCATAAATCCCGAAGTAGACTAAGAATAGAAATGCTGAAATTCTTAGAAATTTAGAGTTCCACAAGTTTTGCAATTTAGGTGTTAAATTTTAATTTTTTTAGATGGCCAAATTTTAAAGGGCATTTTGTAGTCACACAGTTTTAGAAAGACCTTCATGCCATCTGTGTCTCTCGTACCCTATATTTACTACCATAGCAGCATTATGGTTTGAAATTAAATCCCTAATGCATCCTTTTTCATCTCCTTTTGTTTCCACTGCTATTTTACATTTTCACACATCATATACCATGCTTCTGCATGCTCATGTAGGGATGCCCTCAACTGTCCAGATGTGTCCTACCAGCAGAACAAGCAACATGATGCCCACCTGATGGGCTGTAGCTTAGCGTGGCTATGAAATAGCACACTGCCATCAGGAGATCACCAGTTTTACATACGTGCAGGGCATTTTTTCAGCAGAAACAAAATACTTGTAGGTCAATTGTAAGTGAAGGGCCCTGACCTGCTCGCACCGTGGCAAGCAGTTGAGGTAGCAAAGGCAATCCTTCCTTCAAGGCTTCCCTCCTGCTGCCTCCCAGCATGACAGTGGGAGGGGAAAATCACAGCTGAGAGGAATCTAAATTTGAACACCTGAGATCAAATGAGAGATTTTTACTTCCTCAGGAGTGTTTCACAGAAGTAACTGTTTGTCTTTTTTGTCAAAGACAAGCAAGGCAAAACATAAACAAATATTTCACACTAAAACCAACGATTAATGAATTTTATATGAAATTTTGCCACTGGTGTGTCATTCTGAGACAATTGCTTTTTTATCAGAGTTTTATGAACCCCAGAGAAGTATATAGAAATACTGTCAGAGCAGCAGTATCCCAAAGTTACTGACATTGTTATATCAACCCTAGTGAGAATGCTGCTTTTTTTAAGAGGCTTCTGTTCATTCTCAATTATGCTAAATCAGCTTCTTCCGTATATTGGCTGTAAATCAAATGGAAAGTATGTTTGGGATCTGAAGTACAGGTACACTTATTTAATCCAATCAAATAAAAAATACTTGCTTTAGCAGTATTTAGCTTCTTACAGAAACCTACCACATTTCATGTACACTATGATGGGATAATGTATTAAGTAGTGGCTGAACATCTTGGGGTAGAGAGAAAATTATAGAACCCCATGACATCTTGAACCCTTTAGGTGTAAGAGAACTGCCCCAGTGGTCCATGTGGGAAATTCTCTTGAATAAGTACTTGCCCTCACAAAAGTTTGTATAGACTCTGGTAGACTGGACTAGTATCTCTCCTAGGAGGTGTTTGTCCCATGAGGTCCCACCCATGCTCCAAGACATACAGACTAATGCGATAAAGCTGTATTAGTGCAGAACATCCATTTTCAGACTCCCACTAAATATTTTTTTGACATACATAAATCTCATGAGTAAATTTATGTGCACAATATTGTAACTCCTGCCTCAGATACCGTTCCAAATCAAATGATTAATTTCTTTGCCTTTTATTCTCTTGGTCACTGTCGCCACACAGTCCTAGTGGGACAGAAGAGCATTTTTTTCTATACAATTACATGCACATGAGTGTCCCTACTGTTCCAAAATCAGCCTTTTTCCTCTAGGACAGCAGGAGTTCTGAGGAATTATGTTGCTGTGTATTCATAGGGGAAGGGAAGTTGCCCTGAATTTGCCGTAATTTTCATTCTGTTGGTGTCCAAGGTGATGAGAAGGCTCCTCAAGGTCTGAAAACTCCTGGGTGGCCTTTCTTGCCTACTTTTTTAGACACATTTACCACCTGAAAGCTCATTTGGCTCAAACAGATCAGTCCACAAGACCTGGCAAAAAAAATCCTGCTGTTCTGGGAAGTATAAGTACTTCCATGCATGAGAGGCAAAAAAGGAGCTGAAGTGTGAGGTGACATTCAAAGGAGGATCACTGCACTGCTGCCTCTGCAGAACAGAATTATTATTTGCTGCTGCTGTGCTCTGTGTGTGAGTTTTGGCTGCAAGCTAGGTTGGTGTCTGTGGCAGAGAAACAGAAAGAAGTACAAACATGTTTTCATGCCTTACAGCTGAATTCCGCGAGGCATAGCACATCTTTTTGGAGGTCATGCGCCTCCTCATCTAGGTCAGATCAAACATACTATTTTGGTGATATAAATGTCAAAGAGCTACAGCCTGTTAAAATTCATTACTGCCTTCTGGGTAACTTTACACTGATTTTAATTATGCTTCATCTTCATTTGAAAGCCTGATTAATATACAGTTAAAGCCACATTACCTGCCCAGCTGTATGCAGAAGCACGTGGGACAGGATTTCAGAGAGATGCCAGAGACATACCAAATACTGAACTACACTAGGAGTTTCTTACATCTCTACTAATTTAGTACTCAGAAAAAGAACTAATAACATATTGTGCTCTTTCAGACCCTAGGATGTCTTGACTAACACAACTTGGATACTGGAAATACTGCTCTGACTTAAAATTATTCAATTAAGCCAGATTCTCTTTCCTTTATGAAAGACAGCAGAACTACACCAGCAGGACTATGCAGTTTCCGACATAATGAAGACTAACACTGAAATTTAAAGCTGTGGTCCATACATGACGGTATACTAGAAAGAAAAATATTCAACAATTTACCTTTCGGGTTTTATTTTTCTTATGCCGAGGTATGGGGCATTTTTGTTCATTAATACCAAACAAACATTTGTTTCACCTGACTTTGTTCTCATCTAACGCAGTACTGAAGCATAACAGAACTCTAGATCACCTTCAGTGAAACCAGCTTCTCAGTATTTGAAGTTAAGGGCAGGATATGTCAGGGTTACTGAGCAGGAATTACAAGTAAAACAAAGTAATATATTTCCATCCTGCTGCGACACACAACTTTTTTGACACCAAGCACTTTGACAAACATAATGTCCATGTAGCTGCTTCTTCACTCTGGGATGCACTTGGCTTGTGTTTATGTGTTTAGTAACCCACAATCACCATTGCTCATTCTCCCCTGGTCTGTAGCTCCACATATCTAAGTTTCTTTACATGATGCATTTTGCATACGTTAGACATAATTTCTGTGGTCTCTGAGTTACCCCTAAACCCATTTTTTTATCATCTCTGTGTCTGCATTTCTTTAACTGACCACACTACTGAGCTGTGTATAGCCATGGGGTCCCCAGTGCCCACTGGTGTCTCGTTTCTTTCTGCCCTGTGCCAGCATGCTTCTGTGTCCTCCCTCTCTAAGGCCTCTGCTATCACACCTCATCTGCATTTCTGTGTGCAACACTGCTCTGTTAGTGCCACAAATACTGTACCTATAAGGCATGACTGCTTTGGACTGCTATCTGTATAAAGCTATGGTTGTACCACTCAAAGATAAACACGTGTAAAACAAATTAGTCAGAGAATTCGCTTTCGCAGCTAAACCAGGGTAAACAAAACTGCAAACGGGTCAGGAGTTCAGACAGAGCAAGACTGAGGACGTACAAACACAGTCCAGAGCCTAGCAATGGCAACACCTGTTAGAGGTCTACATGGGCAGTTTCATGGATCTGCACTGTGAGAAAGGTAGCATGTCCTGAAGACTGTAAAGCTATGATTAGGACAATACCACGGGGAGACGTGATCCTGTACACTTCCGTCATGCCTACGTCTCTGAGCTGGGGCAAAGACATATTTCTCTTTAGTTCATGATTTATTAAAGGTGTTTCAGGCCCTTTAAACTAACCTGTCTGCAGTCTCTCTAGGAAAGGTGGATCCTGATGAAAGGTTTGCTTTTAGAACTTGAAGCACAGGCAGGTCCTGATACACTGAGATGTGCTTTTTGAGCTTATACACTACTGATTTTACCACATCTTGTTTAGCAAGAATGTCTTGCATTACCTAAATGTATTATCACATGTACCCTTATTAAAATAAGCTAATATTTGATGAATATATAAATTCTGGAGTCCCACAAAATTTAGGATCTACAAATATATCCTCTCCTTTCATTCTGTCAGTTGTCCTCTCCTCTAGACCAACCTGCATCACTCATGACTGCACTTTGAGTCCTCAAACAGGAGCCATAACTTGGACACCTGCTTCCTCACCCTCCTGTCCCCCGTCATGTCCTCGTCACATTTGTCTCCAAGTTTTCTGGCTGGTGGCTGGTGTCACATGTCCAGAACAGAGCTTAGGCTCTGCTTAGAACAAAACATTTCTGCAAGGGCATTTCCCCTCAGCTCTGTGCTGCTGCCCTTGTACCTCCACAGGACTGCTCACCCTATCTAGGAAGCTTAGATCAGCCAGGACAAAGCCAAAGATCATGCAAAATGTAGTGGTCAGGAAACTGGCCTTCAGGGTCACAAATAACCCCTTGATGTTTTTGTTAAGGTTGGCCCTGTCTGAGTGCAATTTGCAAAAGTTAACCAGAGTCTATCAATCTTGCGCATAGTAACTACAAAATAAATAGCACTGCTCAACCTATTGCAAACACAATATAGTAGAATAACAAGGTAAATCTATTACCCTATCTGTGCACTCTCATATTGCCTGCTTATCCTAGCCCAATCAGTGTTGTCACCTGAGTCCTTACATGAGCATCAATATAAACTGCAAAGTCCCTGGTAGATGGATCATCAGTTACGTTTCATTAACAGCACCTTACTCCTCTACAAGAAAATACCCTCATTAGAGGCAAACTATGGCTGGAGAAAGGAAACTTCTTTCCAGTCTGTAATGATCCTTAACCTTGATAGAACACAATCTTGCTATGTGATTTCCATTAGTGCAGAGTTTTGAGAAGATGGGACCAGTGTTTAGATCCTGTATGTCAACACTGAGTTTTTATTTACACCTCATAAACTCGAAAGTGAACTTTGAGCTTGTGTAGAGCATCACATTTGGCAGTACCAAGTTTCTCTGAGAATTGCTCAAAGCTCACTCCAACCTGGCCTTTGCATGTGTTCAGTGATGGAGGATCCGTAACTTCCTTGGACAACCTATTCCAGTGCCTCACCACCCTCACAGTGAAGAACTTCCTTCTTACATCTAATCTAAGTCTGTGCTGGTACTGCAATTATATCCCACCCAGGCAAACCACTTTATAGGAATGGGAACCCTTGAAGTAAGTAAACTTCTGCACATGATGGATGATAAGAAGCCTTAGGTCCTTTGATTTCACAGATACTGTTGAAATGCCATCATCGTGTTTTTCAGTCACGGTATCAATCAAAGCCATACTTTAGTAACATTTATCAGGAACATTTTGCATCCTGAATTATCAGCTCTCTGCCTTTCAGCTCTTACGATCTTGTCACATTTTTCACTGAGTTGTTCTAGAAAGAGCAAATGCAAAATTTCCTGGAAATGAAACGAAATCATGCAGATTTGTTCTGAAGCAGTAACTTCTAGAAAGCCACTGAAAAAAATAATGCCCAAAACTTATGCTTCCTGGTGGTTAAGACAGTAATTAGCAACTAGACTAATGTCCTGAACCATCAATCAGAAAGGAAGAAAGGCTGGATTTCAGCCTTTTTTTTTTAGAGGAATAAGACCAACCTAAACAATTCTTCAGTGTTTGTGGGGTTCAGAAGAGGGCTTTCCAAGTCACTGTCGGAAAACAATGGAAGCATTGTGCAAGGTAAGTTTTGGTAAGTCTGTTCTTGTTATGTTCTGCTGGCAGAACAAGCAGGGACAGAGAAGACACAATGATAGGGATTTTGTGCCAGGCTGTCTCATGATTCAGGTGGGACAGGCAAAATTTCATCTTATCCTGCCAAGAAGCTAGGCAGCCCCAGGGGAGGATACATTTGTCTCATTTAAGGAGCTAAAGTTTGTCTTCATATCTAAGCAGCAGAGCAACATCTGTGATGATGCTCAGCAGTTACCATCTATCCTAATTTTAATAAGGTGGTTGTGTTCAGAACTAAATCTCCAACAACGTAAATCAAGACAATGCTATTATCAGATACCTCTACCAGTTGGTGGCATGACCTGGATATTTATCCTATTCCTTTTCTATCCCTCATGGTCTTTGGGCCGTAAGAAGCAATTCCCGACATGCCATCCTGATGCCATTGAGAACAACAGCAAAGCATGCAAAGGCCCAAGTCCCCACAAAGAACTTGCATCTTTCTATAAAACTCCTAAGCCCTCTCCTCTCAAGGCACAAGAGGCACAGTTCTTGTGGACTGGTTTGCCCGTAACTAATCCATGTTTCAAGAAAGGATACAGACACATGAAATTCAGTCTATGTCCTTGTGCCTCTTCTTCAATGCATATACCAACTCCTATCACTGAAGATTGCCAACAACTATCAGAGAAACCAACACTGCGTCTTGATAACAACACCAGAGAGGAGCAGCATTGAGTTGGCTCCACCAGACACCACTAATGACTTCAAACAAGTCCTGAACATTGTCCTGTCTGACAGACACGATGTTTTCCTATTTGGTTAAGACAGTTTCTCTGCCTGTTCCCTGAGAGGATGAAGGTATAGCAACAAAACTCTCCTGTGGAAGTTAGCGCACAGGTGTATATTTTGAAAAGCCTTCTAAATCCTGGAAACCTACTCAAACTGCCAAGTACCCACACAGCTCTCAAATTTGGAACCAATTAATATCATCTAGTTTCTAATGCAGATCTGTCCATGCCATAGCTAATGGTACTGACACTAAGCAGTCACTCGCTTGGCTTATTGCTGTGGTCTAAGGAATTAATATGAAATACTTCGTCTTCCCAGGGATGAAAATGTCAATTCATGCCCAAAAAGTAGTAAAAGAAAGGAAATGAGTGCTCACAAACGCAACAGTATGCATTTCAGACTAACATGGCTACGATCATCTGCAAATACCTCTGGCTGTAGGTTCTTTGTGTTTTGTAAGTTTATAATTGACAACCAGTACAAACAGAGCAACACACAAGCAGAGCTTTAATTAATTTAGTATACAGCATTACATTTGTAAAGGTGTCTTTTAATAGTTCGTATCACATATTCAGAGGAGAATAATGACATACATTTCTTAGTCTGAAATAAAATATAGTCTATTTTTAAAGTTAAACTTGATATACTTGAAATCTGTTGTCTTTAAAGCAGTGTTCCAATGTAGCTGAAATAAATTGAAAGAAAGAAGGAACCTTGTGCTCAGTTTTAAGGTGTTTTTTAAGGTCTGCTGATGTTTGCTGTGTTTGTTTTGAGCTGGTAAAGGCAAATGCGATAGACAAAGAGAGCTGAGCTGGGTGAATGGTTCATAAAATTAATTTGAACTTGCCTAAACAGAAATTTTATGACTCTCAAGCCTCATTTTTCTCCTGAATGTTCAATTCTGATTTTCAGCTACACTACTACTCTTTGCTTTTCCCTATGTCACTCTAAAAAGATTATTACCCTTGTGTGACTGGAGAGAGTAAAATGTTTCCTTAATACACCATATTACACCGTATGTAAAGGACTGTCAGCAAAGGCACACGGATGTGAAAGAAGAGTGATGGGCTTAGCTACCTGGTAACTAAGAATGCAACTAAAAATAGCAATGCAGATGGTTATTGATGGCAAAGAGCATACTAGTAGTCTCACCCCTGTTCCTCCTCATGCATGTGGAGCCAAGCCTGACATTTTCCAAAGGAGCTACACTCTCCCAATACTCACTTCCCTGAAAGTTCAGGAGTCCTTTCCTGGTTAACTCATCATCCTTTTAAATTTATTTTTCTCATTTTCACATGATCTATACAGGCTGGTAATTGGATTAAAGAAACATAGTGAGCAGGCTGCCTCAGGAGATCACCCACAGGATTAACCCCTGTGTATCAGCACAGGGAAGTATCTGTCTCTAGTGTTTGGCAGATAAATAACAGTTCATTTCACAGAACTGTTTATGGCTCCTTCTGTCAGACCTAACACTCCCTAATTTTTGAAGACATTCACCAAACATACAATTCTTGAAATATTTCCATTCTACTACTGCTCTCTCAGACTTCATCAGACCATGACATTTGCTTAAAAGTGTAAGAAATATCCTTTTTAATCAGTGATGCAGCATAGGCAGCAAGAGAAGTGTTTACTATCATCATTTTGAAATGCAGGAGAATGAGAAAACATTATCACATAAAAGAGGAGCAGCAAAATTAGTCAGAAGATTAATCCATTTCACTAGGCCTCTGCAAATAAAGATAGCTCTTCAGGTATTAAAGTAAAATCTACATAAATGGAAGGAAAGATGGCTCAGAAGTCTTTTGTTCTGATCCAAATGCATCAAAAGATTGCTTTGATGCTGAGGAAGGAAACTGTTTCAAAGATATGAAGGATATGAAAATATCTATTGCTGTTTGCAAAACTACAGGAACTTCTACTATCCAGCAGGCTCTAGACACGTATTTGGTGTTTGATAATGTGTATGAGGGACATGCAGTTATGGCGTACAACACACCTGAAAATGACAGTGCTGTTTTCTTCTATAGTTGATCGGTCTTGCCAATAATTTTTTAAATTATTAAAATATAAATTAGTGCCAGTAACAGGGGACTGCCATTCAGTGAGACCTGGACAGGCTAGAGAGCTGGCAGAGAGAAATGCAATGAGGTACAACAAGGGTCAGTGTAGAGTCTTCAATCTGGGCAAGAACAACCCCAGGGACCAGGATAGGTTGGGGACTGATCTGTTGGAGAGCAATGTAGAAGAAAGGGAACTGGGAGATCTAGTGGACAGCAGGATGACTGTGAGCCAGCAATGTGCTCTTGTGGCCAAGAGGGCCAACAGAACGGGGGTGGTTAGAAGAGTGATTGTTCTCTACTCTGCACTGGTGAGAGGGCATCTGGAGGACTGTGTCCAGTTCTGGGCCCCTCAGTTCAAGAAGGACACAGAGCTGCTGAGGGTACCCAGCATAGAGCAATGAAGATGATGAAGGAAGTAGAACAGGAAAGGCTGAGGGAGCTGGGTCTCCTGAGCTTGGAGAAGAGGAGGCTGAGGGGGGACCCCATTCATGTCTATAAATATGTGAGGGGTGGGTGTCAGGAGGATGGAGCCAAGCTCTTCTCAAGGTCATCTGGTGATAGGACAAGGGGCAATGGGTGCAACCTGGAACAGAGGAGGTCCCATATCAATATCAGAAGGAACTTCTTCTTCGTGAGGTTAACCGAGCACTGGACCAGGCTGCCCAGGGTGGTTGTGGAGTCTCCTTCTCTGGAGACGTTCCAGACTTGCCTGGAGGTGTTCCTGTGCGACTTGGTCTAGGTGATCCTGCTGTTTCAGGGGATTGGACTGGATGATCTTTCGAGGTCCCTTCTGATCCCTAATGATTCTATGACTCTGACTGAGGGGACTAAGATGAGGAACCATAAAAAGTCTTTGGCAGCTCACTGGATACCTCAACCTTACTTCTAACAGTTTGAGGGCAAGCATTTCTGATGATTGCGACCAGACCAGGATTATATGCCACTCTTCCCAGTTGCCTACAGCTCTAGTTCCATGGGTTGGCTTCCTATGGTGTTAAATTTCAGTTGATTTGGCTGAGTTAGTTCATTGAGATGAGGCTGTACACAAAGGATGACTCAAAACAGACTTTATCTTTTAGAGGTAACTTAGTATTCTTAATATTTTGACATTTAATGAAGAGAATTCAGACGTAGTGGAAGGAAAGCCTTCCAGTGGTGTTTGGTAAAAAGCAAAGAAGCCACATTTTGAATGAATCCTGAGGCTGGAATTCAGTATTTTTTGTAAACCTTCTCAATGGGATTTTTATCTTAAGTAGTTTGCAAGTTTTCAATCAAAGAACATCTGCTAAGGGCAGCATAAAGCATTCATGGCATGGCTTGGCAGACTGACAAGTGCATTGGTTATTCATCACTGACAGATCATACAGTCTAGCCATGTTTCCAAAAAGAAGCAGGTGGATATAAAACCACAAAGATCCTGAAAGTGAATCCTGAGAGAAATCATGTGGACTGTCTGGCCAGCCCTCAAGCTACCAAGTTACCCAGGATAACAGCATGGCAATGGTTACGGAAAAAGCCAATTTTAAGCAACGGTGAATACATCCACCTGCTCACTCTTCAAGAGACTCCCTCTACATATGCAACCTGCCAGAAGATTTAATAAACTAGAAGTAAATCTGTCTCATGGCTATGGAATTGGTTGAAGCAGCAAGTCAATCTATTCCTTTGCTGTCATCAGTAAATAGTAAGAAACTGATTGTACAGGCCCTTCAGGTTAGAGATCTTGCTCTCTAAAATCCTCAGGAAAAAACAGTTGCCTGGCATGCAAACAGTCAGCATTTCACATTAGGCACCATTCTACAAAACAGTTTTAGTCAAATGTGTTGTTTTGCTTTGCTACTGATAAAATGTCAAGAGCTTGCCTGCTCCCATGAAGCACGAGTGTGTGAGAGAGACAGAATGAGAGAGAGAGACAAATCTGAAGAAGACTGGGCAATTTCATTTGTACTTATTGCTGTGGGAGATGTGCTCTCCTCTGGCAGAAGAGAAGGGGTACTACTGGCAAAATGGCAACCTCACAGGCAGCAAGGAAGTCCCAGTTCTCCTGTAACTGATGTTGGGACACCTGGCTGTTCCAACAAAGCCTACGTCTGCATAACCACACCATGAAGAGAAGCTGAACTCCACTTGCATTTCTGAGGAGACAAATGCCCCTCATTTCCCTCACTGTTCTCTTAAGTGGAATTTTTCCATGTATTGGACATTTTTCCAATGGAGTTTGATTATGTAAGTGTTTATTAAGAAAATAGTAGCTTGAATCTTGCCACAGCTGAAGTGCGCTGAATATATACAGAGGGGAAAGCGCATGCTGTACATCTTGGCATCATTCAGACCTGCTCCAATCTGTCTGTGCATGTCCTTTTCTTATGGTACTTCTGAATGGGCACACTGAACATGCACGGAATATGCACTGGAGCTGGCTGAAGTGACTTCTGTGAAACTGTGCAGATAGCCAGTTGACAGACTATTTCAGTGCAGTGTGAATACTAAAATACTGTGCACAGATGTCAAGTAAACACCCGTAGTTTGCTAGCAGTAAAGTTCTTGACAAATACCCAGTGCTTCTTCTGCAACACCAATAATGTTCCACACAAGCTGGTTTGTACTGAACAGAAGAGGTATTTCTTTAGATGAGAAATAGAATCGATTCTGCTTTCTAATAGGACTTCTCAATAAAAAAAGTGAAACTTTTTTCATAATACTGATCACTACCATTAAACTGTGAAAGAACTGATTATCTACTCAAGCATATAAGGAGGAAAATAATTTCCAAATTCATAAGTTTTACAAAGAATGATTCTGCACTAATGTAAGAGGTTATTAGGAATACGTCATTTATGTTTTCTTCAATACTCTTTGTGCAAAGTGAAATGAAGCTGTGCTACATCATGGAGATCGAATGAAAGCAACTTCTTTGTAAAAAATAACCCAGGGACTGCTGCAGGCTTATATTATGTGATGCCTTCCTCTGCAGTGTGCCAAATGAATCAGAATTGCAGCCTTGCAAATGATCCCAATTTGGGTGACTGGCTTGTTCTCCAGCAGGTAAAGGTTGGAGAAACCAAAATTCAGAAAACCTAGAAAATCTCCTGGAGTTCAGAAGTGAACTGCTCTGCACCGGGCAGGACTACCCACGGGGAAGTCACTGGTGACTGACAGCCCTGCTGAAGAGAACCTGGGATAGTGGTGGACATCAAACTGAATATGAGCCAATAGTGTGTGCTTATTGCTTCTAAAGATGTGCACTCGGGCCTGCCTTAGGATGAACCAGGCTAGCAGGTCAGAATACTCACTACCCAACTCCCACTGAAGCTAAAAATGGAATATGTTGCTTAGGACTTTATGCAACTGTTTGAGCTATCCTGAAAAACGAGATAATCCAGACCAAAACTACACAGATGGTTCATGGGAGCATGGGATGCTAGATATCTGAGACTGCTTGGTCTGGGGAAGGGAAGGCTAAGAGGTGGTCTAGTAGCAGCCTACAAGACAACCAATTCTCATTGATAAGAAAATACAACAAAAAAGGTTGTGGATGTGCCATCCTTGGCTAGAGATGCCGTGTGTTGGCCACAGGTTTGTTGTGACCAGGAGATTGGAGTGGATACTTCATGAGGTTTGTTTCAACCACCATTTTTGAAATTGATTTCCTAATGTATGCCTTAATGTAGTAATTTTCTAATAGGTATAGAAGAATGCTAAAGCAAGAACACTCGGTCAGAGTCAGATGCAGCTTTATCATGAAGGCAGGTAATTCAGTTAACTAACAAAAACATTTTTATTTTGGAAAGATTAAACATGATTTACCCTGGCACATCAACACTGCTCAGTGATTCATTCACAAGTAATTCTGAACTTAGCAAATACTTTCAAAAGCTCATTTCAGTTGCACTGAATATTCCTCAAATTGAAAAAACATAGCTTGCATACTTATGAAAGTACCATTTCTCTGCAACCCAAACCTGTTTGTTCTCCAGATTTAAAGACCTATGTGTTCCATATAATAATATACGATAAAGAAAGCAGGAGGGGATTTCAGGTTTCCTGAACTAGTGGTTCATGACACTTTGCTCAGAAAACTACCACATGCACTCCTGCCAGCCAGAATTTTTCTTAAGAATGTTGGTATTTGCACTGTAGACATGAAATTAATTCTGTCCTTTTTGGAAACAACTTTTGCTGATGTGAATATATCAAAGACAGAGTAGTGTTTGGTGCAGCAAGGCACTGCCCTTGTAGGAGCCTTTACAAAATGAAAATGAAAGACAGTCTCAGAAAATTTATCTTTCAGTATGGGGGTCAACTGCAAACATTCAGGGTCAACATAGTTTCTCTCTCCAGAGAAGCTTCAGGCACTAGTGCCACAGTTTATGCCATTTCCACAGCTGAGAAGACTACCTTATCTTCTGCTGTCTACGTGCACAGCTTTCACTGCTGAGTTAAGGGTTAAATCAATGGCAGTGTTTCCAAGAGCTTTAATAGGGTGAAAGAGAAGAGTTGACTGTGGCGCTTCAACATATCTGAACATTTAGAAGGTGCAAATGTCTAGCTTCACCCTGACAGGTGGATATTTTAAATGGATTATTCAATCCATGTAACCTATACAGTTAGCAAAAGCCAAGACTGTAAATTGCTATTCCAGCAGAGTTACTCACATGTTGTCAAAGACCTTTGGAGAAGTATGAAGAACGAGCTAAAGCAGCAAGACTGTAAACCCCAGAAGGAGACAATCTTGTAAATTATCCCAACCGGTACAGTTCCCACAGTGCTGCACAGTGAACTGCTGCATGCAGGATCACAAAAAAACCCCAAGTGATAGATTTCAGTCTTTGCTGATGAGGAAGCAGAGAGCAAGATGCCAGTTCCTTCACTGAGTAACATGTAATCCAGTTCACGGAGCAGAACTGGGATGGGCTCCAAAGGGGCATGCCTGCCAGCCCTGTTAGCAGACGTGGAGATGTTTGAGTTGGTTCCACAGAGAATGCGTAAAATAGAACAGCAGAAAGAGTGGCAAAATAAATAATTTAGCTCTGTGGCAGAAAGATCTTTTTAATGTCACATTTTCAATGTTTGAACTATTTTGGCAATGCCTTTTTTGGCTTATTTGTCACTTGTCAGATAGAGAAGAATATGTCTCCATGGCAACATATTATATATTAAATGTAGGAAGCCGAATCTATCTATTCATCTCATCATCTAAGGTTATTAAAGCTCATTAAATGCTAACCTACAGTAAGAGGGGAAGAGGGACCCATACTGAAGCATTTGTTCAAGGAAAATAAAATACAAATAAAATACCAACTAAAATTTACCTACGCTCAAAAGGCTGAAAACAGCACCCAGACAGATTTTTAAATAGGAACAGCTTTCCAGGCAGGAGAAGATATGCAGGTCTGATCAGTACTCTAAAAACAGTGTGTAACACAGAGAAATGAGATGTTGAGACACTTTGTGCCACTCAGGAGATAGGATAGGAGGAACGATACAAGGAGAGTATACTGAATCTGGAATCCAGGCAAAGGAGTGGGTGGTAAGAGCAAAGCGGCACACACCCTGCCTTCATACCTACAACTGACCACTGTCAGAGACACAGGACTGAGCTCCTCCACAAGTAACTGCTGTGAGCCATGTGTGCACTCTTAGGTTTCTTACTATAAAAAAACAGTATTCACAAATCACTGAGTCCTTCTTCATTTACAAGACCAATGTTACTAAGGTACATGTTCCCTTTTAACCACCCAAGAGGTATTGCGGGAGTTTTCCTCTGTACCCTGCATATTAAAACATCAGTTGTTACTGTTAGAAGCTAGTTGGTAATAGCTGCTTTCCTGAGATTTCAGACACTCCTTCTGCCTCCCAGTTCAGTTGAGTGCTTGTGGCTTGTGCTTGTTGAGCCAAAAGCCATCAATTCTTGTGTTGCACTTGACCCACAGCAGACAGATGTGAGTGATGTGTGCTACAAAGGCTGCTAAATAGTTTGACTTCCAGTTTTACTCCGCTAGCATTTGGGCTAAGGTGAAAGTGGATTCTTGATCTGTCCAAACCATTTTGCACAATCCTGATAGCCAGAACACCATGAAAATTAATTAATAACTTACTTTGTCCACATGGTTAATTTTCACATGCTTCATTAATGAAGTATCTCTAGGCTTCATATCCACAGCAGGCATCGAGAGATAAATGAAAGTACTAAAATGAATGAACAGGGGGCTTGTTCAAAAGAATTCACTCTTGTTAAAAGTTAACTGAGCAGGAAAGCAAAGAGAATAAACTGAACAAAGAGAATAAACAGTCTGCTAGAAAGTGAATCACATCACATTTGTATTTGCACCTTACAAACTGGTATTTGGCTTCAAGTTAAATTTTATTTATGTTATATATCTAGAAAGTCTCCATTACATCTTCTGGTGAGGAGTGCAAAGCACGACTGGAATGAATAAGAAAGGTATCTGAGTGGTTTTTAGTCAGATGAAAGCTGACATGTCCCATTTCACTATGGGGAAGCAGTGTTGGAGACAGCAACACTGGAGCTCTGGTATCAGTATTACTTTAGAAGTTGCTGAGTTCACTTGAGGGGTGATGTACTTTCCCCCTGATCGTGGATACCAGCCACAGCAGTGTCTCTTGGATGGGTTTGTTTTTTACCAGACACACTGTGATATTAAAATATGCAGCTCAAATGAAGCCTAGGTAATTTACTGTCATGCAGGCACATGCTTTAGTGTTTCTGTGTGTTCCTCTGACAGAGCAATACATGTTTGTGAGTTGGGTATATCGTCTTTCCAAATCTGCTACCTAGGACTCACAGTCATTACAAAAAGGTAGGCTGAAGACAGAGTGAATCCATTATGCCAGAACAGTTTTCAGGAACGAGGAGAACATTCAGTGATGTAGTGACCATTCCAATTAATAAAAGTCTGCAACAGAAAACTTCCTCAACAGATTAAATCAATACTATCTGAATACTCTCTTGATCCTTAAAGGCAGCCTGCATTATATAATATGTTCTTCCATAGACAACATTCTGTAAGGGAAAAATATTACCTCTCTTTCCTTTAAATCAAAATAATAATGCAATGACTTTGTCAAAGCTCAGTCTTATTAGACAGGAGCAACACAAGAGTCGCAGTAACTCTATTTTTTGTGTCTGTCTATAGCAGTTCTATGAAATTAATCTCTTGGCTATGAACAAGAATATTTTGACAATGGGATCTCAGAAAAGTAAGTCATTATGATGCTACTGTTGTTTTTTCAGTATCATTCTAATTTATGTAGAATTCTTTACACGTCCACATTAACACTAAAAGTAGTTTGCAGACTGGTGGAATAATATTGATTTTCTTAGCTTTTCGTAGGTGCTTCTCTACGGTGTAACTGCTGACAGAAGGCAGCGTATCCCTGAAAGATCTTGCCTAATAGACAGCATTTTGATAGAGCAGAGAGGTGAGACACTATTTTTTTTCAATTGTCTTCCTTTGGCTTCTAATTTGTTAAAGGAAAAATGCCAATATTCTTCAAAAGTTCTGAGATAATTACCTCCTATTTTAAAACTGTCTATATGACACTTCAAAGGAGTGCTCGAACGGCAATAACCTGCAGGAAATGGCAGTGGAGAACTAATAAGATGCCGCCTTTTTTTTTTTCCACAGTGAGGTGGAATTCACCATTGTTTGGGGATTTATGCAACAGTTCATTCCTATCATATCGGTTAAATGCTTTCTGCTCACTCCAGATCGAAGCGGAACAACAGGGGCATTTTTGTAAGCACGTCCTGAATCACACAGGGAACATCCAATGGGTCATCAGAACAGGGAACAGAGAAAGCATATCTGAACATAAGGTACTTGGCATTACTTTAATAATGGGATGCTAATATGACAATAAAGTATAAACAAACGTATTGATTGTATAAACAAATGGAATGATGAACCCTATAAAATAATGCTAGGTTGTATTTAAAACCATTAATAACTAAATATTAAGATTTGAGGATGACCATGTCAGCTCAAGTACAAAGTGTTTCTTTAAGAGTATCATGGTCTTAAAACTGAAGTACCCCTCAGAAGGTATCCTAGAGGATTCAGATCAGAACCTGTAGAGCCTGTTGTTTAAAAAACCATAGTTGTTCTGCTGCGATCTAACACATTAACCGGCACAGGAGGTATTGAGCAACCTGTGTAACCTGTGTAATGGCGAGCCTATTTTAGCATAGACAGACCATTTATGTTTACACAGGAGATAACGTTACAGGGACAAGTACTGCCCCACACTTCTGGAAGAATTCTCTTAATGTATTTTTGAGGTGAGTCCAGAGAATAAATATCCCAGCTGTGTTGCAGTGTCTAGCTTTAAATAGCCATGTGATGTAGTACAGCAATGGGATTTACAAATCTATAAAGAAAATGAAGAGATGCTACATATAAGCAGTCAAGATTCCTTTTAAGAAACACATCAATGGCCAAACACCTCTGAAGAGAGTTGGTTCAATATTTTACAAAAAATATTCCCTCACTGATGCCAGGACAGAATGTTGAAATATTTTTAAAATCCTAGATAAGGATCAAGTCTGTTCACCTTGCTTCTAAATAGGTGTATGTACAAATGATACAGTAACTAGAACTTTTTAATGAGAGATCAGCTAAGTTCACCATTGTCTTTTAAAATAGGAAGAACTTTTCCCTCAGGAAAACATCAACCACCTTGGATTTTTGGGGTTTTACCCACATTTGCAATTTCAGTATTGACCGTAACGCTTTCCTTTTCCCTGGAATACATTTTCAGGGCGGAAGTCCAAATCTTTTCCATGAATGTAGGTGACAGGAATTAGCCCTTAAAAAAAAAAAACCCTTGTATTTTTAAAAGTTGTAGGAAAAAAATGTACACTTAGTGATATTACCCTTATACAAAAGCATCATCAAATGCCACAGTCATTAGAAAGAATTCTTTAGTGTTCTGAAAATACCTACCAGGTAAAGAAGGGTTGCTACTTTGACACTTTGCCCATTAATTAATCTCAACTGTTATTTTGCAGAGGAGCACACTGACATTGCCACCAAGCTGACAGAGTGGTATATATCATAAGAACCAAAGAATACATGCCATGCCTATCCCGCAAAAAATAGTAAATTGCTGTGTTAAAAAGCCCGCAAAATGGTGTGTTAATTTCTACAAAGCACTTCCCACTTGTGTCCCTAGAAAGATCACTGCCTGACATTTCTATCCACAGTGACAAAGTAAAAATCCTTTAACATAAAAAGCCACAGGAATAGGGCACCCTGAGATGTTCGAAGAAAAGAAGACAAGGCTGAGAAGCTGTTCTCAGCCAACACATCTCTTCAACAACTTCCTTGCAGAAAAGAGTTTAAACTCTGCCCTTCATGTCTGTTCAACATGCCTAGTTGAGGCAGAGAGAAAGATAATGTCCTGTAGAGTTATTACAGGAAACTCACTCCCAAGCAGTTCAGCTTCAGTATTCATAACCCTGCCAGCCTGGTCCTCTCTCTTGGGCACAGAGGATTTGTTCCTTCATTTCACAGTTTCTTTATCAGGAGACATCAAAAACTGGCACTGCTGCTTTGTCACCATTGGGGCTGGGTGGCCTGGGTCTCCCTCCCACTGGCAGACAAGGACAAGGGACTCTGTATCCTGGTGGGCTTGATAACACCTTTCACCTCCCACAGTGCTGCCCAGTCTGGACACAAACTGAATCTAAGTAATGACAGGAGCATCCATCTCATCACTTTGGCTCGAACAATGTGTGTCAGCTGTTTGTGCTGCTGTCCTTCCACCACGGGGAGGTGAAAGCACAGCAAAGGATTTTATTAACAGTCCCCATGAATGGGCCTACAAAAGCAGCATGACCTCTTCCTTTAACAAATGTGTTACACTTCTAGGAAAAAACCCTTAGTTTTCTTCAGTCAAACTAGATTAATTTTCATTTAAAGCTATTTCAGTTTGCTCAAGGCATCTTAAGTACCCTGTTTAAATGAATTAGGAATGACAGTTTCTCCGGTAAGGGGATAGGTGACCATGTTCTTTTCTTGTACAGTACATACTTTCTGAGAACAAAGAATAAAAGCCAGCATGCTATCTGTATGCGTGTTATTTGAATGGCTCTCTCCCCTTGCTTTGTGAGAGGTTAACATTCCCAGTGATGTGTGGAGAAAGACTTTGAGACATAAAAATGGAACTTCAGATAACACAAAATTACTTCTCGGCAGCAACTGCACACATCTGCTGGTCTATAGATGTGCTAGGCAAAGCACAGGGGAATTTTATAAACATATTTACAGCATGTCAAAAGCTTCAGCAACACAGCGGACTGAGCGACGCTCTGTAATAATGGTACCTGCCTAAGAGTGTTCCACCACAGCCCACCCGCACTGCAGGACATCTACTGCTACCCAGGGACACAAACCTTAACACTTTAAATCAGACAGACGGTTATTCAACAAAATTTTCTTGCCAAAATCACTTACTCCATTGTTGTAATTCTATGACCTTTAGAGTCTTTTAGAGAGACTTCAGAAGACCTAGCAGAATAGATTTTTTCCTAGATCAATGAGATTTTGCTTACCTTTAAATATTAAATAAATACTTAAATTACAAACTTAGTTAATCTTGAAGTGCGTGGGATGTTGTGCATCCTCTGTCTCCTCTTATGATGCACAAAAAAGTGCAGGATAAGCTCTCTGCAAAGTATCTACAAGACAAGCTAATAATGTGCCCAGGCCTCCTGGACTTCTGGGCATCCCCCAGGACACCAGCACGCAAGAAGAAGCACACACGGCAAAGACAGGAGAATCACTGCAGGGTGCAGTGAGCTTGAGACCATGCGAATCGAGTTATCAGTCCAGCTCTGGAGTGGTGGAACAGGCTGGGGAACCATTTTCAATTTTGCTGCTTTCAAAGCAAGTGAAGGAGAACAGCTTCTGCTAAGAGCTAAGCAAACTTCAGGGAAGTATTTATGTGCCTGATCTGAGGTTTACCAGCTCTCGTTCTAATCAAGGGATTTGGATTTCATGTGGCCGATGCTTTAGTTACGGAGTTACTTATTGCAGAATGCCGTTGCCTTGGTAGCTGGGTGACCCAGGGGGTTAATAAAGCGAATTTTCACCCCGGAGATCTGTGATTCATGCCTGGCTTAACAGACAACAGTAAATGAGTTTGGTGGTCTCGAACTAGCCCACAGACTCACTTTAAAATCCCAGCATCATTTCAAAGGAATTTACCATAGCCGGGATTTTCTATTCATAAGAGAGCTAAGACGGGAATAATAGGGTTATGTTTCAGGGCAGGATGAGAGGCCATTAAGTAATTCTACTATATTATTAAGTAATGTAAGTTTAAATGCATGTGCATAAAATGTCTGGAATTAAATTTAAAAAAATAATTTAATTCCATTACGAGTTTAACTTTTGACCAAATAGTTGCACGGAAGAAGTGAAACAGCCTTTCCATAGCATGCTGAGGACAGTGTTATTTCACCACATGCACCATGACAGCTCCCCATCACTTGTGGAAATGCAGTGTTTCAGAAGTGTCTGAAGCAGGTTTTTTAGACTTTGTCCTATTAAGATGATTAACTCATTCATGCCAACACATGAGATGCTTTTGAATATTTATGTCAACACTAGTCTTTAAACGCCAGTCTCCTCAAGAGCCTGAAGACCTAAAACTTGCTGTGGACAGTTGCTTAAAGTCAGACAGCTGTCTGACAGCATTATCCCACAAATATACCGCTGTCTGACATAAACGTGTACCTTAGTCTCAGCTTAGTTAGCTCACTTGAGCAGCATTGGGCGTCAATATCAGAAGCAAACAATATGGAGACAGCTGTTTATAGATACTTGTAAGGCATAACACCAGAGCAATGTTGGTATCTTGACACAAACTTTGGGTGAAGTACATCTCAAACACTCCTCCTTTGGCTTCTGTTCACCAAAGGGGCAGAAACCAGGTTGAAGTATGTTTTGCCTTTGCCTATAGCTCTGCTGATGCAAATCAGCACTGTTCCATTGTGGTCATTAGATTACAGATGAGGATCTGAAATTTTATTTACTGCCTCAGTCAGTGAGGAGCACAGAGGCTATCGGAGTCAGAGGGCTATCACTAGGCAGGTATATCAAGAACTCCAGCAGACAGAAGTACATTTTCTCCTTAGAAAGTATAAATAGCCCACATGTTTATGTATGACAGTGGCACCGGGAAGGAGGCAAGAGGGTGAGATGTGGGGAGTGACAAATAGACTGTAAATTAAAATTAACTGCATCAGAAACTTGAAGGAAAGATACAAGCTGGGTGCTGTGTGTAGAAAATATCTTATTGCAGTCAAGCCTGACCCTGTTCCTTGAAAAGCATTTCTCTGATTTGTTCAGGTCACAAGTGGGATGGAAATGAGCCTCCGTACTGCTTCTTCACACATCCGGATTTAATAGACTTTTTTCCACTGATAAAAGACCACTAATGAGTTCATTTTCAAGCTATTAAATTGGCTAGAATAGCTAGTTCTGCTGATGATTGCACAGAGACCCTACGGTCACAGTGGGTTTTGTCTTTGGCTCTTAACCATTCACCGTCTCAGTGTTGCAATACAAATCTTTAAGCAGAAAAGGAAGGGAAGCAATACACAAGAAACCTTGCCCCGTCCACTCCCAATCCTTTCTTTGTTCATATTTTGATTTATTCTCTAAAATGTTTTACTTCAGAGTATGACAGATCCTTCCCACATCTCGCTCTCATTTTATTGCTGGGCTGAAGCCTTGTGCCCTGATGAGATGCATTCCACAATGCTGCCTGAAATCTTAAGGCAACCACTTATTTCTTTAGTCATACAGATAAATGCAATTAAGGAATCACTAGATGATTTATCTTTCAGTTTACATACGCATCGCTTGCACTAATATACAGTCGAGCAGACTTTTACAGGCAAGCGATTAGCTTGATGTTGTAAACTCCTCAGTGCTTAGGGGAGGCAGAGGCAGGTTATTCCCTATCATGCTGTCAGCACCCTCTCTTTCTGTTCAGAGAATCTTTTAATGGAGTTGTGTAAAACACAGTAGATTTGAGCTCAACCTTTAATATGCATTGGAACTATGGATTTGCCACCATGAAAACTTATTCTCATACAAGCCTTTCAATGTCTATATGTACTTACCACCTCTTCTGTAAAGAGAAAACATGAAGCTGTTAAGATCAAGGACTGTGCAGCAGTTTTAGGGGGCTGAGCACATATTCATCCTCTCCATCCAATTCTTTGGAATTTCCAGGTTTTAGATTTCTTCCCTGTATTGCACCAAGTCTCTGACTGTGACACAGGTTCTCACAAAACAAACACAATTCCGACAGCTTTTCCACCTTGCTGGGACCTGCGTAAGGTTTCCTTGCTTATTTTCCCCTGTGCTTTCGCTTTTAACCTCCTGTTGTGCTTAAACTTCTTGTTTTTCAGTTCTCCACAATCGGTGCCTTGGAACTGCACTTAATGAGAGAGGGTTTGTAAGAGGCAGAGAAAAACAACACTGGATTCCTCTTCATACCATGCACAGTAACGGATTTATGCTCTTGTGAATTTTATGCTCACTGAATAGTTCCTTTAAAGCATAACTGAAGTTCTCACAGATGATCAACCTGCCTTTGAATGATCCATCTCTTTTTTAACACTAAAAGAAAGGTATGTTGTCACAGAGACGTTGACATTCATGGCGCCTTTCTTTACTCTTTACTGACTTAAGTTAATGCTCATTTTCTTTTGCTGTCCTTTTCATTCTGGATTTCCTGACAACATTTTGACCACTGTTACCATTACCAGAGTGCAGAAAGTGCATTGTTTATGAATTACAGCTCGTTCCCAGACACATCTGACATAAAAAACCGTGGCCTCCAGATCTTCACTTTGTCTCACACTGGGACATTTTTGGTGACTCACAGGCCAAAGCGCTGTGTGTTCTAAAGGAATCCTGGGCCACAAGCTAGGAGAGTTGTCTTCAGGTATCTTACTGTTCCAACAGTCGTATGATCGTAACAACTGCACAGAGTGAGTGAAACCCCGTGTTCTCTGCACTTGTAAAGGAGTAAAGGTGTCAGTTTGCTTTTGGTGAGACTTCCCTGGAAGAATGCTTCAGATAGTGACCCTATTTCTGTTTTAGTTTGTAATAACTATATGGTTGAGGCAAGACACTGAAGGCTTTTGCTGGAAGGCACAAGCGAGTCCATTATGGCACTACCAGTTCAGCCCAACTGACCGCTTATGTGCCATTCCTGCCCTGTAGTGCCAATCCAGGAGAGAATCAGGAGTCACCAGACAACTCTACAAAGCACAGTCATCACGTAACATTTCCTGTAAGGTACATGGGTCAATAAGAAACACAGGAGTCTTTGGAGAGGAATGCCTAAACATGCTTGTTGCCCCAAGATGGCCATATCCTTAAATGGGGAGATTTTTGAAGCTGTATTTCTTTTGCCTGGCTAAATCTGAGTCTGTCTGCAATATCCCTTGCAAGCAGACTGCAATAGAGCACTGCATCGCGAATGGATCTGCCGCACGAATGATGTGTTAGTGTCACAGGCTGTTTAACTTCACACAACCATTCTGCCTGGACAACAGTCATAACCTTTTCTTATAAAAAGGAAGCATTTCAAATCAGCCTTTTGTCAATTCAAATCCTCACTCAGAGACCTAACTCATCCCATTAAAAGCGTCAGAAGGAGACTTTCCCTGTTCTTAATGGAAAAAATGACCTCTTCAAAGATTTCAGTCAGGTCCTGAAGTACCTCTTGTTGTAACAAATTTGTGCAAGCTTAAATTTATCTCCAGGCAAGACATCTTTGTCTTGCAAATGTTTGTAACTGAATCTCAAGAGAATTGTTTTTGATTTTCAGTACCTGGTTATCACCAAGATGATTATGAACAAGGCATCAAAAAGTCACAGAACTTGCAATTATGCTCATGACACCATTTTGCATCTGTTAAACTTTTGTAATGCCTGGTTTCAAACACCTAGAATCTGCTGCTGCTGCTGTTAAATCGTATTTCCTATGTGATCACCTAAGTTACTTGTTGATAATTTGTTAAAAAGGGAAATTTACCTTTGCATAAGTTGGCACAGGAAAACTTGCTTTTTGAAGAAAGGGAAAAAGCAAAGTATTGCTTGTTGGGCTGTGTTTAAAACACTTCAGTAGGCAAGGAAAAAAGGGCGACTGGAAGAAAAGATGGCTACGAACTGGAGAGCTAACAGCAAAAAGAAGTGGAAGTCAGAATGCACTATATATTCCCCATTCCTCAACGCATACCCAAAGACTCTACTTCTGAAGAACCTTTGTCAAACAGACTGAAGCATCCCTGTAATTCTCCACAAATGAGAAATTCCTAAGTTATGCACACTCACTTCAGAAAAGCCATTTCTTCTGTGACCTACTTACTCAAAATGCAAAGCAGGGCCCCAGCTCATTGCGCTTGCAAGCTGACAGATTTGTGCTTAGATGGAGCAGCACGCTCTGCTGGGCTGAGGTTTCCTGCTGTGTGGAAGCAGTTGCAGAAGAGGGCCTAGATCACACTGGAGCAAGCAGCAATCTATGTCTTTTAGAGGTGAGTCTGGAGTACTGCGGTGTTTCATCAGGAAACTCAGTCGTGAGGCAAATGCTACTGAGCTGAGATAGAACATGTTAGTGCTTCCCTAATGCTTAAGAAAGCACCAGTTTGACTATGGCTTTTTAGCTGAGAACTTGTTACAGAGAGAGAGCAGTAAAAGCAGTGCTCAGCTGAATTACACTGAATGAGCTTTTTAAGTTGACAACTTAAAATGTGTTGCTATTCTACACGAACATTCCCAAAGTGAATTAAGCTCAATCCAATAAAGAACACTTTACTTTTGAATCAGGGATCCACACCATATGATTTAACAACGCAGCTTAAATTAACATTTTTAGTTAATTTGAATTCAGATTTTGTAACATATGTTGTACAGGCAAAAAAAAAAGGGCCCAGTTTTAGCAGTGCACTGTAGCAATGAAATCTGTAACAGGTGAGGAAAATTTCTGTCTCCATGACAATAGTGCCTAGGTTTTCTGACTAAATACTACATGGTATGTAGCCACATTTTTAGCAATCAAATGGAAGAAACTATTTAAAATAATGGCTTGAATCCGAGTCTTGCTTTATTGCAGAGGTCAGGAAGGATGGCCAAAGGTTGCAGACTTCGAACTCTGACCACCAAATTGCAGGCAAAGTGAAAATGAAGAACAAAAAAAGAAAGGTCAATGAAAGCAATGACCAGGAAAGGTATCATTACCAAAGCATTGTGGCTATTGCAACTTGCCTCAGCTATTCTGAGACAGACAAAAAGCTTGTCATCAAGAAGCCATCAATATACATCGCACTAACAGTCCTGTCTGGCAGCCCCAATTCCCAACTGTTGTGTTACAGGTTAATAATTCATCTCTTCTCACCAGTCAGATTGTACCTTGACTCCAAGCCAATTCATAACAACTGCTATTATAAAATCACAAAAACCTCAGGTTAATCTAATGATTAAGAAGATAGATAGCCCGAGTGCTGATGCAAAATTTTCTCTTTTCTCTGGATTTTTCAAGGTTTAAGAGCTCTTTTGACGTACAGGTGCTGCTGAGCAATAACTGAGCTGGACTGTTCCTTACGCACAACAGGGCATGATTATTTTTGAAAACGAAACACAAGGCAACCTTTGAAATTTCATTTGCATGTAATCAGCATCCATTTCCCACAAATGTAATGCCCGGTCAACCAGAAGAAAAATGACTTTTAAAAGCAGGTGTTCTTCCTAATTATTGTTGATTTGAGCAAGTTATTAACACTTACGTCTACCCAGGTTTACAGCACCGTAACCTCATTTGTCTATCAGCATATACCTGATCAAGACCGGTACCTTTTAGTCTTCAAAACCAGGCTTTAGCAAGGACCTGTTCAAGTTAGTCAGTCCTACTCTTACATGAATAGTATGTTGTACCTTTATGTATAAAGGGTACATTACATACTACGGAACGTAACACTAAATCCCAGTCTTCTCTGGTGTTACAGCATGGAAGAAGGGGACCATACAAACAGAACATCAGTGGTTAAACATGCACAGGCAACGCTGATGTATTCGAGTGGTTCATTCCTCCAGGCTTACAAATTTGATTACCATGGAGTACAAGGCTATTAAAAATATGACCTTTCAATACCATACAGCTTGGTAAAAAGCCAAATAATAATTTTGTTTTACTTGGGTAGTATGTTAGAGTGCCTGTTCAGCTGGAAATAAAATGACTGTTATTTACAGAAAATTATACCTGGAAGACTCAGTGTCCATCACGAACACAGCATACATAAAGAGTCAGGAACCCAGACTCATGGAGGGGAAGCCACACCCATAGAAGTAAAGGGACACTGTGTCTAGGTGTAGCACAAAACAATGTAATTGCTGCTTGCCTGGCATTTACTATGGGATGAGGAGAAGTGAGGTAAGTATTGATAATAAGTGAGAAGGCAAAAAATAAAAAGACTGTGTAACTAGTAAGTCACTGATACTTCAGAACTCCTTGTCTGTTATCAGAATTGTACTGAAATCGATCTTTAGGAAAAAACAAGACAGAAGGACAAGAAGACAGAAAATGGCAGGTGATAGGAAAGTGTTATTATTTCAGCTTCCAGCTCCCTCTGGCTTTAAAGATGTCTTCCTCTTTAATCAGACTACAATGGCACATAACATCATCCTTGAAAAAGATTTAAAATAAAATCTCACATAATTAAAATTTTCCCCTTAATGATTATTTTACTGACTTCTACAGGGTTTGTTTTTTTATTCATTAATTTAGGGAATTTTAAGGAAAAAAAGAGTATGTTTTTGTTTCCCAGTTGCCTCACTAAAACTCACACTCTGAAGTTTTCTGTCTTGTCTGAAAATTGGATTTCCAGTGGGTTGCATTTTTCTATTTAGCTATGGAAATCAGGCACAAGGGAATTCTACCCCCTTAAAGCAAGATACTAGGAAAGCAATGTCCATCTGTCACTCATTCAAAGTGCTATGGCAGAATGGTTTGAAAGAGAGGTGAAAATGAAGAAAAAACTCCGCACTGTTTACAAACAGAATGAAATATTGCCATTCACATTGGACCTGTTCAAGTTATTTCTCTTGAAAGTTGCACATCACATAATACTCTATTGACAACAACGTTCGTAACATGAATTCCAGTTGAGAGGAAACTCAGCTGTGGAGTCATTTGGCCACATGTGTGTTTTCCTTCCTGTCCCCGCAGTTTCATACTTTTTTTTGCCTAAAACTGATAAAATTGGATCATTTCCAGTTTAAGAACATTCATTTTGTGTCCTCTAAAATTAATAAAACCCACATGACTTCAGTGGAGGTTTTCAGTTTTTGCTTAAGTATCAGGTCAGGTAGTGCTCATCTTAGTAAACATGTGGTCCCCAGGCTTACTGTGAACTCTATCCGTGAGCGGATGGCACAAGAACAGGATCTGACTTTGTAGCTGTATCTTTGGCACCGATGAGTTTTGGGGGCCCAGCTTCAGAGTCAGTCCCAAAGAATTCTTCTACCTATATCAACATTCACCCTTTTGACCCCATGACCCTCTAGGAAGTGTTTTGTTGATGTGTTTTATCTTGTAAGATTATTTGCTTTCATCACCAGGCTTTCACTCCCAAATGGTTTGGTGCCTAGTGAGGAGCAGTAAGGTTCAAGCAGTAATTTTAAATTCCCATCATCAGTGAAACATTTATGACTGTATTTAATAAATCTGATTATGGCAATGACCATACCTTTCATCAGGCAGGTGCCTTGACTACCAGTGGAGTTATTCGTTCACAATCAATTTTGAACTTAAGGGAGACTTTTAGCTTGCACACAGAGGAGGAGACAGGGGTGCTCTTTCCACTGTAAGTACATTAAAGACTAGGAATGCAAACCCAGAATACTTTAGTTTAAGAGTCATTATTTCCTCTTGTTTTCTCTCTTGGGTATTAGGTGAGATGATGAGTTGTGTTTGAATAGATACAATGCTAAATATTGAGATCCTCTCACTCATCCATGAAGAGTTCCAGGTCTAACTGAGCGTGCTGCAACGTGACAAACTCCCATGCCCTTTTACTTGCTCTGAACTCACTTCAGGTTTGAGAGCCTAGTCACTTGTCAAGTGCCGAACTGCTATTAGAGTGGATTGATCAAGTGGAACATGATGGCAGGAAAAACAGGGAACAAAAAGAATGAATGCAATTTTAAAAGAATTACAGAGCCACTGGTAATGCACAGCGTGCTGATCACGGTTGCTCACTGTGAGCAAAGCTGAGCAATGAAATGTTGCAGTTTGAAAATGATCACATTTTCAAGTGTTAATGCTGTTTATTTTCAATCTANAATGCTGAAAAAGCATTTTATCTTGAATCTGGGGGTAGCATCAGTGTCCTGACCCTACAGGTGATTGGTGGACAGGGTCTATAACAGGGAATGTACTTCCTGTATTCTTCCCTTCTCCAGTACGTCTTGTAAGACAGAGAGCTCCCAGGCTGGGGGTCAGGGAGAGGTGATGAGCAAAGCCTCTTGGCTTACCTGCCACCAAAGAATGGAGCACAGAAGAAGCCTAGCTGCCCTACCCTGAGGGGTGGCTAAACCACACCGCTCGGCCCAGCAGCCACAGCTTTGCCCCAGAGCTAGAATGCAGAGAGAGCAGAACTCTTGGTGCTGTGGCCAGCACCAGCTTGTCCTGGCTCCTGGCAGTGGTCTGAAGAGATGGGCAGCTCCTACACTGCTTCTCCTTTTACTGGATCACCTTTGAAGATGCCAGACAGCGGTGAGCTCTTAACCTTCTCCCTCCCTTGGAGCCTTAACCACAGGGGAGAGGAAAAGAGGGGAGAAGAGGGGAGAAGGCCCTTTAGCAGGCCCTGGAGAGAGTCTGTCTACCACAACAGGCGTTTCCTTACATGACCATGTAGTCTCCACCAAAGACTCGCAGAGATCCTGTATGCTGTGCCACTGACTGAGAGAAGTCTCTGATAAGAGAGAGAGATGCTAAGTATCAGTCTCCTAAACCTTTGGCAAACACACAGAGACTGGAGATCTGTTGTATTCCTATCTCAGATGCTGTTATGGCCTGAAGATCAGTGAGTATCTGCTGGCTTTAGTCCCACTATACAAAACTCCGGAGACAAGAGGAGTCAGAAGCAAGTCTGCAACGTCAGAGGGGGCTGACCAGAAAGGGGACTTTTCCACAAGCATCACGATGTAAGAGAGCCTCAGGAGCCCTACTGAATTCTATGGATGGAGGGGATGGCTGAATTCCCCTTCTGCTTAGAGTGTTGGTGTACACTCTCTTTTCCCAGGGGGTTCATCTGAAGCCAAAACCTGCTATGTTATCAGTCTCCCATTTCTCTCAGAATCTGTGTAAAGGCATTGTCATACAGTTTCTGTTTTACCTTCTTGATTCTTTTACTTGCTTGGGATTTTTTCCTTTTCTTATTGGTGATGTGTTCAATAAATCCTTTTCTTTTTAGCACAGTTGCTTTATTGCCTCTCGAATTCTTGCTGAGTGTTGGTTCCTGTGCTCGGATTGCAGGCACCAACCCAAACCCAAATGCTCTAAACCATTACACTAGGTTGTATAAAGGTATCCTGTATCAAAATGCTGGCACTTGTTTGCCCTTTTGGGACTGTGTATATATATTGTCTGTTGTCTTGTCTGCTGAAAAGATTACAGGCATGAACTGCTCCTGCTTCTCTATGATACTGCCTTCCTAGGAGAATCCCAGTCACTAACTGCATAATGGAGTGGTAGTAAACATATTAAGTCTCAAAGCATTCTTTCTACTTTCTTCTGCTTATGGTGAAGATATTCCTAGTACATACATTGTGAAAGATCAAGAGGGAACCTCATCACTGCTTTATAACAACTGAGTATAAATCCCAAGCTCTATGGGTAGTATCCATGATTAATTGCATTCAGTCGACATTAGACTCTGTCATTATCAGCTACTTGCTGCTCAACACTTGCTATGCTGTTAATTATTGTTGTGTGGTTCTAAGGAGTGTTTTCAAAACATTTCAAATTCTGCTACTGTAATAGCACAGTGAAGGAATCAATAAGCTGCCATTTAGCAGAGGAAAGACAAACAGGCAGTTGTATTAAGATGTTTTGAATAATTTTGCCTTTCTGAGACCAGATAAGCTATCGTGGATAACACAGGTGCTTCCAAGGCAGCACTTTTCCTTTCACCTACCCAAACTCAGAACAATACCCTCTGAACACATAAGGCAAGTGATTTTAACAGGGTTGCATTATGAGTTTAAGTTTTTTGGAGTGGATGTATTGGGGAAACCCCCCACCCCATCATATTCTTTTTATTATTATTAAGGAGATGGTACTAGTGATCTTTTAATAGAAGAGAAAATACTATGTTAGCAAACTAGAAGAAAGGGTCTGCTTGCTGGTATATGGTCTGCAATTCACTCTATATTATGCTAGTACTGCGAAGTTAACATTACCTTTGCCAAAACACATGCAGTGACTCTTTCCAGCTGATGTTCTTCTGTTTATAATGGTCAGCCATAGAAGTTTTATTCATGGTCCAATCACGGGTACAACAAGCAACACTGCTGCACAATGTGCAACAGAAATAATGGGCTGCTATGCCCTGCAGGAATCTGTATCAGTAATTTGATCATTACAATCAAGATTAGATTTAGATAACAGTCCTCATAACAGAAGGAATCTAAAAATGATGAAAAATAATTTACAAAATCTTTTCAAATTTACTTCCCTTGAAGTTTTCCAAAACCAGATTTTCCTTTAAATCTGATCTGTAGGAAATAGTGAAATAATGCTTTTTTCTCATTTAGAATTAAATCAATTTCTAACATGAAAATACTTCTAGAGTTAAGACTTTATTTGAACCAAGTGGAACAGATCAAATAGCTGAAAAAAATAGACTCCACATCCTTTGGTGTGGGAAAGCAGGAAGAACCAAGGCTGGAATGTGGGACGCACAAAATCTGAGTTCCTGGTGCTTGCCCATTCTAGGATCTTTCCTAGACCACTAGATTTTTCTGACCACAAATTTAATCCTGGACCAGGGAAATTTAACTGATCTAATCCACACTGGCTACTCTCCAGAAAAAGGCACTAAAGACTTGGTGTCAGTTTGGATTTCTCAGTTGTATGGGAGTGCCCTGAGCACTGTTACCAAATTGCTATCAAACTGGTGGAACTTGTGTTTGATTTTTATTTCTTCAGTTTTGATCTATTCTGATCATTTCCATGTGGGAAGAGCTACAACTAGACCTAAAGAGCAAATCTTTTAAAATGAATAAAGTACATAAATAATTCTTTAAATGAAAACACGAAGAGACCTTGTAAATCAATTTTTGCTATCAACTACTATTACCTAAATGTGATGCAGTGCCTGTAAGCATCTGCATACACCTCCCTATCCTACGCAATGAGATTGCACACATAAGGGACTGCGTACCAACATGCCAAACATTAGTGCCTAAAGCAGTCCAGAGGCGCCTGGATTGCTATCAGCATACATGTGTGGAAGAGAGATCTGAATGTCTGAACCATCAGTGAGATAGCAAAATTGCATGCTGATTATCATCCATTTGAGAAATGTGCTACAGAGACTACGAGAGTAGAGTGTGCCAGAGGCCAAATGATTAATATATTTTCTCAGTATTAGCACCAACAATGTGCTGCCTCAGATGAAGTAATGGTTAGAGTATCCACTAACCTCAATAAAATATTAGAATGCATAGGATAAAAAATTATCTTCTTGTCTTACAGGAAAGCTTCTTGGTCTAGCATAGCTCCTATTGCTTTGCTCGACTAATTTCAGCCTAACATTTTACTGTTCATGAAAAATCAATTGTGTGATAGAAAGAGTGAGAGATCTAAATAAGAGGCATCCACCTCTGCACCCAGCAAAATCACTGTCTGAAATTTATGCCAGACAAGGTCTAATTAGGAATAAAGTGTAACTTGCAACAGTGAAGGAGACTAACCATTGGAACAATTATTAAAGGGAGTGTTGTGTCTTCTAGCTTTCAATCTTCCAAGTGACTGTACAGACCTTGCTTCAAAGGATGCTTTGGCTAGGCACAAATCGCATTGCTAAACAGACAATGAGATCTAATAGTTCACAATATACTGGTCAGTCTGGACAAAATAATTATCACCCTGGATTTAATATTCATGAACCTGCTGGCACAAGGAAGCTACCAGCCGTCTTGGAAAGAAGATGTCAGAAGTTCTCTTTCATTAATTTGAGATTGTCAGCTGCATTAATGTCTGGAGATTTTCAAAACTCTCCTGGATGTGATCCTATGCGATGTGCTCTAGCCAGTCCTGCATTAGCAGCGGAGTTAGACTCGATAATCTCTAGAGGTCCCTTCCAACTCCAGTGATTCTGTGATTCTGTAAGACTGCTTGGCAGATTTACCTCCTCTCCAAAAATATGAGAAGTATCTAAAACAGTATGAAAAGAAGCACTTGTTTGTCTTATGTGTAAAGTTTGAAATCACAGGATCCTGACAATCATGGTTGAAAAGCACGGCCTCCAAATCCAACCATACCTGTACCAACAAAAATCCCTAAATGTCACAAAATAGCCCCCTCCATGCTGCCACTCCAGCCTGTCACGGACCACCATGGCCACATGCTTCTTAATCACCTCCAGGGATGGTGACTCAACCACACCTCCCTGGGAAGGTCATTCCAGTGCCTTACCACTCCATGTGTCCGAATATCCAATCTAAACCTCTCCTACCTCAGCTTCAGACCATTTCCATTGGTTCTGCCAGCAATCACCAAGGAGAAGAGACCAATATCCACCCTTCCACAAACTCCCTTCAGGAAGAAGAACAGTGAGGTCCCCATTCAGCCTTCTCTTCTCCAAACTCAACCCGCCCAGCTCCCTCAGCCTCTCCTCACACAACTGGTTCTCTAAACCCCTGACAAGAATGGTAGCTCTCTTCTGGACACGCTCCAGCATCTCGACGTCTTTCCTATAATGAGGGGCCCAGAACTGAACGCAGCACTCAAGATGAGGCCTCACAAGGGCCAAGTCCAAGGGCACGATAACTTCCCTTCTCCTGCTGACCACCCTGGTCCTATCCAAGCTAGGATCCTATTGGCCTTCTTGGCCACCTGAGCACACTGTTGGCTCATATGAAGCTGGCTGCCTACCAGCACCCCCAGGTCCTTTTCTGCTGGGCAGCAGCATCCCTTCATCCCCCAGCCTGCAGTGGTGCCTGGAGTTGTTGTGACTGAAATGCTGGACCCAGCCCTTGGCCTCATTGTACCTTACACAATTGACCTCAGCCCATCAATCCAACCAGTCCAAGTCCCTCTGGAGAACCTTCCTGCCCTGGAGCAGGTCAGCACTCCCACACAATTTGGTGTCCTTTGCAAAATTACCGAGAGCACTCCCAATCCCCACATCCAGGTCATCAATAAAGATGTTCTCCTGTTATCAGCACATTTTGTTACTTGCACCTGAATTTCAGCAGTGATGGATACTTAAGCATCTTCTCGGCCACCCAAATGGTAGCAGAGCTACAGCAAAATGGGGTAGCTGAAAAGAAAATCGTAGTTTGCTATCCTGCTATTATTCTACCTCTTTTAGTCCCTGTAAATTTGATAAAAAATAAAAGTGACACATTTACTTTTACTCTCTTAGGAAATAAATGATAGTTAGTAAAAAAGCTAAGTACTGTGAAGTATTAGTGATGGACACTAAGATACACAGCGGAGCTTTAGGCAAGGTCTGTCTTGTAAGAGAAATTATGTTTTGGAACAAACCCAAGCCCCAAGTGTTTGACTGTGTTTCCTTTACAAAGACGAACAGTTTTGAAGCAAGACACCAATCATTACACATCTCTAACTGTAAACAGGACAGCTCTTACATTTTCAAAACCTGCTATAGTGGCTTTCAAGCAAATAGCTCTCATTTCTCCTTCTCCATTTAGATCTGGGAGATTAATTAAGCTTATCTTCAGTTGATTAATGCAGGTAGGAAGCCTGTGGCTCCCTCCAATTACATTCAGCTGATGTGGTACTACTAGATATATTTATTTGTCTTTTAAGAAATACATCTGTAAGAATGATCTAGGCAATTGTGGTGTCAGATTAAAACACATTATAAAATCATTAGTGAACCAAACCAGCAGCACATTCTGCATAGCCATCTGGAAAAGATGTTACAGAACACATCAACATATCTTCTCAGTATGAGAAGTAACCCTGGTTCAAATGTATTGACTTGTATTTCACTAATAGCTGTTCAGTTATTTTATTACTGTGGAAGAAATCAGATGCAAAGCTATCGAGAAGGGATGTGGTAGCAGACAATGCTTATTACGGAGCAAGCTCTATCACTTGCTCCTTTCCTGGGGTAAAACTCTGGACTCATTGGTGCCATTCTCATGCACTACATTAAACTATTGCCCCTATTTGCATCTCTGACAGCTGCATCTATTGAACAATGGACATACTCATAGCCTGAGGGGAATGAAAAGGGACTACAGGGCCTTGGGAAGTCTGGTAAAAGTCTGGGGCTTTCTTCACTACTATGTGTTTTCTTCACTACTTCCACTTTGGGGTGAGGACACAGGCTGGAATAGAAGGACTCAGTCCATCAATATCTGGCTACAAGAATGCTGTTACAGGCAGGGCTTTGGGTTCTTTAATAACGACTGGTTCTGTAAGACACCAGATCTTACAAGTCCACATGGGAGAGGTTTATCCCAGAGGGGAAAAAGGGTTCTGGGGCAGGAACCGGCAGGGCTCCTTCAGAGGGCTTTAAACTGGATTCAAAAGGGGATGGCTTCAAAGTTGGTGGGTGCGTATCAGTGGGACAGAGCTCTGGTTTTAATGAAAAGCAGGGGGTCTCTGGCTGTCCTAGGGTCAAATCGGAGC